>OY856187.1:165938059-166078148 GCA_963693315.1 Diogma glabrata
AATTTATTATACTATAGTGATTTTACCGCACTCCGAAACCAAAAATTAAATTTTAAGTAAAAATTACTTAGAAATTTTAAAGTTTTTTGATAATGTGGTTTTGGGTTATATTTACCGGTTAACCAGTATCGCAAACCCTTCTTAAACAATTACAACTTTTATGAAAATTTAACTTTATTCTAAGTGAAAACGGTCAAACATAAAGTTTAAATCATAATAAAATGGCGTATGAATTATTATCCAAATGAAACAGCTGTTATCCAGTTTTTTAATTTATTAAAATCGGCAACAGGGCAATACGTCAAATTTATTGATATTTTCAAATTTTGTTTATTGAGAGAAGTAACTAATTGGTTTAATGTCACAAAATTAAAATTATTTATTTTTATAATAATTCAGTTATAATTGTTTGAAATGGATACATTGCGTGGTATATTTCCACCGCCAAGTGAGTATTATAATTATATTTTGACTACTTACGGAAAACGGATTTTTATTATATATGTTTTAAATGGTTTTATTTTAGATTTACTATTAGAGTATTTATTATTTGTAGTGTTTGTGATGGTTTTGTAGTGTTCTGTTCATCATACAAGTAATACTGTAAATATAAATACATATTTATTTTGAATTAGGTAAATATATATCTACTAGGCGTCTTGAATATTGATATGGTACCGATAGACTAACCGATGGATTTCTAGCAAACCTGCCGGTTGTTACTTGTACACCATTTTTGAAATTTTGGAATAAAAATATCGTTAAAAATATTCTATAAATTAACGTCGGCATTACACTGTAAAAGTTCTTTGACTAACTTCTTTTATAAAAATTATACCAAAAAATGTGCCTGTGGTGTTAACAACAAAACTTGCTTAAAATATTTTAAATAGAAAATTATTTCTTTAGCGACTTGAGTTTCATTGGTCATAAAAATCTCTAATACTTTTTTAAAAGATATCTACATTTTAAATTTGTTTGTTTGGCAAACTTTTCTCGAAATCATAGTCGTACAATTATAAACCAAATAGTTTTAATAGTTTTAAGTTTTAACAAGTAGGGGCTCTTAAATGACGTATAATGTAGTTTTTTGTTTTGTTTTAAAATACGATATAGTTTATTGTGAAATTAATGCGGCTAAGTGTGGTTGACAAATTAAACGATTCCGTCAGCATCATACCAAGCATTTAACACTTTATATGAGTCCCTAAAATCCTCACATGAGCTCTTGATATGTACACACTACACAGGTATTACAAGCAGAAAAAATTAACAAATATGTACTAGGCTCATGAATCAGAATCTACGTGATACTTTATCTAACACTTTCACTAATAATTGTTTGTCATTTTTGTTCTCCATTTATTTTTTACAGAAGCACCGCCAAAACGTGATTTCTTAAGAGAAAATGTAATGAAACTCAGAAACGCACAAACACAAAAAAAAGTCAGTAATCAGCAAAACAAAATAAATAACCGTCCTTCCAGCAATCCCCATACTCCTATACCTACAAAACAACGAACTGATTCTAATCGTGGAGGAAGACCTCTAAAATTGAAAACAATAAAAAAACCATCAGAAACATTTAAATGTGATAGCGAAGAAGTACTACTTAGTTCATATAACCAAAGAAAAATAGATCGACCTATATCGCAACAATCAAATTGTATGAGTCAATCATGCCAAACTGTAGAAGATGTCGACAGTGAATTATTTTTAAAAGATGCAATCATAAGGTATCCCCAAGTTCGAACATACTCCGAATCCAATAACAATAATAATCATTTTTTTAATATTAGAAATGAAGAAGCAGAAGAATGCGTAGATAATAATAATGATATAGTTCCTCCTTTAGAATTGTTAAATATTAACGACAGTGGTGATGGTGATGCATGTACTAAAAATTCTCATTTATCAGAATTGACAGAATTTTTAGAAACAGGTTCAATAAAGAAAAAATATCCCAATCGTTCTAATCCGTCGTCACCGAAGTATATGAAATCGCGATCTCCTACACCCAAAATTGGTTCACAAATGTGGAGAGATTCGAATAGAAATCAATACCTTTCATATGTTTCATCCCCTCCTCTATCTCCTTCATTTGGTCAAAATTTAGATTTAGCAACACCGTTATATACGGTTAATGAAAGTGTAAATGGATCTGCGACATCTACAACAACTTTAACCAAATCAAAAAAGGTTGGTAATGCCAATCTATCACAAAATAAAAGTGAATTACCTTCAAGTAAGTTAATTTATTTTGTTAATACAACTTTCGTTAACAATGATCATTTTAGATTACAAGAAAGGCAAAATACCGAAATACTTGCAAGAAAGAAAAGATATGGAATTTCGAGAAAAAGAAAAACAAAAAGAAGTAGACCCTGATTGTCCACCAGGTCATATAGTGCTATCGGAAGAGGATCGTTGCAATGCGCTATTGATTGCGAAACAAAGTAAGTAACTCGATTTACTTTTCTGTTTGTGGGTTTTATTTATCCGATTTCAATTGATGATTTCAACTTTTTATTTTCCTAACTGTTTTGTTGGCAGTGGGCAGATTTTAAGGTTAGATAATTCGGTTAGTTTGAGAAAAATTAATATTTGTAGTATTCTTTTTACGATTTTTTCTCAATTTAATTAACGTGAATCATGTGAGATCCAAGACAGTTGTTCTCTGATTAGTGCCAAAAAGAAACAGAAAAGCAGCAAAAACCGATCTTATTTTCTACATCTAATAAATGATATTGCGACAAGAAACTTCCAAAACTTCAACTATTGATTAGGGAGAGATTGTACCTAAATTACGTAACGCATTATTGCGAGAGGGGGTTCTTTAATCTAGTGACATTTTATTACGACTGGAAGGGGGATGAACATATCATGTTACGTCCAAGTATTTGCTTAATTTGATTAAATTTATCAGTCAATAAAGCCATTATTAATTGACTTGACTTACAGACTTGAATTTGCCGTAGGATTTTAATAAATGTATTTTAGTCTTATTGTCTAGTCTAAGTTGTTGTAAGTAAGGATTTTGCGTTTAACGTAATTTAGATAGTCTCTTGTGTTATTAACTAGAATCAAAAAAGTTTTGACATTTAAAATCAAAAAAATAATTAGTTTTTCATGATATATGAGTGCGTTTAATACTATGCAACAGACAGAAAAATCATGATTCTTTTTATTACATTTGCTCGATGATAATATGTTAACAATTTATATGAATTTTCTATTCTTATTTGCAGAATTCAATAATCTTATTGAAGAATTAAATAAGATGCCAATGACAGCTGAAACATTTAAAATAAAACGTCGCAAAATGGAAATTGAAAAGGAATTGAATTCTTTAGAATCAACCATTCGAATATTTTCCAGACAAAAAGTATTTGTAAAACTCGACGAATAGATGACACGTTAAAACTTCTAAAAGAAATTATTTAATTTAAAATATATTTATATACATCAAAATAATTTAGAACACACTTTTCTATGTAAATTAAATTCTAAATTTAATAATTATACAACACAATAAATAATAATTATACAATACAATAAATTTAGTAGTCTTTAAACAAAATAAATTATAACCGGTTCAAAGACAAATTGATATAATAATAAACACTAAACATGTTCAATAAAAAAATAGCCGCAGCTAAATAAAAATTGTGACCGTTAGTACTCGACTTATTGTGACATAGCACTGCTGAACACTGCATTTCAAATACCGGCTAATGTTATACTTACATTCGTTCGTCGAATCTATTATCAGTAACATATCGGTGTGGTTTTCATCCCATTCAACCAGAGATCATAAAACGATTGTCACAATGGCATTCTCAAATAAAAGAATATTTAAATGTTAGGCCGAATACAAGAACGGATTATATAAAAACTAGGAGGGCCCGGCGTGCTTCGTTACGCTTATAAATAAAGTTTTTGCGGAGACATTTTGTTGACGTAGAAGCAATGATTTCAAAAGTGGTAGTGAGAAATGATAGCATAATTTTCAATTTTTATTTTTAAAAATATAGGAAATCCCGTGACCGAAATTCGGTCATACATGAAAATTTTATATTTTATTTTATATATTAATAGACAATTGAAACAGCAATTATTATCAAAAATAAATATTCAAATATGTTTAACGATGAAAATGATAAAACTGAATGGCAACTTCAGCCTCAATATGAAATTAAAAAACACGCATATTGAGGCAAAAGCAAACGCACAGACACTCATACTCATAAAAGAGGAAAAGGTTTTTGAGAAAAGTGAGAAGAAATCAGGTAACAATGACTTCTAGATATTTAAGAAGACGAAGACGATATTTTTTGTGAAAACTATCATCGTTGAACAAATGACCTTGGTCAGATGTATCATAAATATAAAATTTCAAACATTCAAACGCACGCACTCTACTTGCAGCAACATACAATTGACCATGTGTGACTACAGGTTCTTTAAGTAAAATGGCAACTCTGTTGAATGTCTGACCTTGAGATTTATTAATAGTCATAGCAAAAGCAGGGATAATAGGGAATTGAGTTCTTTGAAATTTAAATGGAAGGAACGTTCCAGAATAAGTCAAATGAATGCGTGGAATTAGAATGCGTACACGCATGACACCAGTCAAAACTTCACAATCTATTCAATTTCGGTGCATAACTTTTACACGCATTCGTGTTCCATTTACTAGTGCTTGACCTGTATTTAAATTACGTATGAGGAGAACAATGCAATTCACTTTCAAAACTAATTTATGAGGTGGCAAACCTCCTACACTCAATTTATTTAAAAATCAATCAATTTATTTAAAATTCAATGCCTTCCTCTGTATTTCCCGATGAATTTTCCCCTCAGGCATTTAAAGAAAATGTCCATCATCATTTAAAAAAAATAGTATAGTTATCCCTATATCCCCATTCCTTCCATTTTCCTCATCTCCTTCCTTTATAGTTGACACGGTATCTTCGGATATTCAAAGAGTCTAAATAATGAATATTTCATATTTAGTGCGCTAAACATGTCTAACTAATTAATAAAAAAAAATTCTATTGGCTAATTGTTCTGCTCACGAATGTCATCACAAACAACTTTATCAAAACTAAAACATGCTTTCTCCTCTCCTGGCATAATACTCAAGATTTTAGAATTGATTTCATTGTAATCATTATTTTTTGGGGCTAAAATGACGGAACTCAAAATGTCATCAGATAAAATTGTTTTAGAAATATTTCCAAAAATGTCTTCAATAATATTGTCTGGATTACCAATCAAATTATGAGGAATTTCAATGATACCTGAACCAAACTGTGGAAAACTTTGCATATCACCATTACCGAGTCTTCTAAGAAATTCTACAAATTTAATTTCATGAGGGAGAGCTTTGGAGCCAAATCTCTTAAGAAACGATCAATTAATTTTAAAGCATGAATAGAACACATTGAAATTTCATCTATAATAATGATTGATGCATTATTAATATATGTGCCATGTACACTGTTTGGAGTTATATTTGACATTGAATTCTCTAATAATGGAATTGGTAATTTGAAAACATTATGCAAAGTTCGCCCCCCAATCAAAAGAGTTGATGCAATACCACTGAAGGCAGTTACAATACACGAAAGTTTTAATGAATTAAATTTATGAATGATTGCCGTTTGAACAAAAGTTTTGCCACAACCTGCATGAGCTGTCAAGAAAAAAACATTACTTCCAGTATCATGGAATTGAGCTTCACGCAAAACAATATCAATCACACTACGTTGCTTATTATTTGCATTTTCATACATTTTATCGAAAACTATAGCTTCTTCTTCAATATCAAAATGATCTACATCGCCAATATGTAAGTTATATTGTGGAATCGGAAGACCAAGATCACCACATGAAGTATTATGTGTTAAAAGAGTTTCATTAATTTCAGTCAAGGCTCGATTAATTGACACATCTTCATCGTACTTTCGTAAAAAGTCTTCAATCATACTATTTCTAAATTCAATCCATAAAGCTAAAGCATCCGGAGGAACATTTAAACCACAGATAAATGTAAATAATTGACGTAACTGTTTTGGTGATTGAATTTCTGAAGCTTCAATTAAATATTCACGCCATTCATTATCATTTGTTGCAATACCTCGAGCTTCACATGCTGCAACAAAAGTAGGGTACTCAACACCTTCATACATACGTAGATCAGCAAAAGATTTTGGACTACAACATGCAACAGAAGTAAACGCATATGAAACAATTCTATAACTTTTGGAGAAACCATATATAATCGAGCAACAACTTTATCAGCCCCACGTTGTCGTCTTTTCCACGATTTACTTTCATCATGCCAAACACAATGTAATGGTATTTCTGTATACAAAAACTCCTTAGCTAAATTATCAATGGAATTCAAATGGAAAAATGCTAACAATTTTGTTCTTGATACGTTTGCGACTGCACCAGCCACATTACCATTTCTGATATAAACATTTTGTCTATTAGGCAAATGAAAATCATGTCGAATAATTGTATGAGATTGAAAATGCATTGGAAATTCAAATATGCGCCAAGCAGCTTCAGTCGAACCAATATACCGTCCATTCAAAAAATCTTAAATTTCATTTCCCACAATCGCATCATCATTATTCACTGTATTCTCTCCATTCACTCTCAATTCAACATTGGCAGAATCATACCCTTTATATACATACTTGTAAACATATTTCAACCTTTTAACAGTCGTACATATTTCCACGTTTATCTATTATCAAGAGATGCACCACGTACATCAACACTCATACCATTATCACGTCGACGATACAAAGGATAACCATGCACAGATTCTTTAGTATTTTCAGAAAAAGGTTTTGAAAAATTCTTACTACATTTACCATCTCTCATACAAACAGATTTGGGATTTAGAGCACCACATGGTCCATGCATCGTATGATGATGTGAAACGTTCATTCATGTAATTTAGGAAAAAGAATGGGATCAGGGATGTCAGTACATACAAATTTATTAATCATTTCATTTCCATCAATTCTATCTTCATCTGACAAATTAAACAAAATATGAGCATGCGGAAGACCACGTTTTTGAAATTCAATGGTATATATAAATGCTTTGACAGAACCGAAAATCTTTTTTTCATTAAACAATCTATGTTCGACGACTCGATTTTAGTTTGTAAGTGGAGTCCGTTATATAAAGAAGTAAATTTAATTCGTCTATAACTTTTTTATTTATGATCCAATTTTTGTGAAAAATCTTTAAAATCTAAGTTACACTAATATCAGTTAGCAGTGAAAATTTGAAATGAATCCATCTGCGAATAAAAAAGACTTAGGTTCCACAAAATTTTCGTTAGCGTATCAATATATAAGATACCACAAATTACAAGATGAATCTGTTTAATTTCACAACTTTCTAGTTTCAACCCAAACTGTATAATGGTGGCGACAATTTTCATACCGTTTCGCCAATGCTCCTGTACGTTATAACAGTTTTAAATTTTATTTACGAATCTTACCCAAAGCCCTTTCGTAATTAAAAAAACATTGTCAGTATTATTATACTTTTAGTCGATGTAACAAAATAATTAATTTGTGAAACTGCCTAAATATTTTTAAATTTAAACACAACTAGCTTCACATTGCTCTAGTACAAAAAAAAATTCTAGTATCTTTTTTTCTATCTGTATATAGTTTGTGATGACATTTGACAGCAAAAATTAGTTTATTTGTGTTTATACAATACATAATCAAAAGAACGTGTCGAGTAATAAAATTCCAAAACTGTTATATTTGTTTGTTTATTTTAGTTTTAAAAGTGATTTAATTTGCTGCAGGCAAGTAGTATTATTAATAATAAACTTTAATTTGCTTAAGATATTTCGTTTTCAAATTAAAGCAAAAACATCCCGTCATTCGGTTATCATAAGGAAACGTTTTTAATCAATCAATTTTTTCTCTTTCTAAAAGAAAATTATGATTTATAATCGTTGTCGTTGTTCAAAATACACAATTATAATAGTACAATCACATATTGACTTTTGGTCGATAGATAATTAGAATTGTGCAAATCGATTTAAAAAGTACTAAAACTCAATTCTCAAAATGTTTTAGTTTATCTATTTCTTAAATTTTACTTCAGAAAAACTTATTTTTTATTAAATCTATAATCTGCTAAGATTAAAATTTTGCTCATAAGAATGTAAATTTGATTATGACGAATTTACTATATATAAATGTAGGTTTTAATCACACGAATAATCAGCGAATCACAGTGCTGTAAAACAATATTGCATTCATAATTGCCCTAATAACATTAATTTAAAGTTCAAATAATTGATAATTTATTCATGATAATAGTGTTTAAATGTAAGATTGTTGAAACATCAAATATACATATTTACTTAAACCAATAAAATAATAAATCACGAACCTGACAAACGGAAATAGTTCTTTTATAAAACCGTACGTTTTACTCTTTTAGCGCACTAAAAAAAGAACTCCATAAAAAAGACATTGTAATTGGTGGTCATAAAAAATGTATTTTCTCTGATTCAAATCACAAATGTAATATGTAAAATCGGATTTACTTCCTGGGTTGTGATAATTTTTAATTAATTCTTACGTGTTATAAGGTGACCTATGGTCTATTGAGCCTAAATTCAAAACCTAGATATATTCCATCCACAGGTTCTCGTGCATGCTTCTGTAACCGTCATTCCTATTAAGTTGTTGCGCCATTTCTACACACCACTTCAAAACATGATTCTCGGTTTTTACTCTGGACCGCAAACTATGTATAGAGAATCTGATGAAAATATATATGGGTGATTCTACAAAAATCGGGTAACTCCATGTCATCAGTCAATAGATACCAAGTTTTATTATATTTTGTTGATATTTCAATTAATTTAAAAAGAATTAAAAGTCTTTCATTTGGTCACACAATCTTAGTTATTTATTTTAAATACAAGTGTGTTAAATAACCCAATATATCCTCAAAATGTCAGTCCCCTGGCATGACACCACCACGAAAACGCGCAATAAAATGGCTGTATATTATATATAACTATTAATTTAGGGAAACTTACTATTTTTCTATAATCTGTAATGTGCTTAGTAGTGAAGATCACAATTTTCATAATGTAATATTTTCAAGGTTAGTAGAAAAATAATAACAAACTCTGTCATCAGTTTTTATCGTCAGTCCCTTGTGTGTCTTTCAAATTTGAAATTCTCGGTAAATATCACCCACTCAAGGTCAATTCCCAGTTAAATTTTAGCGTTGGTAGTAAAATTAGCTACAAACCACGGCATTTGACGAGCGCTATTACTATGCCAGTGCTAGAGTGGTTGTTAACGTGTATATACGTGCCTAGCCAGTCAAAATATCAGTACTCTGGTGAGTCGTTATTTTCTTGTAAACCTGAGTTTTGTTTTAATTTAAACACAGTTAGATTTCATTTGTTAAAATGCAGCTTGTTGATATTCGAAAAAACCAAAAAAACAATAGTTGTAATTATAACCTGAAATTTATGTCTTTTTCATCAATCCCCTGGCGTCAGTCTCCTGGTCAGTATTTAAATGTTTTCATGTTTAGTCAATTTCATACATTACTCTGTTACCCTCGTCCAATCCCTAGCGGTCAAATTCATAAAAATTAAAATATTTCAAAATATACTAAAAAAAGTGACTGGCCCGATTGGGAACAATATAGATTACCCATCTTAAATATCCGAATTTGTATAAATTTAAAATAAAAAATATAGTCAACAAAATATCATTAAAAGTTACCCGATTTTTGTAGAATTACCCATATAAATATTAAATATTCGAAATTCAACCGTTATATATGGCACATACAATAATACACCAAAGAGGGGAAGCGAATGTTTTCACCAAGATGTATATTAGACATGACCTAACTTATGAAGTTGTTATTTTTATCCCTCCCACCGACTAATTTTGTTCCATTTGACTCGAAAATTAAGTGTATGCAGTTTCACTGAAATCGGAAAATAATTACCCACCGCGCAGTGGCGTCGAAGATAAGAAAATTAGCAGAATAATATGATTTTTTATTTTTATTAGATATAATCGTCTTAAAACATAATATATATCATAATTTATTAAAAGCTAATTACTTTACGATTCCAACGAGCCTAAGTATGTAGAAATCGATCTTCGGAAAGCGTTTTTATCGAATTTCTTCTTCTTAAATCCAAAAAAAAAATAGATTTTTATGTTAGATTTAGACTTTGTTTGAGTAACACAAATTTTTATTTTGGGATACATTGCTAGCAGAATTAACTGAACATGGTAAAGTAGATCGTTTGCCAACCATAGTAACATTTGGTAATATTGAGAAGTTATTAACGGTTCCATAATGCGAAGAAGGGAGCGGCTTATCGATTGCAAATGCCATATATAAATGCCTTGAAGAATGGGATCTCACTGATAAAGTCGAAACCATATAATAATTAGTAAAATAACGTCTTTTTTCACTTCAAAAACTTTATTTATTTTTAACACCGAATATTTAGAAAACAATTAACCCAAGAAGAAGGTCTCTTAGAGACAGAAAATATTCGGTGTTAAAAATAAATAAAGTTTTTGAAGTGAAAAAAGACGTTGTTTTACTAATTATTATTATAATCGCTTCAAGTAGTTCAAACAAAAATTATTTAATTTTTCGAAACCATATGTTACGACACGACATCAAGTAACGCTGGACCAGAAAAAAAGATTGGCCACAACTTGATTCGATTCCCATGTCGTCATCATGTACAGGAGATTAAACTACGGGCTGTTTATGCTCTCAAATTTGGAAAGACCACAGCACTCGATGTTTCGCTGTTCAACAAATTTCAGAAGGCATGGGACGATGGTAAAATTAATCCAACAATGTTCAAAAGTGGAATATCGGACTAAAAACTGGGAAACAAAATTCCAAAACTCGTGAGAAGCTCTAGTAATTTTTTGTCATGAAGAGTTGGAAAAATCACACCCACGCAGCGACTATAAAGAATTTTTGGAAGTTACATTGATTTTTCTTGGCGAAGCCATTGAGAGTTACAAATTCAAACGCCCAAGTCCGACAAGTCACGCCCGCTGGATGGTTAAAGCCATTTATCTCCTGAAGATATTTATGTTTCGTAATCAGTATGATATTGCAGTTGGAGATTTAAATAAAGTTCGAGACGTTTGCATTTTTCTGATTATGTTGTATGTAAAAATTTGGTTCAAATGCATAGATGGAACAGCAGCCGCAAATCAGGATTTGGATTTCATCAGGGTATCGGGTATCGCTTTTAAAAACAAAGAGTTTCAGAAGAAATCTTGAGCAAAATTTGTTATCATCTTCACTATTAAACGGAAGCAAATATTGGCTTGACTTTTTTCGACCCAGAGATTTCATTTGATGAAAAACAAAAAATGGTTCAAAACCTTGAGGTCCCAGCACGAGACATCCCCATCGCACCCTAAACTCGCAAAAAAGATTTTGACGCAGTCAAACAAAAAAAAAAAAATATACAACTTTTTGCTAATAAGAACATTAGTGATTTTGTCACAGAAAAAACTCAGAGCTTTTTTAATCGATTTAGAATTTGTATTGATTTTTTACTACATGACCCATCGGAATGAGGGTTTCATCAAAGCCACGTTGTTTTGCCAAAGTTTGCATGTTGTTAATGATACCACCGAACTCGGTGTTAAGTTCATGACACGGAATACAACAACATTCTAACTAAAGACGAGGAAGGTACACAATACACCATTCAGGTGGTCGAAAACTACAGATGCAAATACCCATCAGACAATCAATCTAATTTAATGTATTGATTTCTTTTGGAAAAATGTTGCTTTTGAATGAAAAATTATTATAAATTTAACCATAAAAATTAATTTTTTCTCTTTGAAAAAAGATTATTATGAATTATTGAATTTTCGTATATGTAAGAAGAAAAATTAAGATAATTCGCTTTCCTAAGATCGATTTCTACATACTTAGGCTCGTTGGAATCGTAAGTTAATTAGCTTTTAACAAAAAAATCAAAATTATGAGATATATTATGTTTTAAGATGATTATATCTGATAAAAATCTTATTATTCTGCTAATTTTCTTATCTTTGACGCCACTGCGCGGTGGGTAATTATTTTCCGATTTCAATAAAACTGGATATAGTTCATATTCGAGTCAAATGGAACATAATTAGCCGGTGGGAGCGAAGAAAAAGATGGTTTGAAAATTGTTCATACATTCTGGTCATGCCTAATGTATATATTATTTTTTGCACGGCCATGATAATTTTCATTTAAATTAAAAATTAGTTAATTAAATCAAACGAAAATTATAATTTTGAATATATGATGCATATTCTAGAGCAGTCTGTTTTTTTATACTTTTAAGTTTAAACTTCTTTCATCTAGTGAAAACGCATTTTCACTAAATAACTGTTTTGTTTTTTAATAAAATGTGTTGTGCAGTAGGAATTGCCATATGTGTCACAGCAACACATAAAAACCTTTTAAGACAAGGTCCCACAAGAACATGCGTTCTAAGGTGTTGATGGATGCAAATTTGTTTATTTTATATTTTTTATAGAAGGGATAACTAAACAGTAAATATTATCACATATAAAACATAAGCCAATATTTCATGATAGATAGAAAAATTAAATATAAAATAAAATGTAAACAGCAAATTTATATTAACAATTTGCAGGAACAAAACTAAAATGTGGTTGCCAATAATCTAGCTAGTGGCACATTCCTTGATCATGCGAGGCACTTCCTTCCTCAATGATTAAAGCTGCATAGAATTATATGAAGGCTCGATTCTTCGAATAAGCAATAACGTGGCACCATCACGGAAGATTCCATAGCTAAGATTGTGGATGCTACCGTTGACTGAATAGAGTTCATCCGCCAGCATCCTCGGCTAGTGACCTTGGCTAGTGATATCTCACTGATATTGCCAGTGGTATGTGATATCTCACGTTAGCTCGTATGACAATAGCAGGGACTGGAGTACGCAGGGTTGTCACCGAACTATAAAAATCAAAAATAAAAAAAATTTACAAATACAAAAAATTGGTCCCTCCATGCGGTAAATTAGCTGAAACTTCTTCATTTAACAAAAACGCTTCTTTTTAATAATGATAACTTTGGTGAAAAACCACATTTAACTTTTCAGTATACATTTTACCATCTAACTGTTAGTATTACCCCTACCCCGCATTCCAATTTTGTCCCAAATTCTTTCAAAACCAACTACACCAAAACTTATGCACAGAGTTTCATCAAAATCAAATGTCTAAGTTACTGTAATTTTATATAAACAGAATACCCTTTCCCCCTTTATCATATTTTTTCAAAAGAAGCTATAAGAACTATGGGAAACCGAACTTAAAGCTTATGTATCAAGTTTCATTAAAATCAAGTAAAGTCAACGTTCCTTCTAAGACAGTGGTTCTTAACCGGTGGTCTGCAGACCATTAGTGGTTTGTAAATTTCTTTATATTGTGACGATTATGTAATACGATTGACTACAATACCATAGAACACCTTTCGAGAAAATACGCTTTAGAGAAAATAGTTCTACTAAAAGAATATAAAAACACCTAAATCAACACAAGAAAATATAATGCAACCAAAGTAAATACGTAATAGGAAGTTTTTGTTTATCCTATAAGAAAGTAAACACAATCTACTAGAGAATAGGAAAATACACAAATTAAAAAGAATAGATCTAACACCTATGTGTCAGTATTTGAAGATCGTGTTATTATATTTTTGTTGATAAAGAAAGCAAAAGGTTGTGTTCTAGAATTTAGTAGGAATATTTTTGAAGTGAAAACTTCCTTAGCCGCGTTATGAATTTTGTATGAGGTAAAATAATTTTAATGGTATTTAATAAAAATTAAAAAAACAAAAAAAATGTACCACACCAGTTACTGAACTCACGACCTACAGAACATCAGTCGGGCGCGATGTCCACACCGCAATTTGAAACGTTAAGAAATGATAGATGTATTTCATATTTGCGTACATTATATATTCGCGTTATCATGTTTTATATGCATTTTTGAAGAACAAAAAAATGTTTTTTTTTAAATATGAAATACATCTATCATTTCTTAACGTTTCAAATTGCGGTGTGGATATCGCGCCCAACTGATGTTCTGTAGGTCGTGAGTTCAGTTCCTGGTGTGGTACATTTATTTTTATTGTTTTTGTTTTAATTTTTATTAAATGCCATTAAAATTATTTTTTTTTAATTCATGAATTCATAAAAATAATAAAAATTTCTTTTTGCGAATTTCAAAAAATTGATCTATAATGCAGTTTTTAAAGTTATATTGCTACTGTCTTTTGCAATTTGCATTCGAGTCATCATGCTAAATAAATATTAAATATATATAAAATTGAAAGTATGTCTGTTTGTCCTTTATGACATCAATCATCATGAACATTTGGGAAGCTTTTGTGTACACTTAATTTGCTTTTTATTTAACTATCGTTTTAAACGGTAGTTTGCTTTGATCAATGTTTTTTTTGTTGAACATAATTTTTATGAAATTAAAAATAACGTAAGAAAGATAGTATAACCTGAAACAATTACATTTGTATATCAAAATTATATGCATTGGAATTTAACACATGATGTTACAAATTTCATCATCTTCAAAAATATGTTGTTGGCTTGCAATTGTATGTAATACATGTTTCTAAAATTAAGACTTAATACTTGTAACTTGATACTTGCTAACATCGATTATATCGATTTAAAGCTCACAATTACGAGACGGAAATCGCATAAATTCTATACAAAGAAGCATAGCTTATGTATGATTAAACATGGATGGCAATCATGATGAATAAACTAATTAAAAATGGGGGCACTTAGTCGATAGTGATTTGCAAACGGCAACAATGCGCATTAATACCAATGAATTTACTTAGCTTTCCGCAGGAAGATTTGTAAAATTTAAAACTGTTGATCTATCGGGGTGACAACTACGCGTACTTTAGTCCCCCCCCTTACTATTGGCATATGAGTTATCTTGAGATATCGTATACCACTGGCAATAGCAGTGCAATCTCATTAGCCAAAGTGATATCTTAGGGGTGCTGGCGCATGATGTATTTTCAATCAACGACTCAAATTCAATCAATTACTCTAAGTTATGGAATATTCTTTGATGGCACGCTATTTTTTTTTAAATAAAATGTGTTTGGTAGTAGAAATTACAAGGTGTGTCACAACAACACATAAAAAACTTTTAAGAACAAGATCCCACAACAACATGCTTTCTAAGGTGTTGATAGACGCAAATTTTTATATGATATGTTTTGATTATTTTAAATATAAAAATGTATATAATAGTTGCTTGGAATGCTGATAGATGTGAAACAAAGAATTACGGTTGACATTTTTTGGTAGTTTAGTCGGCTAGCCCTGATGCAAATGATAAACTTTTTTAAAGTTTAAAATTTTCTCGTTGGTTCGAAACTAGATCGATCGAAAATTGTATGGATTGCAAAAAGTTTCATAATTTGCACCATAATTTTTTATATTCAGTTCTTATAACATTGTACGTACATGTACAAAAATTAAATAAATTTAAACTAACATAACCTAAAACGTATGTCAAACGTATTTTTTGAAACGTATTTTTTGCCAACCAACCACCGATCTTTCTTCGTCAGGACCGTTGCAGTTTCGATCCCAGCCAATATGAGAATAGTCTGAAGCAGTGAAGTCAGTGACAGCTGCTTCTTTATCTAAAAAACGGAATGACGAAGATTGCTCTTTTCGTCCAGATTGTTGTTATTGTCCTTGGTCAAAAATTATTTCTAATGCCTCTTGGGTACACCCGAACATCTTGAGAAGGTTTTACAACCGTAATTGTGTGCGTTGTTAGTCAATAGTTAATTTTATTCTGTTGCGCGATTGCTGCGGAACACAATATTAGTATCTTATTGGGTTAGTGTTTAATGATATATTTTATTTTTTCGTGCAAAAATTTACAAATTTGCGAGGGAATAAAATGCATTAAACACGAATCCGATACAACGTTTTATTCTTCCGACAGCGTAACATGTATTAATTTAAATTTAATTATTTTAAAACTCGTCAGTAAAACAAGTAAAACGAATAAAAAAACAATGAATTTTATTTTATTTTTTTGTACCATTAATTCCAAACAGTTAAATTTTATTCAATTTCGAACCTATTTAATTGTGTGGTATTTTGAAAATGAAACAGAATAAAACTAACACCTGTTTATTTTATTACATTAAGAATAATAACGCACACAATTATGGTTTTAAAAAATTAAAATTAAACCTATAGTTATAGTTGCCGGCAGGATAAAACAATTTATTTGATTGTATTGAACTCTGAAATAAATTTTTTTGATTGAATTTTATAAATAATTTAATCGTATTTTATAAAAAAACATTTTCGCTCCGATTATATAAAAAACATAAATTCAAACTAATACGCTTGTTACTCACTCGAATATTGAAAAAAGCAATGACTACTATGATTAAATAGAATTAAATTTTCATTGTGAAAAAAATTAGTATTTTTTATGATTGATTCTTGATTTCTTAATTCTCATTAGCATTAGCAGTTAGAAATTTCATTGTACGTCATTTCATTTTCAAAATACCAAACAATTAAATAGGTATCGAAATTAAATAAAATTTATTTAAATTGAAAAGAAATTCGTGCTAGTATACACGTAGATTTTGTAACAAATTCTCCAAATTTAATGAACATATTGTGCAATTATATACTTTATTTAACAAATTTATGAAATTTAAATCTCAACAAAAGCACGTCATCTTCATCGTAAGTTATAGCCTAGTATTTAGATTGAGTGAAATGAAATGTTCATACAAATTTAACGTGAAATCAAAAGCCTATAGTATCGAGATTAAGTGAAGTGAAATCTCCATGTAAATTTAGTATCGTTAAATCAAACGCACTCATTTTTTACTATGTTGGTGCAGTTTGTTTATTTTTATATATCAGAGAGGGCGCACAAAAGTATCCGAATAATATTTTACAGCAAAATAATGTTTTGAACAATATTTCACTACGGAATTTTAGATTTTAATTTGATTTATGTAATTTTGTTTAATGTGGGCGAGATGGAGAAGTGGATAAGTCAACAACATCACTTACAAGGAAGTTAAGCAACACTGGGAAGGGTGCGAACTTAAACGGGTGACCGCTTGGGAACTGCATCAGAAAAATATGGAAATATGATTGAATCACATTGAAGCAGGAATATCTCGCCCACGGTATGCCAGTATACCTTATCCAGCAGCCCTGGAAACTGGCTAGGATTCGATGGCCCAATCACCCGTTAATCCGAAAGGTGAATCCGAAATTCAAATGATTAAAGAAACGCATACTAGAAAGAAACAAACCGGAATAATAAAATATCGACCCTTAGCTATCGTACCCGGACACGAGTAGGAAACTGGAATGTCAGAACTCTGATAGAGAAACATCGCGGTTAGCACAAGTTGAGAAAGTAATGAAAGAATATAAATAACATCGAGATACTAGGACTCAGTGAAGTAAGATGGAAAAACAGCGGAGAGCTAACAACAAGCGAAGGAAATTACATGATGTTCTCTGGTAAATCCAACACACATGAACAAGGCGTAGCCATATTAATAACACCTAACGCAAAGAAAGCACTTCTCGAATGGAAACCAATCAGTAGCAGAATAATAACAGCAAGATTCCAATCGAAAATTAGAAACACAACGATCATACAGTGCTATGCACCTACCGAAGAAGCTGATGATGCGACAAAAGATGAACTACGAACAGCTCCAACAGCTCTACGAACAGCTCCAAGCAACGCTGGCTAGTGCACACCGAAATGACATCAAAATAATACAAGGGGATTTCAATGCCAAAATTGGAACCGACAACACCGGAATGGAATCAGTCATGGGCAAACATGCACTAGAATCAACACGTAACAATAATGGAGAAAGGCTCATCGATTGTTGTGTCACAAATCAACTCATAGGAGGCAGCAAGTTCCCACACAAGAACATACACAAATACACTTGGACATCACGAAATGGAAGAACCAGAATCAAATTGATCTGGTGAATAAGAAGTTTCTATCCTCACTACAAGACGTCAGAGCAAAGCGAGGAGCAGATATACACAGCGACCATCAACTGGTAATTGCAACATTCAAAATTAAACCAGCCGCTGTAAAACAAAACAACAAGTCATGTCAGAGGAAATTTAATATCAATAGATTGAGCGTCAAAAATACAAATAACATCTTCAAAGAGTCGCTCCAGCTCAATCTACCAAACAACGAAACCACCAGCATTGATGAAAAATGGGAACAAGTTAAAGAAGCTTACGTCAAAACTGCTACAGATGTGCTAGGATACCAAGACAAATCACGGAAACCATGGATTAGCGATGATACATGGAAGAAAATTGAAGAGCGTCGACAGCTCAAGTTGCAGTTGTGTCACCAGAACACAACCGAGATCCGCAACAAATATGAAAGTACAGCAAAACAAGTTAAAAAGGTGGCAAGGAATGATCGCAGAAGATATACAGAAAGCATTCTCAAGACTGCGGAAACAGCATCAGCTAATAGAAATATGCGCCAACTACACAAATGCGTGAGAAAGGTCACCAACAAATATACAAACACTCCACCAATAAAGGATGAATCTGGTCAAACCCTCACAACACATGAACAACAGCTAAATAAATGGAAAGAATACTTCGAAGACAACTGCCACCAACAAGAAAATAACTTGCAGTCTCCGGATGACAACTATAACGAAACTATCAGCACCCATCCACCAACGGAACGGGAAGTTAGAGATGCCATAAAGAAACTCAAGAACAACAAATCTGCTGGTACAGATAATATATCAGCAGAATTACTCAAAGCAGATGTAAACACAACAGCAGAAGCTCTAACACCACTATTAGCTGATGTATGGAACGAAGGTAAAATACCAACCAAATGGAAAGAAGGTTTAACCATAACAATCCCAAAGAAAGGTGATCTAAGAGAATTCAAAAATTGGAGAGGTATATCTCTGCTCAACACAATAATGAAAATATTAGCAATGATCATTCTCGAAAGAATATCTCCATCAATTAACATGAAACTAAGAAATGAACAAGCCGGCTTTAGACCAGGAAGAAGCTGTACCGATCATATCAACACAATCCGTATCATCATTGAGCAATCAAATGAATGGAATTCACCATTGTATCTCCTCTTCGTGGACTTCGAACGCGCCTTCATCTCAATCAACAGGAGCGCGATATGGAAGACACTTTGTGAAATGGGCATCCCGAAGAAAATAGTTGATCTAATCAAAGAAATGTACCGGGATGCTGCAAACAGAATACAATACAAAGGACAGCAAAGTGATGAATACTACAACCACCGAGGAGTGAAACAAGGCTACTATTCCTAATAGTACTAGATAGTATCATGAGAAAGCTCGATGATGGAAGTCCAAATGGAATCCAATGGAATACAACAAGACGGCTCAATGATCTAGACTACGCAGATGACATCTGTCTACTTACACACACACATACGGACATGCAGCAGAAAATACAGAAGCTTTGCACATGAAGTCGGTCTCAACATTAATATCAGAAAAACAAAGGCTATGAGATTGAACACCAAAACGATAACACCAATTACCATCAACAATACACAAGTGGACGAAGTTGACAAATTTGTGTACCTTGGTTGTACTGTAGCAAAAACAGGCGGGACTGAAGAAGATATCAGTCAGCGTATTAACAAAGCCAGAAATACTTTCAATATGCTTCACAAGATCTGGAATGCATCCGTCCTGTCAAGAAAGACAAAGCTACGAATGTTCAATGCATGTGTCAAGTCAGTACTGCTGTATGGGTGTGAAACGTGGAAACAAACAAGAAAGATCACAAACAAACTACAGGTGTTTGTGAACAAATGCCTGAGAAGACTGATCAAATGCTTCTGGCCAAACACCATCAGTAACCAGGAACTTCTACGGCAGACAGAGCAGCTAGACATTGAGACCGAGATAAAACAAAGAAAATGGAGATGGATAGGACATACACTGAGAAAATCAGTCGAAGATATAACAAGGATGTCCCTAGAGTGGAATCCACAAGGTAAAAGGAGAGTTGGAAGACCACCCATGACATGGAAGAAAACGGTGCTAGCTGAAGCAAAACAAATTGGCAAGACATGGGGTGACTGAAAGCGATTGCCCCCAACAGAGTTAGATGGTCCAGTCTAGTAGACTCCCTATGCTCCTAAATGGAGATAAAGGAAAAAAAAAAAAAAAAAAAAAGTTTTGTTTAATAATAAATTTGGTTTCGATGTTGACAACAATATACAAAAACTGAAAAATAATTACAGCAACTGCTATCAGTAAATACAGATTTTGTGTTTCAAAATTACAAATGTGTCAATTTTATCTTCGAATACATTTCACAACTTTTTCACGGCAGTTAAAACGAACAGTTTGGAGAGCTTTGGGGATGTGTTACAATTTCACTACTCTCGATCTCCATACTAAGTTAAAAGTAAACAAGTTCGTTTCATGTTTCACTCTTTTGGTATGAAGTACGTCATGTAAAACTAGTGAAATTATGTTGTTTGTTTTTAAATTTCAGAGATAAGATCTCCGATTAATTTTGCACAGCAAAATAATGTTTTGAACATTATTTCACTTTTCTTCAAATATTTTTCACAACTTTTCACGGCAGTTAAAATGAACAGTTTGGAGAGTTGGAGAACGTGTTAAAATTTCATGTTTAAATCTTTACTCTTAATTTCCGTACTAAGCTTTTTTACTAAAATTATTACTAATACTATATTCCAATCGGGCTGCTAAGTAAAACGTTAACTATTTCAATTAAGGAGTTCAGTACAATTTAACATAAATTGTCTTAGTAATATATTTTAGTACAACTCTTATGATGAAGATGGCATTAGTTTAGATTTAAAGTTTTTTAATAAATATTTTGATGTGTAGCATTTAGTTTTTCGTGTGCAATAAAGATTTTCGCTGGCGAAATTTACTATTTCAAAGAATAAAAAAGTAATTTTAGTTGTAGGTATATACATTTTTTGGTTATTTTATTTTAGAACAAAATTGAATATTTTTTGTGCTTGCATTATGAAAAGAATATTTATTGGTGCTATATACATGCATGACATGGCATATTTTATGCCCATGCGATAGTAAAATATTTATCATAAACAAAAAAATGCTTTTCCAAATTGAATTTGAGAAACACAGGGCCCCTCTCTAACACCGAGCTCATAAATGTGAATTATTATTATGATATTACTATGACACTCGTATTGCATGACATCAAACTGTGCTCTGAAAAAAAAACTTAAAGTAATGACAATCTCATCTCGAAGTTAGCAGTTTTTTATTCAAACAAATAAAAAATGCGTTTCATGGTGATTGAAACAACTACAGGTACATTTTCCTGACAACATAATGAGGTGTATTGAAAATATAAAGTGTTATATGCAATTTAACAGTATGGTTGAATAAAGTTAATAAGTAACAACTATTTCCATTTCCTTTGAACTTTGAAAAAAATTTACTTTGGCCTTATTTCATGAATTTTTGATTTCAAAATTAATTACGGTTACCTCAAATACACCGTTCTGTAGCGGCTCAGCTGTTGAAACAATTTCGGAGTTCGATTCGCCATATTCGCCCTCGCGACGAGGTATGAGACAACCGCATTTCGATTGGAAATAGAATATGTTTTATTCCAATGCAACAGGAAAAGGAATTTCACCATATTGTCCAAATTCACAATATTGTTAGCACAATTGTATATTCGACTAGGGCAATTTTAAATTAGTTTGACAATCAGAGGGTGTGACAATCGAGCTTAATCCTGCTCCAGTCCCTGCTTTTGGCATACACGCTAACGTGAGATATCATATACAACTGGTAATAGCAAAAAGATGTCGCTAGCCTAGGTGATATCTTAGGATATCACCTAGGCTAGTAAGAAAAATTTAATTAAACAATTGTAGTGCTCCTAATCAAATAAAGGCGTACGCCTTGGTGATGCAACAATTGCGGTTGTTCACAGAAGTGCGTGTATAACTTTATATGTGTGAGTTTAAATAATTGATTGTTGGTGTACGTTGCATGATTGAAGGAGTGCTACGTTACTTTACTGTAGCAATCTTATTTGGTTGTATTTTCACAAAGTTTAAAACAATTATTATGAAATATTAGAATAGATATGCCATAATTTATTATACATATCATAAAATTGAAGGCCATTTAAAAAAAACACATAAAAGAAGTTGTGTTTCTGTGTGACCTAGGTCTTAAACGATATCTATGTGTTGTTATGACACGTATTCTAATTCCCGCTACACTTTTAACCCTACCATTTTTTATATTTGAAAGCTTAATTTATTGTGAAGAAATTTCTTTCACTTATTTAATCAAAACTTGCTACTCTCCATCTTTCTTCTCTTGCCTAGAGTTCATATTTTCAAATGATTAATTTTTCACTAAATTTATTTCCAAACCAATTTGTCTAGCACCACTGTGCAATGACTAAAGCTGAGTTTATTGAAAAGATAATGTAATCACCTCAGTCATTTGTGATCAAAAACTGTTACCTGATTTATCATCAAAAACATAGATAAGATTGATCGTTTAGGTGTACTAATTTCTTCTTTGCAAGATAAAAGTACTACCTACCCCGTAATATGCAATAATGTTGCATATTAAATCGTCGTTAGCTATATGCTTTTTTATTCTTTAGGCAGTGTTGGATCGAATGTTATTCGCGTGGGCTCTATCACAAGTGCCTCCACTTCGTTAGTTATTACATTTTGCCGTTTAGCAAGCTAATTTTATGTCTTACGTTATGTTCAAATGATTTTTAAAATATCTGATCAATGAATTAAAGTTGTAAGGCTTTTTTGTGGTAACGACCTTTCCCAACTGAATAGTGGTCTAGGTTGCAATTCCTCCTTTAGAATTTTATACTGTTCGTCTTTTGGTTCATTAGCAGCATAGCTTGCGAACGGCTTGTTTTGTCAGCTTGTAGCTTAATTTGTGTGGAACTGGTAGTATTATCTTTTTTCCTGGATTGTAGCATTATAATTTTGATTTTATCACGTTTTGGAAGGAGAACAGGGGACAGAGGGTCGAAAGCTTACTAAAATGGATTACTTTTGGCGCTGGATTTCATCAAACCAACAGCTGGTTAAAATTATTAATCAAATTCATACTAAAAAGTCATAAAAGGATAAAGATATGGATTAAATGGAAGAAATGCAGCTTTTAAGTTGTGGGTGAATTTAAATAGGAAAGAATATAGCTAACCGTATGAGATGATAACCACTGATATTTAATTTAAAAATTACGTTACATTGGCAAAAATGACCCAAATAAGGGAGCCATTTTTGGGGGTGACTTTAACCACTTCAACATTCGATTTTAATGAAATTCGGTACATAAGCTTTCTAAAGCTCTGCATTCCAACTTTCGGTCTGTCCCTTCCGGTGAATTTTCGTTGTTGCATTTTTTTAACGTGTTTATCCATATACTACAAGCGATTTTGATGAATCTTTCAGAAAACAGTCTCAGTAAAGATGAGTTGGAACCGATTTTCGGGGTATTCAACCAAGTGGCAAGAGTCTACCATAAATCTATTTTTTTTGTTCACTTTATTTCTTATACCTGTTCGTATGCTATAGCCTTCGTTCGTAAACCAATTTTGATGAAACTTCGATTCACGGTACATCTCTGAATTGTTTAATGATGCTAGAAATGAGCCGCATAAATATGCTGAGTCATCAGGTCCTAGTATTCTAGTAGATGAAATGGAGTCAATGATAGAGAGGTCTTAGTATAGACTGGTAAAAGGTCCAGGTGACATATTCAATGAACTATTGAAATTATTGTGGTGACAAAAATATTCAACGACGTTAACGATAGTGGCAACATTCCAGTTGAGTGGTTGAAATCAAAATTGAAACCAAAATAAACACTACACGATATATACAAAAAATTAGAACTGGATATCAACGAAACACAGTTTTTATTTAGAAATGCACTGGGAACAGGAGACTCTATTTCACCTTAGCACGCTGACAGAAAGATGCACCAAAATGAATGTCGATTTTCACAGCTGTTTCAGTGACTTTGAAAACGCCTTTGTCACAGTTAAACACAGTAAAATGATAAAAAATTCAAATAGCAAAGGTCTGGACACCAAAGTTATAAAAATATTAATAAATTTGTATCGGAAACAAGTAGCTGTAATAAGTACATCAGACGGAATTTCAGAAGACATCGAGATAAAGCGGGGCTAAAAGGGCATCGGGATAAAAGGAAGCATACTTTCTCCAAGTCTTTTCAACGCGTACGTGAAAACAGTATATAATGAATCTATAAACAGCAGGGATACAGGTATAAACTTTAGTGGAGAGAAAAATATAGGTACCACAATTGAAAGTTCCGCCAGCAACAACAATGAAAAAGATCCAGAATAGAGCAAGCTAGAACCGCCTTCAGAGATATAACGAGCGTGTTTTGAAAAACAAAATTTTAAAGTGCTATATTTGGCTAACGTTACTGTGAGGTGCTGAATTTTGAACGGTCACGAAAGATTTGGTGAAAAAATTGATGCTTGTGAAATGTGATTTATCGAAAAAATTTTAAAATTCACTGGAGAGATCACGTCTCGAAACGAAAAAGTCTTAAATAAAATGAAAACAGCAAAGTACGTAACTCTAGCCATAAAAGAAAGCACAGCTGTTTTTAGTAGGCAAAATTGTCGGAACGTCTAATGTCGTTGCTGCAAAACCTATCAGAATGGTGCAACACTGACACAATATGTCTATTAAATAGCGTCAAATAATAGCCAACATCTGAACCGGATTAGGAACCCAAAGAAGAAGCAGCAATTTAACTATACATTTAAAAAATTATTTTGGTGATATTCAACTGTGGCTATAGAATATAATGTTTTCCCAATTGTACAGTCCCAATCTGCTGAAAATATTCATCACTCAAATCAACAGCAATGAAAATATATAACATTCAATTCATGTTATTGCGAGAATTTTTCCTAAAATAAAATTTAAAAGTTGTATTGGGAGAATTGAAAAGAGAAACAAATTTAATATAAAATTCGATTTTTTAGTATTTAGTAGTATTCTATACATTAAGCGAACTAGGTTTATTACTTAATAATTTAATTTTCTGGTGTTTTTGTTATTAATGACGGTTGAACTGTACAGCTGTTTGTTTTTATTAGTTTTTGTTTTCCTGTCACGAGTTTTATAGAATTTGCTATGTGGTCATTGTGTTGCACATACTAAATTTAATTTTCTTCCGTTTTTATAATACATATTGGTTTTGAAGTTTAAAAAAAATTAATTTTAATAAAAAAATAAGTGTTTTAAAAATTAAAACAGATAGTTAAATGGATAAAATGGAAGAATTGTGTCAATTTGTTAAAAAGGTTGGTTTTGTTGAGCTAAATTTACTGACGTCAGTGATTCATTTACTGCTAATTAACATTTGACATGAAATAGCTAATTAGTTTATTAAAATTAAAAAATTCAAATTTAAGTACTCTAAAGGTGCTTTTCTACTTGTTATGAATATTTTCGTCAGATCTTTAAATATTTTTTTTGTAATTTGTTTAATTGACTTTAGTGTTTTGTTGACTTAAAATGTTCGAAAACTGTTATAATATTTTGTAATTGTAACTGTATGTTTAGAAACAAATTTAAATCGTTTGAAAATATGCTGCTTATAAAATTTTTGCCATCTAATTTTATGTAAAAAGAAGTAGAAGTGTTAAATACCAGGGAAAACACTTTTAATTTTAGGACTATGACCTTTAGAATATAACATGTCCTTCATGACTCGTTAATTTATGGTACCTGTCTGTGGCGTATACAACACTGGTAAATGTATAAGACAAATAATAAAATTTAATATGAAACTTGGCAGTGTTATAGCCTTAAAAATCTGCCATTTTTTGGTCAAAAATACTTGTTTCATCCAATTTTGATGTCAATTTTTTGACTTTTGCTAACAAATGGCAGGAAACGGGATTTATTCAAACAAAAGATCGTTTTCAATTATATTGAAATTTGAAAATACTTTTTTAAATTATAAAAGTTGTCTGCGCTTGCCAGTTTGGGAAGCAGACTCTTTTGAATCCGCTTCAACGCATATCCAGCAATCCACGGTCTTACCCACATATTTTTTTCTAAATACACCCAATATGCAGCTAAAGCAGTTGAAAGTTGTTTATGGTTATTATAGGTATTCTATTTAACAACTAATAAATGTGACATTCACAAACGTTTTAAAAATATATGTTAATATATTTGATTTAGTGTAATATGCTTTTTGTAGTCATCAAATAAAAAAAATATTTAATTGTAGCTTCCGTTACAAAAATATGTATGTCCAATATATAAGTCTAATATAGGCCTGTGCTGTGACAGTCGTTTTTCAGTTTAATATTCAACACGGTTGAAAAACATGCTTGTCAGTATTATAATATCATTTTTCATAATAAAATGTTGTGTTATACGGATTACAATGTGTCACAATACAACATAAATACATAGATCTATATTTCCATAACATGCGTTGTTATATGACTATGGGTGCCGGTAAATCATCCCATTTGTATGTAGTTTGGACGAATAAATCCTTCTGCCAGTATGGCAGGATAGGATTTCGATTGTTCGGCTGTTTAGACTCGCAAATTATCGAGCAAAAAACTGGGCAAAGAATATGTTTGGGACCTGATGTATCCGATTTCATCTGTTGATAACGATATTTATAAGAACAACGAAATCAGCAACATATTGTGAGGATGTTGTAGGGAATCATGAATCATCCACAATTTGTGTATCCCACTTTTGAACAGAGTCTTAAAGACCAAAAATAATCTATAAAATTCCAACAATAATCCATAAAAGGTCGATGATTGAACTTGGAATTTGGAAACGTGAAGTTATTGAATATGAAGCGAAATATTTTTTGCATCTATTGAGGTGGCGTCTTCTAGGCGCTCTCTTTGCATAGCCATTGTAAAATCGTTCCAGAGTAAGTCATTGGTAACTCGGACGTCCAATAAAAGAGCGCTTTCACAGTTACTTATTAATTTGCCACACTAATAGAAACATCGTTGGGTATTATGTGTTGGATCTGAAGATAAACAACAAAATTTTAGTGGAATCAAAAATGATCATATTTCGGTCGCCTAATTGTCGGTATAGTTTAGGTACTTGTTTACATTTAGTTTCTAGTGATTTTTAGCAATTTTTTACTATAACCTACGGATGGGGAAACTGAGAAAAAGTTAGCCTCGGGCACATCAGCGTTTATTAATCTGGACTCAGATAAAAAAAAGCTGTCCATGTAGATGGGCGAAATATAAAGGTTAGTCAAAAATTTGTTATCACAGATTTCATTAAATAATTGGAAAAAGTCCAAGACAATAATGAATGTTTTACCACTTTCTTCAAGTATGCTGTTCCAACCGTACATTAAATATGTACATATTCCAATGGATATGTTGTACACTGAAAACATGTTCTATTTTCAATCGTAATGCAGTTGTCTCAGCGCGAATATGGCGAATTGAAAATCGAAATTGATTCAAAAGTTGTAGGTACAATCGGTGTAGTTGAGACAACCGCACGTTATGTTTCTGTCAAAATTTAAAACAGTTCAACTAATTTCAGATACTTTAATTTGAAAATGAAAAATTCCAAAGTAAATCTTTGTCATAAAAATATTTATTAACTTTATTCAACTACTGTTATATTAAAAACCGTATTGAGTGTAGATATCAAATGATTTTGTTACCCAAAAATGATCATATATTTGTATTAATGTACTACTCGTGTATTTCTGATAGCATCGATTGTAGTAAATTTATTAATCTATAATTTGCGATATCAGTTTTTGTTTCTTTTTGAGAAGCAACTGGACATTGGTCGACCAATGAAAAAAACTTATGAGTTATATAGTAATCGGAAAATCCCGTACTTTACCAACATCAACACTCCTAAGTCCTAATACCTGGCATAGTCATGAGATAGTGATCTATAGAAGAAAACTAGTGTCATTACTCACAATCATTACTCGGAGTAAAAATTGGCTTATTAACAATGTGGGAAGGGATACTGTGATGCATAAAAAATTTCTAAGTCTTTAGAAAATCTTTACCACGATTTGTTGTGAAGTCATCAGTAGCGGTAACCTCATAATTAGAAAATTGGACTGTAATTTCGTCCACAAATTTTCTATATAATTAAACTGTAGTGTAACCGCATTAACCATGCAGCTTAAAATGTGGAAACTTAAGGAAGCTAAAATCTGATTCAAGTCTGTTTAGAATTTAGAGATTTGTGAGAATCAAACTTGAGTTTCTGTAAGAAATAGAATATAGATCAAGGTGATCAATCAATCTACAAATGGTTTGAATTTT
Organism: Diogma glabrata; assembly: GCA_963693315.1. Lineage (NCBI taxonomy): Eukaryota > Metazoa > Arthropoda > Insecta > Diptera > Cylindrotomidae > Diogma > Diogma glabrata. The sequence goes on from OY856187.1 coordinate 165,966,633, forward strand.
GATTTTAACATGCATCGTCTCTGAAAATTCAAGGGTCCGCTGCTTTATTAGTGGATGGTTTGCACACATGTGCTTCACCCCTTACAGTCCTATATATTCCTTACGTTTTACAGTCATGTTTAATCAAAATGTTGTTATTGTTTTTTTTTCTGGTTTTTCCAAAGAATAGATAACTAAATAATAAATCTTATCATATCATAAAATATGACAAATGTCAATATTTCATAATAAGATGGACAAAATACAATAACAAAAATGGTTTTGGCAATAATTCAAATTTTATTTAATTTTTTCAATCAATGGTTAAAACCAATAAATAAAGTTTTATGACGGGTAGTCTAGAAATTAGATCAGTATAGGGTCCGATCCGGATCAGGATTGCCTGAAGACTGATCAGGGATGAATCAGGCTTCTTGATCCGGACATGATTAAAAATCGTCACGCCATATATGATCCGTACAGGATCCGTTTAAATGATCCATGCCGGATCCATTTCAAAGATCCATTCCGGATCCATTTCAAAGATCCATTCCGGATCCATTTCAAAGATCTATTCGGATCCAACTTAAAGATCCATGCCGGATCCATTCAACAGTTTCATGTCCGGTCTGGTCAAGAGATCCATACCAGATCCGTTCAAAGGGTTAGAATTAATTTTGTTCTTAAATATTAATTTGATCATAATTGTCTTTTCTTCAGGTATTTTATCAAGTCCAAACATCTTTAGACCAGTGATGGGCGAACTTTTCAAGTACGAATTCAAAACAATCTACGGTAATAAAATTTTTACATAGGCTCTTATGCAGGTATGGATCCAAGTTTGGATTCGAAAACTAACTTTACCCATACCTGCTTTAGATCACTTGTCATATTTCAAATAGAATAATTTTTGAGCAATATAATAAATATTTCACCAATTACTGCTAACAAAAAACATTTGGAAATTCGAGAGCAAAGATGAGATGCAAGATAAAAATTTAAATTATATGCTTTAAGGTTAATAAGCAAGATCCCTCACAACTGTAAGTTTGACATTGCTGTTTTCGATTCTACAATAAATTTGTACTTATAAGAACAAAATATTAAACAATTAAATAGATTCAGACTACAGTTAATTATTACAGTTAAGTATATTATAATTAACTTTTAAAAAGGTTGTTAAAAATTCGTGAAGAATGAGAAAATTTTTTGCACAAAAAAAATTTTAAGTTGAGTAGATATTCTATTATGACGTCGATAATATAATCAAAATAATAATTCAGTTATACCATTAATAACGAATTTATTGTTTAATGAGCAATATTATATACAGAATGGATCAGGTAAAAAACTAAATTTTGTATTATTATCCAGTTCAGGACATCGGATAAGATGAGTTTTCTCGATCAGACACTGATCGTATGACTAGATCAACAAATAAAGTACTGCACGCTGATCAGTAACTGATCAGATAGCCGGATCAAGGGAAACGGTACTGTACGCTGATCAGGAACTGATCAGATGGCCGGATCAAGGGAAACGGTACTGTACGCTGATCAGGAACTGATCAGATGGCCGTATTACGGAAAATCTGATCCGGATCTGATCATAATCCGGGTTCCCTAATTTCCGGGTTCCCTGATCATAATCCGGGTTCCCTAAACTAATTTCCAGTCGGGTACTTATTCCTTCGAACAAGCAACGGCGCATCATCATCAAACAGTGCTCTCTAGTTTCTTTTACTATATATAGCATTGGCACTAAACCGATTTTAATCCAAGATTTTGCGGAATATACAAACCTATTTAAAATTATAATTCAATTATCACACGTAATAAATGAAAAATTTGCCCTAAGTAAATGTTTGTAACAAACTCTTATCTTTCGGAATAGTTTCAATAGATTTTTAATAACAATAGCTGCTTATAATCGCCCATCTATTTTAATTCAATACTGAAAGAGTTCGTAGTATTTCAAGACATTGGAGCTTATCATATTTATTTGTTTAAAATCGTAGCTAATATCATCAAAAATAAATTTTATTTTTACTGCTCAATTAATTTATTTAAAAGATTGCTTAAATATTTTTAAATTATCAAAAAACTACTATTTAAATCTACCGGACAACCTTCAAATGCATTGATTTTTTTCTTATCTGCAATAAATTAATTTTTGTTTTCTAAAAAAAATAATCGTGTAAAACTTCTTTTGTTGGGCACACACTAATTCTTATCAAAAATAAAAATATTGTCATAATCACATGCTGGTTCAATGACGTACTACTTACTTTATGTTAACAAAAAAGAAAATTTGGAGTTTTTGTATAAGTTAAAAAATTATGTTAAAAATCGATTATCCCAATCCTATATAAGTATATATTTTTGTTGTATACGAAATAATGATTCATTCATTTATATGACTTTGGCTTTTTAGTTAAAAACCTTCAATTACAAAATAAAATTACTATTCATTGCAGTTTTAGTTAACAGTTGATTATATGCCAATGGAAATCTAAACGAAGATTGATTTATCATACAGATAGAAAAATTGTGGGTATTATAGAATGCGTAGTTGTATTGGATGTATGTCAATTAGCGAAAAAGTACCAAAAGCATACGATAAGTTTTTTATTATTTCATGTAGTAAAACTTAATGAAAATTACCAACACGCACATTAGGGCGTGAATAACAGATTTTTGTTCATAATGCTTTGTAAAAAAGCAAAAACTAGTATCCCTAGCAACGAGTCGGTCCTTTAGGGCTTAAGCCATAGTTATATTCAGTCATTAATACATCATTTGTCATTTGGGTGCTTTTCTTCTTGGAAAGATGAAGACAAACAACGAGCTTAACTCCTAATAGATGTACTGTTTCAGATGATGTTGCGTTGTTCATTGAATTGAGTTCATCAACGAACAACCCATAAGATATCATCTTTTCTATTGAGTTATCTCTGCTATAGCCCGTCATATCCCAATAGCAGTGACTGAAGTACACGGGGTTGTCACGGTTTAAAGGAAAAATAAATAAGGACTAAAGAGAATGCAATACCTACCTAGCTTCAATATTCCATTCGCAATTTATAAATCCTTCCAATCTACGTAACGGTTGTTGGGCAAACAATTCTATATCATATACTGAACAAAGCCCTACAATCCGTTTACTTATTACGTAAATTTAATTACGGGTGACAGTTAACGGTGATTTAATCGTCACTAACCCAGCAAGAAAAACACCATTAGTTGTGGAACGCTTTGCTTTGAACTCGTCCATTTTGGAAACTGCTAAAGAAATATCCAAAATCCAGTTAATATGAAAGATCTACATTTCAAATCGAAAATAGTCGAAAAACTTTTCAGGGCGTTAAATATCAACAAAGCCTCCTGTTTGGACAACATTCGTCCTATTATTCTAAAACCATTCAAATTTTAAATTGACTCCCGTTCTCCAGAAGAAATAATGAAATAAACATTCATTCGATTTTGTTGTAAACTAACCCAAAACAAATTCGGAGAATTACATACGTTCAAGATTTCATACGGAAATCAATACGTTGTATTGTAAGGAAAGTATGCGTTGTATGGAAAGTATGCGTTGTATGGAAAGTATGCGTTGTATGGAAAGTATGCGTTGTATGGAAAGTATGCGTTGTATGGAAAGTATGCGTTTTGCGGTCATAGTGTTGCCACTGTTGACAGATGTTTCAACTTTAAGATAAGAACCGTTAAATATTAATTGTTTATAAATATCATGATATATATCATGACATGATATATATCATGCCAACCTTGATCTTCAAAGGGTAAAATGCCTAACTCCTGCCCGGAGATATGCTAACCATAAATATAAACGAGAACCTAAAAAAAGTCGCCGATTGAGTGACAAAAATTTTTAAATTTACCAAAACACAGCTATTAATTGTTTCCAGATCAAAAACCGAGTTCCCCAACGATATTTCAATTAACATGTGTGACAAACATTTAGACGCATGTGAAAGCGTTCGTTTATTGAGAGTCATAATTTCCAATCAGCTTCTTTGGAACGATCATATAATGGCGACGGCAAAAAACACGGCCTCTTCAATAGATGTAAAAAATATTTCATTCCGTAGCAATTACTCCTCATTTATAAGTCCTATAGTCGTCCCTGCATAAAGCATTGCTGTCTGAGACGTTTGGGACTGTGGATCTGTTTTCTTCCCCTCTTTTGGACTCTTCAAAAGCGTGCTATACGAATTGTGGGTGATCGAATTTTAACATGAAATCTTGATTCCCTACAACACCGTCGCATTGTTGCTGTTGTTTTTATAATTATTGTCACCAGCAGTGCTCGGATGAAACCGGAGCCATCATGCTTCAACCAAATTCTTTTACACGTCAATCGGTTTGGGCAAACAGTCAAGCTGTTGAGGTAACTCACTGTCATAGTTACAGAATGCAGAGGGGTTTCATTGTCCGTACCTCATACAAATGGAATACCCGAATCAATCGTATCGGGGGGTTCAATCCACAAAGGTTTAAAAAAATCGTTCATCACCACGTCAGAACGCATTTTATTGTCTTAAAAGGTATATATGTGTTATTGTGACACATTGTAATTCCTATAACACAAGACTTTTTATTTAAAAAAAAACTAATCTGTTCAAATGAAGGTAAAGAAAAAAATTAGTGAGGTTAAATATTTTAACTACAAGTAGGAATGGTCTTAGTAGTGCATCATTAAGGGTTAGTAAAATGCTATAGTTGAACAAAAAAAATCAAATACAATTACCTGTTTTGCAAAAACTATAGCACAGAAGACTTACTTTCTTATGTATTATATCCAACAATTTCTTGAAACGATTGCTCGTGAAATTCCTAAACATTCAAAAGACCTTAAAATTAAAAAATGTTACTAATTTAAAGATTCAATAACTAAATGTGCTAAAATATCTAACTAAATTAATCAATTTGAACTGGCGCGATTTAATGGGCTTAAATCAACAAATATTTTACGTTTAATTCTAAAATTTGCTCCATATTCATATCGGTAGTAATCGTGGTCGATCATCGAACTGGTGACGCTTAAATTAAACTTCTTACCAATAAAATACAATTGATATTTTCTTTATTGAATTAAAATCAATTGAATTTGTTTAAAAATTTATTAACTGTTTTGTTCTTGAAAGTTTGTGCTTAATCAAAAAATCAAATAACATCAAGTTGTGTTTTTATCTTTCGTATTTTTGTAGGATTATACGTACTATGAAAACGTAGAACGAGAAGCTCTTATAGTAAGACTTGGATATTCTTTCGACCGTCGGAGTTGAATTATCAGAAACTATAATTTTATGGACCTTAGAACTTAGAATCTTATTTTAACCATTTTTAAGGGGCTGTAATTCATATGGTTAAAAGTAAAGCTTTTTGTACGGCATCAATATCGGAGTTAGATGAAATGAGAATTTATTATTTCTATTAGCACCGTATTGTTTTTAATTTTTAAATTCGAATTTTTTTCAAGCGTTTAAGTTAATTCAAAACAATTTTACTTGATATTCTATTCCATCACTAGTTCTGAATGCCATTCCCGTTATTAACACTAAAGAAGATGCTGATATTTTGGATCAAATCTTTTCAGAAAAATCAAACATTGTTGAAACTCTCCAGTAACGTACGGGATTAAAAGATAAGTTTGTTGAAGTAGTCTGTACGCGTGTTTCTAAAAGTTTTAGACCAAAAAACTGAAAAAAATATTTTCATATTTTAATTTATCATTTCTGCATTTATAAAAACTTCAACATTTATATGAAAATCATTTTGAATGATCCATTTCCTGCGTTGGAATTTTGCTTAAACTGAGTATACATCATTATAATCGAGGACATATTATACGTTTTTGTCGTTTTTATTTGAACAAATGCCCTTAAATCCATAATAATAAAACAAAGTATTTGTCTGTCATGTGTGCGCTCTTCAGAGGAATCTACGGCACATAGGGGTCTGAATTGTTGTCAGGAGAAGGTCATTGGTCACAGGTTCTAAAACACCTCGGAGCCCGAATATTAAAATTTTAATTAGTTCTTTTTTAAACTAATATTTTAATATTTTCATAATGGATTGCTTATGCTGATTAATGATTAAATATTTTAATTTGGTTTTTTATTCAAATGTCGTTTTATTCGTTCATTTACCTTTGATCGATTTTCACTTCACCACAATTTTCAATTGTGGGAAGTAATGCAATCTATCGAAGAAAAAAATCATAGATGCCCCAAATTTTGTTTTATCATTTGTTTTGAACCATCCACGTGGATGGGGTGGGAAGGTAGTTGGCTTGTTAACAAAAACGCATAGGATCTTGATGAAACTTTGGTATACGATCCAGGTTAACACGAAAATGGAAGATTTGGCTTTATTTCAAAATTGAACAAAATAGTAGGGGTTTCCCGAGCCCCTGTAAGTTTGAATCTTTAATAACTTCTAATTCTGGTTTTGCATCTTATTGAGACTTGGTTTATAAGGTTTTAGTAGCGTTACCAATATTTCGGCATACCAACTTCCGGTTAAAAAGTTTGTTTTAAGTGGTTATCCCTCTTGTAGCCTATAGTTACAAATCGACTTTCAGGAAACGTTGGTAAAAGGTTTCAATAAATATGAGAAAGATTTCATTAGCTTTTGGGGTACATTGAACAAAGGGTTGGGGGGAGGGTCTTCCATACAACAGGTGGTTTTTTCACTGTTTTTAATATTTGTTGGAAGCATACAACATTCGTTCGTGAATGAATTTTCATGACACTTAAAGAAAAGATGCAAATATGTATGCTGTGCTGATTAGTTTTGGAGCGATATTTAACAATGAGGGTTTTTTGACTCAATAACTTCTGAACAATACAATACAATACTACAAAAATGAAGTGATTATGATGAAACTAGTTATTTTTTGGGACACATTGATCAAAGTAACGGGGTTCCACCATCTGCCGACTTTTTACACATTATTTTTAAAGTTTGTTGGGAGCATACAGACTTTGTTCATTAATCAATTTTGATGACACTTTAAAAAAAAATGGAGATTGGAATCACAACCTCCCGAGCACCTGTTTATTTGAAACTCCAATTCCTAAAAAATTGATTTTGATAAAATTTGGTGTATTTGCTTAGAGTAAAATTTGTAATAGTTCTGCATTCCATCTTCCGGGTTAGCACTGCCGGTAAAATTTTTTTTTTTACATTTTATGTTCGTACAACAGAATTTATTTTTGTTGGAATACTACAGCTTTCTTTAATGTTTTTATAATAAGAACAACGTGAAATCTATAACATAGGCTAGCCATTAATTGCAATATTTGATGGATATTAACTCACTATATATCCAGAATCTTTTGTTTCCAGAGCTGTGGTGAAGTTAGCCTATTCATCAGCGTTGCAATATTTTTTTTCGTTACACACACTGAAAAAAAAATTGAAGTTCATGACAACCTCATCTCGAAGTTGGCAGTTGATTATTCATGCAAAGAAAAATTATTTGCAAACAATTTCACTGTGATTGGGACAACTACACGATGAGGTTTATTTAAAATATGAAGTGTTATATCCAATATAACAGTAGTTGAATAAAGATAATAACTATTTCCCTTAAAAAAATTTTCTTTGGCCTTATATTATGAATTTTTCATTTTAAAGTTTAAGTATTTGAGATTAATTGAACTATATTTTATTTTCACATAAATATTTCGTGTGATTGTCTCAACTTCATCGATTTATAATTGCAGAGTTGTTGAAGCAATCGTAGTTTGATTCGCCATATGTGACCGCACGGTGAGGTTGAGACAATTGCATTTCGATTGGAAATAGGACATGTTTTTTTCAGTGCATAATTATCATTAAAATGAAAAATTAAGGTTTATATTTATATGAAAATTATGTACATTGGGATCCAACATATTATCTTGCAACAAATATTTCTAATTTACAACAAATAAGTTCGTGGTTTGCAATTATATAAAATACATATTTCTAAAAATTAGCACTAGTACAATTAGAAATAAGCAATCGTACATAAGATTAAACAAATCTGCTTGCATTACCAGAACTACCATCACAATAACATATCTGGATTTAGCTAGGATTTATAAATGAAATTAGTCTTTTTATTATTTTATCCAATTCTTTTTTTTTAAATCGCTGGAAGGGAGGTCAAAATAAGACGATGGTCATAATTCGACAAAACCCATAAAACGAAAATATTTACTAAAATGCTAGCATTCTTAGACCGGCTATACGACTAACTTCAAATATCAGCGCTATGCATGTCTTGGCTGCCATTTCAGTGCCATATTCGTGAAATCTGCCCTCAATGTAGAGTATTTCAAAAAACCGATATAAAATATATTGGCAAATGCAAATTGCAATATGGCCATTGTGAGAACAGCAAAAAATCGGCATTGATAAATAAAATTAGTCAACAAAAAAAGGGACGCTCAACAAGCTTGAACCACCTTGCTTGTTTTATATGGCGAGTAGGATGGCTCCAGAGAAAGTCATTTACGATTGTGACACCCAATAAACGAATGTATTAACGGTGGTTAATTGTTTGTGACATCTATTAAGTGAATTATCGTAAAACATTGAATTATTTGAATTAAATGTTTAAAATAAAATTTTAACCTTTTTCTAACCTCCATATTTTGCCATCTATTTAAAAGAATTATTGTGTAAACCATTTGTGTGAACTTATGTGTTTTATTTTAATATACATTTCATATAAAATTTTATCTAGCTTTAAAAAGCTTTACCTAATGGCTCTTTGCTGACTGCCAAATGAGATACCACTATATTACAATTTTTTTCAAAATTTTTATATTACTAATAAAATAAATTAAATTAAATGACAATAAAAAAAAGTTATAAAAACATGTATTCAACAAAAAAATTCCCTAACCACTTATTTGGGAAGCATGGGCAACGCCGTGCGAGTACCTTCTAGTCGTAAATAATGAATATAAAAATTAAAGTATTTTATACATTTTTTTTGTTCAAAATGTTCTTTCCGTCATATATTCATGCTATTCTGTAATTCATCTATCAGTTGATAGAATGCGTTGGTAGTTAGTCAAAAGAAATTCTGTATTGTAAGCACATAAAAATTTTTTTTAACATTTCCATACAAATTTGTATGTAAATTTTAGACAATTTTTAATTCCCTTTTGTGATCTACTACATTCAATTATTTGCATAATCGAAGTTCAGAATTTAAAATATTGATCTAAGTACAAAAAATTGATCAAATGTAATGTAAAAAAATATATGGAACTAGGGACACCATCTCATATGTAGTTAAAATTAAAACAATGAGCAAAGCAAACGTACTAAAATTTTACTCTGGATTTTTAAATAAGATAATTAGAATTGTAATAGTGCTATCAATTACTACATTCAGCTGTTGCTTTATATTATAGTAGTAAAAACACTGAAACACTGTATAAAATATACCTTATTAAAATTACTTCAAATTTCAAAAGAATGTTAAATTTTCTGTAAGTCTTTTACTCATCATGTATTTGCTGTGAAATAAAGTGGTTAACTTATTTTTAGATAAAACTATATAACTAAAAACTCTAAAATAAAAGAATAAATAAAAAAAATTAAAAAAACACACTTCGAAAAACGAACTAAAAATTAAAATACAAATTTTGCATTAACACAACTTTATGTTGCAAAGAAACAAACGTTATGTTCTAATGTTCGTACAAACTTTTATAATTATTTTTTAGAAAAAATACTGACTGCGCCACCCACTTCTATTCTGTAGCGTATAATGAAGTGGTGTTGCCTTTTGTAGCTTATAATGAAGAGGAGAGTAATCTTGTTGCATTTAACTTACTGAAACCAAACTATGTCGCCTTTCACGTATGCAGCGACACAAAGACTTCCGTATTTAGATAAACCATGCGGCATTTAATGGGGTTGAATCAGTAAAGCTTCTTGGAGTGGTTATTGAATATAACCTTGATAAATCTGCAATGCAAAAATTTAGATTCTTGAGACGATGCTTTTCGATCCTACAACTTTTTATTTTATTTTCGGTTGATTATTTTTCAACATATTATCCAAAATGGGTTTTTCGTTGTGTCGTCTCACCTCTTGACTCTGAGCTTAATCGATCCAAAACAATGTAATTGAAAATTTCGTACACTTTTTACAAAAAATTTAATTTTTTGTTTACACTGTTAAAAATATTAAGAAATAAAATTTTTAAACATTGGACTGATGCCATTAGGTGTAGCATTTTTTAAGTTTTTTTTTCACAATATGATTGTTCTTACCTTACCGTTTTTACGGCGCTATGGACCGTAGAGTCTGCGTGCCAGGACAAGTTCTGCCTCGTGCAACCTGTCCAACCCTTTCTAATCTAATCTACCTTACCGTAAAACGTGCCAAAATTTTTGCGTTTTTTTTTATCTAAAGTTATAAATTTTTAAATCTGAAAAATTTCAATATAACCGTTGATATCGAGTGTGCTGTATTCCTGCAACTTGATTTCTCAGGTTGCCATATAACTTAAAAAGTATATCCATTATAATACACCTACTCAATCCGGCAAAATATTTTGCTTTTTCCCACTTCTTGCTCCACATTCCGCAATATATAAAATTATGAACTGTTCTACAACAAGAAACAATTTTTTTAAAGAACCACGTATTTTTTGTTTCACCTATACTTCTTATTTGCAAAGTAGGTTCAGCGTCGGACGTTCAGATAACGAATTTCATCACAAATGTTTTGTCTATGTGTTTTCGTAACAAAATGATTATGAGCTAGCATTCCAAGTCATATCGTCATATTTTTGTGGTGTATATGCCACAATATAGTGTCATGATTTAATGTTTTATTGCGTAAATAAAACGAGTATGTTAAAATCGTAACATTTCCAATTGAAGACTAGTTTATCTCAAACAGTATATAAAGCTGCTTTTAACTTTTTCTTTTATAACAACACTCTGCAGTGTGCCATACCCTCAAATTTTTGTATATTTGTACTTACAAACAATTTGTGTGTTTTTCAAATAATTTACATTATTTAAAAAAATTGTGTGTTGTATTTAAAGTGACCAAAAATAAATGAACTTTTTTTTGGTCTCGTATGAAAATATACTCATCAAACCCAACTCACCAAAAATCAGCTCGATTAAAAAAGCTTAAAAAATCGCTTCCGATTTTTAAAAATGTCTGAAACAGTTAAATTTTGAATTTTTGTTCCCCCTCTTTTCTTTAACACTTCAGCTTTAAGAAAAAAAACTCATTATATTTTTATTTACAATTGAAAAATCTGATACTGTTAAACAGGGTTGGCATGATTTAAATCAAATGATTTAAATCAGTGATTTAAATCAGATTTAAATCACTTTGACTTTTTTATTAAAGTCATTGATTTAAATCAATTTGCAATTTTTCTATAAAATTATAATTTTTATACATAAAGCATTAAATATTTTAACGTCAGAGATCAACCAGTATATCAACGTCAGTTATCTATACATATATGCCTTTAATTTAAGACTGCTTTAACGATATATAACAGTTAGTTGTTAAAGTCAACGAATGGATTTTCTTAGAAAAATATCTCCATTGTTGTAATTTTGTTCCAACGGATTTATAGTCAGTGAAACATTTTGAAAATAAATTATTCAAATACTGCTTCTGTTGAAAATTTTTACAAAACCCTAGTGTATCTCAAAAGTCAATTTAATGATTCGACGTACTCTATAGCTAATTTTTATTCGTGAGCCACGGTAAAAGTTGGTATGTAGGAAATATGATGGAAATCTAGAATTGAAAATAACGTGGTCTGCTCTGTCAATACATGCCACGAAATCGAAAACTGATAGGATGTAAATTACTTGACCAGGTTTATCACGAAGACAAACCCAAATTATCTGTAATGTTATCTAACAAACAACACGTTCCGCTCACTTTGGCGTTTGTTGGATGCTCAAATATAAACAACCAAACTATTGTTTGTGTTTAACAAGTTATACAAAGACACTTACTTAAATGTTTTAAAAGTCGCTTTGCGCAATAAGCATGATTCAAGACAACTGGAAGATCCGCTCTTATACTCCAGAGTAAGTTCGATGGAATACAAATTACGATTCTCTTAATTCGTATCTGAAAAATTGGTCAATCCTTGCAAAAGTATCAGAAGAAAAAAGAGACAAAAGTATTGGAAAAATAATCATGAATTTCGTCGTTAAACGGGAAGCTGAAGACATTAAAAATTCGATTAAGCCCGTTGCAAGACCAGTCAAAACAATAAATCAAAATAGGCGGACTGTGTTTTACATATCTTGGAAAACTTTAGAGAAAACATTAATTAGGGAAAATTTTATTGATGATGAAGACAGAAACACACTTTTGAAAAGATTTACGTTTTGTTTGACTAACTATAACTATAAAATAACGTCAAACTTTGACACCGCCTTTCTGCTTAGTCAAAAAATGAGGATTCATCAAGAAATTGCGTAATTGTAATCATATTTATAGAGGACAATAATTTAATTTTCATGCCATTTTATATAATTATATGAGCATATAGGCTTCTACAATCGAACAGAAGCCGGGCTGAAAAAATCAGTATATTTAACTAAATTTTATTGACGAAAACGTATATTTAAATAAAAAAGTCAAAAAAGTCTGATTTAAATCAAAAAAATCTGATTTAAATCAAAAAAGTCCGACCTCATTGACTTTTTTAAAAAAGTCATGATTTTTTCCAACCCTGCTGTTAAACTAAAAAATCTCAAATGATCTCTTTAAATTGATATATTCAGCTGAAATGTTAAAAATATTTACAATTTTAAACGTAGAAAATAATAACATAACATTTGAAATTTTTTGGAAATTTTTGATTCTGCACGGTGCTTTTCTAACTGGTTTTAATTTACAGTAATGATATTGATGTAATTTAAAATCAGAACCACGCGTCTGAAATTCAAGACGAATCCAAAGCGCCGAGTTATGTTCTGTCGTTGTCGCAGAGATTTGGGTATATGAGTTCGGTTTGTCATGAAATTTCTGAAACGAACGTTGTAATCTTCTTTGGAACAAAATTTTAAAAATTTATTCTCTGGTTTTAACCAAAAGTTGGTTGACTAGATTAATTGTCAGCTAGTTAGTTGTTAACTTAACTTATGAGTTGAAAGCTTGAAGTTACACCAATATAATAATTTTGGTTTCCTATTTATGACAATTTGAAATGTAATTACAAATTTCGTGTATCTATAAACGATTTATCAATAAGTTATTATTAGAAATGATAACAAAAATTAAATAGATTTTATTTATTTAATTTCTTACAAAAAAATCGTGATACAGTTTCGATTTTGTTGTTACAATAAATTAGCAAAATTTGGCGTCGATTCAATTAAGATGATATTCAGTTGACTACCATAACAATTCAAGGTAGAATTTTTTAATTCATCGTCAAAGTAGTATATAAAATTTAATTAGTAATTAAAATTTTTAATACATTCAATTTTTTGAATTTTGTGTGTTTTTAAATGCTCGGTTCTGAAAACTATACGCCATCTATTATTATAAAATGCTAAATATTTAGTTATACAGTTTCACCTTGCACATATATATACATATTATAATAAAGTAAAACTTGCTCAAAAAGTAGTTCAGGAAGTGCATTTCTGGCAAAGTAAAATTGAAATTGTTATGGGATTGATTTCTATATATGCTGAATGAGACAACCAAAATAATTTAAAATTATATCTCAGATCTTTTTGGGACTAGCAACACTAATTTTCAATTGTGTTGAAGTAATAAAGTTACTGCTAAGCAAAGTTGAAATTGTTTTAATTTAAATGAGATTGTAATGTGTAGTTTCATTAGAAAAAATTACCGAATTCCAAGTGCTGTGTTAACAAATTTCCATTTTTCTTACTAAATAATTTGACTTCCAGAATAAAAGTTTTTCAAATTGGAATTGCCAGTTTGTATATGTCTTACGTTAACTCATATGTAAAAAGCAGGGACTGGATGGAGTACGGGAAGTTGTCACACTCGTAATTTAAAATAATTTGTATTATATTTCACCTGCAAATTTTATACCAAAACTGTAATTTAAGATATATATAACTTTTTTAATTAAATTGTTTTTTTTATTGCAGATGGGACAGTCTCATAGTCAAAATACAAGTTACAGTGAAAGCATAGGCGGTGTAGGAATGTCAGCAAAAAAAAGATCATCATTTCGATCACCATTTTTAAGACGAAAAAATAAACAGTCACTGAGCGCAACATTTACAGCACCTATTGGCAATAATGTGAATGCGTTAAATATAAACACAGCTACTGTAGAGCAGGTAAGGAATGATAATAGAGTACACAATGTTGCTTGATTTTCACAAAACAATATATCTGAGTTTTTTTAATTTTTATTATATTTTTAATGAAATAATTATTTTTCAAATTTACAATAATATTGTATTCCTACGATTACTTTGGCTGGATTTATTCCGCTGGACTTTATTGATTCACAACAACAGGAAATCAGTACAGCTACAATATTATCCAAATAGAATTAATTAGTTTATCGAAAGTCCGCACTATAAGATTTCTTACTATTTTATAATGCTACTGTAATAGGTTTCGTTAGACTAGTCAGGTGTGCCCAACCCGTCGATCGCGATCGACTGGTCGATCGCGAGAAGTTTTTTTTCCATATAAATATTTTTGTTGAAATCTAGTATATTTAGTTTAAGTTTAAGCCTATATTTGCTGTAGGTTGTTTTTCTGTCGAAAAAACCTTTTCTGTTGTCAGAATCGACATCATCCAACACAATTTTGATCGAAATTTCTGTCGATCGATTTAAATCTTCGACTGAGTTTTTCAAAGGTTTCATTCACTTAAATTCTGTCCACAAAATTCTGTTGATAGAATTCTGTCAGCAGAAATTTTGAAATTTGTTATTTTAATGTTGGAAAATTAGCATACTTTGATTATAGACCAAGAGCCCGCGACGGCCAGACCTGCGATATTTTATAAAAGTACAAAGTTTCTCTGCGCATACCCCCTACTCAGGTAGGAACGATTAGAGACATATGAAGTTTGGATCATGGTGGCTTTGGCAGGGAGCAGGTAACAAAGTGGCCTCCAAAGTTTCGTGAAAGTATAAAAGGTAATTTTTTTATATATTCTTCGGGATAGTATTAGAAGTCACGTCACCCATTGCCAAACACTTACTATCGTGGCAACCGTCTGCCAGACACCCTTGAACTTTATCAATTTGTTCAAGTTTAAGCGTGTCTGGCAGGGGGTTGCCACGATAGTAAGTGTCTGGCAATGGGTGACGTGACTTCTAATACTATCCCGAAGAATATATAAAAATATTACCTTTTATACTTTCACGAGACTTTAGATGCCCCTTTGTTAACTGCTCCCTGCCAAAGCCACCATGATCCAAACTTCATATGTCGCTAATCGTTCCTACCTGAGTAGGGGGTGTGCGCAGAAAAACTTTCAGGTTTTATAAAATAACGAAGGTCTGGCCGTCGCGGGCTCTTGCTCTATTAGTTGTTTTTATTTATGTTATATTCGTATAAAAATAATATTTTTGATGCAATATAAGTGTTTTAACTTTTTATTTTTACTTCAAACATGGTTTCGAATAAAACTTAATTCAATGTAGAAACATTTTATTAAATAACTATTTATTTGTTCCTGCATTTTTATATACTTTCTATTACGGATACAATTTTATCAATGGCCATGGGGCAAAATTAGATTTTGAAAAACACGATAGCACTCATTTTACCATAACGATGCAGTTTGTATGTTTATCAACCGTAAAGAATTAAAGCTAACGAGTTAACTATATGTTTCGTTACTGCGGAGAGACCAACCGGCGATGGGTTTGATAACTAAAGTGCGTCAAAAAACAGTGTTGCATAATATTTAGCTTAAAAATGTATATTTTGAGTGATAATAATTAGCTTTGAATGTGGGATCTCGTTGATTGTTGGCATGTGTAGGTGAAACAAGGCGGTTGATCATTAAATTATAGGTGTGTCAAAAATATCTTCAAGTAAGTTAAAAGAATGATTTTCATACATTTTGGTAACTAATTTAAAAAAAACATATTATGGGAAACACTTTTGACTTTGAACAAAGAACAACGTCTAAAATTTGGATGTGCCCTCATTTCGTTGCAAGGTCCTCAATTGAAGAACATGTTTCTGAGTGAATTTAGATTCAGCTACTCCCAAATAATATAAACGGTTGGAATATGTCAGGTTATTGCATGCTAGATATCGCTAATTATAGAAGTATTTTGGATCAATAGGAATATTTCAGTTGGCAAACATTAGGTTGTTACAGTTGTAGTTATTGAAAGGAATCGTTTAGCTAAATGTAAAGGTTTTCTGAATAGTTTTCTCGACTAATAAGTGACAGTTGGAAAATACTAGGTATTGGGAGATTAAATTTCATTTTTCGAATTTAACAGACGAAATGAAGTCAAATATGGAAATGTGTGATTACCAACAATTTAGTAATATTTTGGAGAGCATTTTCCTGCAATTTAAACAAAGATTTGTAGACTCCAACTACTTCATTTTTAACTTCACCATTTTCTAAAATAAATATAGAAAATATGGAGGGCTCTTCTAATCGGAAAAATATTTAGTATGGATGTAGGTAGCTTAGAAATGCAATTAATGGAATTACAAAGCGACATTGGCTTGAAATCGCGTGATAAATTTGATATATGGAACAATATTTTCAATGAAAAATATCCAGTTTTAAAAGATATCTATCGTAGAATAAATTCATGTTTTGGGTCAAATTTTTATGTGAATCGTCATTCTCTCAAATGAATTATGCAAAATCTCAATACCGTCCAAGTAGGACTGAAAATCATCTTGATGGTTGCTTGCGTTTAGCTGTAAGTAATTATGAACCCGAATATACTCAAAAATAGATGATGATATTCAATGTCAATCATCTCATTAAATAAAGAATTGTTTTTTTCAATGGAAACCATTTTTTAATTACTATTATAATTGAATTACTGGTCGATCGCCATTCGTTTAGGGAAAAAAAGTAGCTCTTTGGGTCGAAAAGGTTGAGCACCCCTGGACTAGATGGTGACATTATAAGGAAGAGGCAGAGGAAAAGAACGATCCGTTTTAAATGAACGTGTTAATTACCTAATTAAAATGATTGCTATTAGAACAATGCAAAATGAACGACCGATTCAAATGAACCACAATAAAAACTGATTGCTTTGTATTTAGAGCAAACAACCGATACGAAAAGAACGCCCGTTAATAAAAAAAACGACGGATCTAAAAATAAAAATTGTTCGTTTTTCAAAAAACGATTGCTTATTAAATAGAGAAGTTCTCTACTTTAGTATTTTTCAGATTATGATTGCTCAAAAGAAAAAAAAAGTCGGACAAGTGCGAATAAAATTCGCTCGCCAAGGGTTCCGTGAATGTAAACACAATATCAAAAATAAATGACATAAAGTTATGTTGTAAAGTCTTTATATCGCCAGACTATAGACGCATAACAGAATAAATGTTTAATCGTAGACGTCAATAGTAAATGTCAATCACATCTACATTGATCAAAAATGTTACTTGAGGTTAAATCTTATCCATAGCTGTTTATGTTAACTAAAGAAAGATTTAACCAGTATTTTAATAATTTAAATTGTGAATATTTGTTCTATAAATCAGCGTAGAAATATAGGGTGGTATACATACACTTAAAATAGCACTTTTTTATCAATAACTAAAAAACTGTGCATCGCAAAATTCTAAAAAATATTGCAATGTTTCTTAAATTAAGTGCTTTTTCAAATGACACCCCACTCGTTTGGGTCCAAAAAAGTTTGTTTAAAAACTTCCTGTCTCTATGATGAATTAGGGGGGGGAGGGAACGGTCGAAACGTAGGGGGGAGGGAACGGTCTGAAATTTGCACATTTTTTAGAATAACTCAAAAACTGTGCACCGCAAAATTCTAAAAAAAATTGCAAAGTTTTTGAAATTTGATGCTCTTTCAAATAATACCCCACTCGCTTGGGTCAAAAGAAGTTTTTTTTACCCTCCTTACACCCATCCCCTAAACACACAGAAATATAATTATTTGAGAGTTCGCTATAATTTTCGTTCAAAATATAGCAAACTTCCTGTCCCTACGAATTTTTTCAATTTTTTCTGTCAATCAGTGTCGAAACGTAGGGGGGGAGGAGGGAACGGTCTGGAATTTGCCCATTTTTTAGAATAACTCAAAAACTGTGTACCGCAAAATTTAAAAAAAAACTGCAATGTTTTGGAAATTGGTGCTCTTTCAAATGACTCGCTTGGGTCAAAAAAGTTTTTTTTCACCCTTCCCCACCCCAATCCCTTAAAAGCACAAAAATATAATTATTTGAGAGTTCGCTATAATTTTCATTTAGAGTTTATCAAACTTCCTGTCTCTGTGAATTTTTTCAAATTTTTCTGTTAATTAGGCTCGAAATGCAAGGAGGGGCAACTTTTTGTGTCACTTTATTGATAATAATTCAAAAACTATGCATTGCGAAATTCTAAAAAAAAAAGGCAATATTTCTAAAATCAAGTGCTCTTTCAAATGACACCCCACATGACCTGGTTTTAAATGATTTTTTTACCCCTTCTCATTCCCACCCCTTTAATAAATATAGTGATGAGCACCTGCCACTTTTCCATATTTTTCATTAAAAACCTACTCATTTTTCTATCATTCCAAATATATTTCAAGATTTTCTATGAAGTAGGGTCGGAGTTAATCGGGGCAATAAAACATCGAGAAAACGTCATTTTTCAAAATTATACAAAAAATGGTGAGGTGTAAAATTCCAAAATATATTTTTAAATAACGCTGAAATGAAGCCCTTTCATATGATACCCTACTCATCTCGATAAAAAAATATATGTTTTCAAAGGCTTTACATCGTACCTCTTTAAAACAAACGAACACAACTTTATTTATTTTTTAACCCGCCATCCACTGTGGATAGATTAGTTTTATAAGCACCTCAAATTTTAAGTTCATCGGATTAATGGTTCACGAGATAATCGAAATAATGTGAAAAACACGTTGTACTCTCACCAATAGTGTTCCGTATAAAAAACGGAACCCTAAAAACAGTTTAGGTGGCATTTTTTGTAGATAGTTTTGATTATTGTTCATTACCATGAATGCTGGGATATAGAATTAATTTAATTTGTGTTTTCAATATAGTTTGTTAAGTGTTGAGAAACTTAGAAACAGAACTTATACAGGGTGGTGTAAAATTTTACATTAATTACATTAATGAGAAATATTGTTTGTTTAACTATAAAAAGTGAAATCTCGCCAGTTGTGTTCTTTTTATTTCGCACATTCATGCTCTTTCCAAATGTTTTGAATAACCTTTCGTCAGTTTTTAGGGTACTATGGTCCCTATTTAATGGAGGTTGGAGATGGTTCTTGACTTGTTAACTAGACCGATACTCGATAAATACATGGGTTATGTTGTTGTTATTTTTACGTGTTAAAAGTTAAATCTTCAGCCTTAAAATTTAACTTTTAACACGTAAAAACAACAATAATATAACCCATATGTTTAACGAGTCCAAGATTTGTGACCTGTATAAATTTTAGTTACATAAATTTGCAAGAGACATAGTTTTTCGATATTTTCAATATTTTTAGAGTTTTCGATTTGCAGAAATGTTTGTTTTTGTACTCATCAACACTGTATATTGATATTTTTATGATGAAAATGTAGCAATGTCTTATTTAATTTCATCTCGAGCTTCATATTTATCAAATTAAATGCAATTTACAAGTATAACAAATATGCAAACCTGATTTTGGCATTTAAAAAACTCAGTGTAGACCTGTAACCTATTTCACCAAACTTACAAATTTGTAATTTCATGTAAATTTTCACAAATTTTGTTAAAATTTGTATGAAATTACAAATTTGTAAGTTTGGTGAAATAGGGTACAGATTTCAAAAATGTCTAAACATTTTTTATTTGCGTGACCCACATAGTTTTTTTCAAACCTAGAACCTGAACAGAATGAATAAAACACTGCTAGTATTAAGGATAACAAAATCATAAGATTTGATTTAGGGAATGTGGCCTTTTCTTTATCATACATTATCGTTATCTACCGTACAATTATTTTATCTAAGAAGAAAATCTTCTTTAATTTTAAAAAAAGTTGATTGGGAGAATTTTACAATTTACCGAAATTTTTTTGCTCAAGTAGAAATCCAATGAAATCAATTAATTTGAAGTCATCTGATTAAAAACAACCAATCAGAACAACATTATACTAAAAACAGATCCCATGGGCTGTTTTCACTCTATCATGTTGCCATGAATAAATATTTATTTATTTCGATTTTGACGTTTCAAATATTTAATATTTCAAAATATCACGATTTGGTTGTAATACTAATGAGAATATTAATGAAATTATAGAATCAAACATACCAAAAAATACCGTTTACAGTAAAAAATTTGTATGGTAAGCATTTATGGACTTTTGCAATGATAGAAAGTATCAATTAGATGGAAATCGGACGGCAGAAGAATTGGCATCGATTTTAAAGGATAGGGTTGTGAACATGAGAAGAAAAGATGGTACAGAGTTTAAAAAAGCTACGGTAAAAACCATGTGGAACATAACAAGTAAGCTGTTACAAAAAAATTATTATAAAGAAATGAAAGCTATTATTGACCCATTCAAAAGTGTTGTATTTCAACAAACGTGAGCTGCCCGCGATTCTATACGACGAAAACTGCAATCAGATCCCTGTAAAAGGAAACAAAGTTCGGCAGCATTAAGTTCCGTAGAAATAACGAAAATGATAAATTTATGGAATGAAAATACCCCTGAAGGGCTGCAACGGAAATTCTATCACATAACCGCGGTAGAATTAGCTTGACGAGGTGGGGAAGCGGCTGCTTGCTTGACTGACTTTTTTGTATCGAATCAAGCAACGATGGTTTTGTAACAAATCGAGTTGAATATAACCCTGTATTCAGCAAGACTTGCCAAGGTGGTTCAAGAATGTGTTCTGAAAGCAAATTTTTAATTGAAAACAACGACAGCAACGTTTGTCCTGTCAGATTATTTAAAAAAATAATGTCAAAAAGGGGCCCAAATATTAAAACCAACAAATTATTTCTAAGAAAAAATCGTCACTGGAAATCCGAAAATGATCACTGGTATGATAATATGCCCATTTGAAAAAATATGATTCAAAATTGGACAAAATCGTCTGCCAAAGCGATTGGCTTGAATACCAAGGAAAAAAAATTACTAATCACTCCAATAGATCGACCGCGGTTAGTCGATTGGTCAAAAGTGGTGTACAAGAGCAAGAGCTTATAAAAATTACGGGTCACAACAATGCCAACTCAATAAGCTCAAAAATTTGTTTGTTGCCTGTTTGACTTTTTGCCTGTTTGACTTGTTGCCTGTTTCCAGGCAACAAGCTTTCGAAATCTGTTATAAAATTTTTTCGAACAATTATCAATGTCCTTGGGTTATTACTACTGAAAATGAATTCAGAAATGTTTTAACAAAACCAGAGATAGTTCCTTCCTCATTGTAGGATTCAAAACTTTAAACAAAATTTTCCTCAGAAAACCAGCGTTTATTAGTTTTAACTCAAAAGAAAAGCGAGACGACCGTAATGTAAGTCAGTCAGAAAATTATAATCAATTTTTCCAGGCCAGTTTTCATTGTTTCTGATCGAACTATTTCTGCTCCAGTGGTTGACAAGAGAATGGGCGGACAGCACAAATCACATTCACATTCCTTCAAAGAATCCAAAACCAAATCAGTGATGTTCTGAACTAATATAAAGCACTGGGAAAACCGATTATAAAGCATGCTACATCTATATAGACACCTCAAGTTTCTGATCATCACTAGAGTAAAGTACAAAGAACACAAAACTTGCGAACCCAACTGGTTTTCAGTTGCTGACTCACCGAGACTACCTGCATGAGGAATGTAATATATAACCGAGAGATGACCATTGTGAAATTCTGACAAAAATGGTTAGAGGCTTACCAACCACAAACATGCAATACCCTATCAATAATTTCACTATCTTAGGACATAAGAGATGGCCAAGGGGGGTAATAAAAGGTCACCGATTGTATTCTAGCGCAATTAAATGCTGGTTCGTCATGAATCTTAAATAATTTAGAAAACAACTTACACAGGTTGGACCATAGTGATAGAAGCAACATCAAACACATCAGAATGTGTGACAAAGAGGATCACATTGCACGGTAATACAGGACAAATAGAAAATCGAAAAGATTGTCATCTTCTGTATAGCAGAGTAACTTAAAAATAAGAGCACGCAGCAAGCTGGAGCAGCATTATAAAAGTTCGTGTTGAATTTGTAAAAATTCGGGCAATATCTCAGAGCTGCTGCAACGGGAATTGTGGTTATTCTGAAACCAAGAAATGAAGAAAATTTAACAAGAGAATTGACGGAAGAATAACATCAATGGATCAAAACAATGTAAGCTTCGCTGAATTTCAGCACATTGGATACTGGTTCAGCGTGTACGTTTATTCGTAAAGGTTTGATTAATGGAATTACAAGACTTCAAACGGCAACGGAAGGATGTGCTGGTAAAAAATGCAAACGGATCTTCGAGATAAGATTAGGGAATAAGTTCGTTTAACAGTAGGTGCTATTGGCAATTATTATAGATTTTAGTGATATACTTCATGACCCCGATGTAGTTTATCTTCGGTTTTAAAAGTTAGGTTCTAGGTCTTTATATTGAAGGAGTATCACTACTGTAGCACGTACAAAGCAGAATTACGAAGCATTATATAAACCTACAATAAGTCAAAGAGAAACCAAAAAAGCAACGATGTTGCACCAACAAAATAATTTCGACAGTGTATTTTTTTTTTTTTTTTTTTTTTTTAATAAAAAGTGTTGTGTAGTAGGAATTACAAAATGTGTCACAACAACACATAGATACCTTTTAAGACGTAGGTCCCACAACAACATGCGTCTTGAGGTATAGGTGGACGCTTTTTTTAAATCTTTGTGGATTGAAGGCACTCGAGACTATTGATTCGGGCAAAGCATTCCATGTGTACGATGTACGCACAAAGAAATCTCTTTGCATTCTATTACTATGACAGTGAGTAATCTCGACAGTTCGACCGCCCGCACAAACCGATTGACGAGTAAAACGGGGAAAAACATATGTCTGAGGCATTATGGACCTGATTTCATCCGAGCACTGCTGGTGACGATATTTATAAAAAACAACGAGATCAGCAACAGTGCGACGATGTTGCAAGGAATCAAAACCTAATGTTAAATCTCGATCACCAACAATTCGTATAGCTCGCTTTTGAACAGAGTCCAAAAGAGCCAGGATAGTAACAGATGCAGCGCCCCAAACTTGACAACAATACTCCATACAGGGACGAATATAGGACTTATAAATGTGGAGTAATTGATGCGAAGTAAAATATTTTTTACATCTATTGAGGAGGCCGAGTTTTCTTGACGCGCTCTTTGCCATGGCCATTATATGCATCTACAGTGATGTTTAGCTCCGCAGAAAAACATAAATAGTATGTCAGCAGAGACTATAACGAGGTCGTCAAGGGCTTAAAAAGATTCATCAAATGATGCTAAACGAAAAAACAAAAACTGTGCGATTTATGGAAACAAATTTATTCTTTGGCAGAGTCGATTTAGATCGTGTGACCGGCGATCCTGTTACCGGTTTTGCTGTATTGAACCCGGACTGACAAACCTGGTGTACCGGTATTACGGCCGGTAGTGGAATGTTTTGAAATGGGAAAACAAATTCGCACAATGGTTTCATTTTTGTCTAGACAACCAACCTAATTTAAAATTTCCCCGAAATTTACGTTAGTCTTTATTATTCTTAACTAAGATAAACGTAAGTAACCGAAAACTTCTTCAAACATGAATATATTTCATTTTATCAGTTTATTCTCATTATCTAATTCTTTACGCAACAAACTAGTTACAGGCTGTAAGCGCTTGTAACACCTGTGGTACAGACACAAAAGTCTCTGTATTTTTGTATGCGTATGACAGTATGGGTCGTATTGTACTTGGATGTAACCATAATATCATTTTAGGGCTTAGTCCAAAGGTTTTCCCAATCAAGTTTCTGCAGGCGAAGAAGGCCTTGTATACTTTGTCTGAAATGTATTTTAGGTGTAGAGTTCCAAGTGAGCTTGCTGTCCAGGATCACACCTAAATACTTAATTTCCTTGACTATTAGTACCCGTTCCCCGACCAAAATTGAATCTCCTTCTGTAGTTTAAGACAGCGCTACTAGTTTTTTTTCGCAGTGAAAGAGAATTCCATCTTGTTGAACCAATTCATCACGAGTGCCAAGGCTGCTTAGGTTCGTTCAGCGACAATATAATCAATAGTCATTTTTACTTTTCACAGTGACTGCTATTTCGTCGGCGTAGCATACAGTGTTGTAACTAGAAGGTTTCAGCTTATCTTTAAGATAATCAGCCAATGTAACGAAGAGTATTTCTCCCTGGAAACAGCTTCTAGAAGTCCTGACAGCTACCGGTGTATTTCTCAGTGTAGCCATAAGGTTGCATGTTCAAATATTTATTAGTGGCCATTTCAGTCTAGGGATATTATCAGAGGTATATCCATAAATGTGCATGCAAGTGCCTTCTTGTATTTCAGAGTGCTCTCAATCTCTTTTAAATTTTACATTTTAAAAAGAATGCTTGCACGAGTTGAGAGGGTTATACTTAAGGCATACATACCGAATGTAGTAGTCTAGCACCTTTTCTATATTTTTCAGAAGAAAAGTGAGACTTATTGGTCTGTATGATTTACTTTCATTCGATTTATTTTCTGACTTAGGTATGAAAACTACTCTAGCTTCTCTTTATATCTGAAGGATATATGCAAGGCTAAGGCTTGCTGTAAACAGTCGCTCATGATATGGGAGAATGGCGGTCCGACCTTTTTGCAGGCAGGTCGGGAATTTTCCGCCGCCTGGAGATATAAACGGACTGAACGATTCGATTGCCAAACTCGTTCGGGGAAGAATATTCTATTGGCTAGTTGGTCTGCAACTTTCCTAGTTTCAGGATCCAAAAAAAAGTGCACCTTGTTGTTAATATATTATTGAAATAATGTTGTCATATCTGTTGGTTTTTCTAAAACTATATAAGAAATATCTAGTTAACGAATATTGTTGACTTGTTGTCTAAACTTGATAGTTTTACTTATAACTTGGTGATCGAATAAGTTGAAGGCTGGGAAATTTCGTAACAATATTTATTCAGAACATAGTGAATTTATTCAAAAGTAATCAATGATAGTCAACGTGACCATAACCATAATCATTCCTTATAATTGTTTAAAGTTTTCCACTACAGTCGAATCGGAGTAATAGTCAAAAATGTGTACATTTGAAACCATATTCACCCTTCACAGAATCAATGTTTTAATATCACACAAAACTAGTACCAAAAGCAAAATCAAAATATTGAAAAAAAACTTTTTTTTATTTATTTACAGTTAATGACACTACCTGGTATAACACGACAAATAGCACAACAAATATTTGAGCATCGAAAAGCAATTGGTGGACGATTCCAGCGTGTTGATGATTTAGCATTAGTCTCTGGTATAGGTGCTGAAAAATTAGAAAAAATGCGCCCAGATATTTGCATAAAACGAACAAAACATTTATCAAATAATTCTATTCAAAATTATAATAATAGTTTAACAACTCCTAATATTGAATCATCTATCAGTTCTCGAACTGATTCTTTAGATTCAATTGCATCCGAACCAGTTATCACAAATCATCATAGTAATAATTGTTTTAATTATAATAGTAAATTTATGTTAAATATAAATAAAGCATCAGTATTTGAATTGCAACAACTACATGAGATGAATCAAGAGGTAGCGGCCAATGTTATTGATTATAGGTTAAAAAAAGGTTGTTTTATTAGATTAGACGATTTAACCAAAGTGAAAGGAATGAACAAGTCACGTTTGGGCGCTATACGACCTTACTTGACGTTAAATGACGAAGATTTACGAACAAATTATAGTAACAATTGTAATCGAAAATTAACAAGACATCCATCAGTTATGTCAACGTTGACTCCAAACAAAACAACCTTTTCAACGAGCTCAGCAACTACACCACATAGTATGTTGATAAATCCACGAACAATTAAACGAAAATCATTATCACTTCCAATTAAAATGAACATTAAGTTATCTAATACAATAAACAATGAATATGACTGTGATATCGATGAACCAGATCGCCCATCTGTCAATGATACCCCTGTGAATGATATATTTGATCTATTAGGTGCTTATTCTCACCGTCCAATCGTTGAAGATGATTATCGTTATGAACGTAATGGTTTCAGTACAATTCGTTTAACAACATGGAATCTAGAGCGAATGTGCTTTGAGAAGTCTGAAAATTTAGGAGTTAAAGAAGTTATTTGTCGAACGATATTAGAAAACCGTCTATCAATATTATGCTTACAAGAAATTTTAGATGCACGTTCATTAAAAAACATTTGCGATGAATTGAATGCGCCAAAATTAAAACGGGTGAAAGAATGGCGCGAGAATTCAAAAAATTGGAAATATTTTACAAATGGATCTTGCAATTTAGGTGATTTAAATGGTTTAGGTTTCATATATGATGCAGACTTTAGTCAATTTATTGAGAGTGAATCAATTGAAATTAATTTTAGTAGTTTAGGGTTAACAACAACAGCTGCTAGCAATGAGTTTACAATACAACCTACCGCATATCTGGCTGCTTTTAAGTTATCCGATTGGACATGTTACGTTTTAAATATATATTTACGATTTTTTAATTTAAGTAATTTAAATTTAATATTAAATTCAATAGAGTTACAATTAGATCAATTCCACATTAAATTAAGTGATATATTCTTAGTTGTTGGTGATTTTAGTGGAATAAAATATAAGATAAATGATTTTTATAAAAATAGAAATAATAATATTGAATTACTGTCTAACTGTAATAATGACACATTTATTGATTTAATTTCGATTAAAAGTTTAGGTTTTTCAAATATAATCGATAAAAGTATTGATGACAATAGTACTAATAGTGATGAACTGTTAAATAATAAAAGTAATTGCAATATTTTATGTCGTGAGAAATTAACGAAAAAATATACTAGTCCTGATGAAATATTATTACTCAAAAATCATAAAAATAATAAAATCTTAAAAGTGCCTTTAAGAAACAGTAATAGTAGTAGTAATAAAAATGGTTTAACGGATAGTTGTAATAGACTAACAGGACATTTTGGTATTATCAAAAAAGGTTTATGCCATATGGCAATACCGAACGGATGGACCTGGGGTGGTTCTGTATCAGAATATCAACCCATATGGTTGGAAATTTATAGACGATTGAATCGAAATGAAATGTATGTTGAATCAACACCAATTCGTTCAAATTTCAAAAATAGTAATAGTAAAATTAAGACTAGAACGTTATCAAACGGTGGTCTGATTTCGAACGGGTATAAAGCAAATAGCTTAAATATTAGTTCAGACTCTGTTTTTATAGAAATTAAAAAAAATGTTTGACAACGATTTAAACATTTCAAACCACATTAAATTATTCTAAAATAAATTTACTTGTTGTATTTTTTAATTAATTATAAAGTATTATTCTTGGTTTATAGATTGAATTATATTTAATAAAGTTTATTCTAATGATGTTTTTGTAGATATAATATGAAGTGAAAGAAAAAAATTTTAAATATCCAAATAAATTTAATTTCACACTAAAACTTTTAATAACTTTCTGTTGTGTTTGATTTGCATACAAGTAGACTGGTAAAATAATAACATTAAGTTATTATATTTGAATTTTGTTGTATTTTATAAATTTGCTCTATTAAAAGTTCGATGCCGATATATTCCAATTCGATTATGAAATTATGGCAAGCCTTGTAATAAACATATTTATTAATGAGCTATTCAGATTAATGGAACCGTTCATATTTCCAATGTATGCACCCAGTTTATGTAGATTATTCAAAAAGCATATAATGTTGGCTGTTAATTACTAGGATGAAGTTTACATCACGAGCATTATTTAATTATTTTTTAATTGTGACATTATCATCAACGGTGACATCAACGTCCAAAACAAATCGTGGATAGACAAGCGACGACGGCAACGATAGAAGGTTGTCTGAAATATTTGCCGCCTCACAGGACCTGTCTCAAATTGTAAAAAGTTCAAGCGGCGAATACCCGCTACAAATAGGTACATTTCGTGACATTTTTATATCCAACTAGAATCGAATATATCAAATTAGTTTGTATAAGAATAATTTAAATGAAATTTAATACAACAAATAGAATTAACAAAAAAAATTTTTACCACCTGACGGACTTAGCTCATTTAGCATTTATCTAAGGCGTAGTAAACAATAACCCGTTATGAATTCATAATGCCCTCTCATAACGCCACAGTTTTTATGAATGTGTTTATATATAGCGTATCCTAGACATTATAACAACTTTATACCATTGTGAAGCATAAAATAATCATAAAATTAGAACAATAAATTATTGTATGAAATTTATAGTGAACATCATGGCATGTTTAGTTTTTCTCGAAATGTCTAGAACTCTAGCGAGTTTAAAAAATTCAAAAAAAGATTTATTCCACAATTAAGTTGTGCAGTTGTGCGGAAATATAACCAATGCCTCCAATCTGGACCGCATTCCTCTAATTATTCTAAAAGCATTTTAAAAAGAACTTGATCTTTAATTTGAAATATCACATTTGGTTCCTTTTTAAAATGAACTGAATATTGATTGGTGAATTGTCAACACGAAGAAAAAATCCCAGATTTATAGGATTTGTATAGAAAATTATGGTTAGAGTGGGAACCATAATTTTCTATACAAATACCTATATAATTTTCTATACAAATACCTTACTCCTACCTAGTCCTGTCTAAAACATGTTTTTATATTAATACACATATATCCAAATTTTTGAAAGACAACCATTTAATATATAACAATCAATATGGTTTTCGAAACAAAAGGTCAACAATCAATTGAACTATGTAGTCCGTGTCCAATGCTGCAACAGCAAGTACATCTGTACGTTTGATCAAAGCGTACAGATCTCACCCCCCCCCCCCCTCCGCATTCGTGAATCTAATTCAAAATTTTCTCACCTCATTTTTTCATTTTGGTATCCATAGATGGCTTTTCTTCTGATTCTAAATGAATTGACGCTGGTATATCCTTAAAACTCAGTTTTGTCTCCAACTCTGTTTTTAATTTGTTGTAGATCACCATAGTTACCCAAAAATTAGATTTGCAGATGATAGCACACTGCACACACAAGTCGTTCGCCAAACATAATTTTCATAAAATTAAAAACTAAAGGTATTGTGCAACAAACAATTACATTTATTTCAAAATTATGTACGTAAAATCTAACAGACCATGATGCAATGCTACAAATATTTTTCATTTACAACAAATATATTCTTCACCACAATTAAAAAATTATGTGAAGTAACGCAATCTATCGAGAAAAAAAAAATCTTACAAACCGCAAATTCTATTTTTTCTTTTGGTAATTGGACCTTCCTCTATCTAAATAGCCAAAAAAGGTACATGTCTGTGGGTGGGTGACAAAAAGGAATTGGATCTTGCTGAAATTTTGGTATATGATTCAGGTTATCTTGAAAATGTTAGATCTAGATTCATTTCAAAATTGGACAAAATGGCGGATTCGCCTGAACATCTGAAAGTTTTACTCTGTAATGACTTCTTATCCTGGATTTCAATCTTATCGAGACTTGATTTATAAGATTTTAGTATGGTTAACAACAGTTCTGCATTCCACCTTCCGGTTTGTCACTTCCAGTTCAAATTTTATTTTACTTTTTCTATTCGTACAGCATACTTTGTCTGTTGGGATCAAGCCATCAACACAACTAATATTTTGCGCTCATCCACATCTGTCAAATCGTTTTTTAACTTCCCGATATGGGAAGTAATTGTTTTTGGGTCGATTTTCGAAATCGGAATTTTTATGATAACTTTACGTTTCATGACTTCCTGAAGCTGTTTAGACTATTTTTAGCTGGCAGTCTGTATGTGTGTGTGTATATCGCTGTGTGGCCCAACGCTTTCTCAATAACGGATGGGTCTATTTTAACGAAAATGGTCGCAATCGATGTATCTTGTCGTAACTTAGAACCCAGTCATTTTCTAGCGAAATTAAATCATTTGTTTTTAGTGGTTTCCAAAAAACTGAAAATCATCTATTGCAAATATCATGAAATTAAATAATGCTATCAAGGCCATGAAGCTTTCATATTGTTTGTCATCATGTCAGACATATATAATGAGATTTGTTTAAACAATTGCTATCTTAGTTTTTGAGATTTTTAACAAAATGTGAAAAAACTACGTGTTATTTTCTTTATGCAAACGCATGATATCTGGTTAGATAATCTGGATGAAACTTTGGTATGTAAATGAGCTGCAAACGCATCCGGGTTTACTTGAAAATCAAAAACCTGAGTTTTTTTCTAAATTTGACAAAAAGGTCAGAGGTTCGAGAGTAGATTGCTTGGTCAACTGTTTATTAACTTCCCGATATAAGAAGTTATTGTTTTTGGGTCGATTTTCAAAATCGGATTTTTTATATCTTTATGTTTCAAGACCTCCTGAAGCAGTTTAGGCTATTTTTAGCTGCCAGTATTTATTTTTTAGTGGTTTCCAAAAAACAGAAAATCATCTCTTGCAAATATTACGAGAATAAATATTGCTATCAAGACCATTTGCCTCCCATTTTGTTTGTCATCATGTCAGACATTTATAATGACATTTGTATAAACAATTGCTATCATAATTTTTGAGTTTTTTAAGAAAACTTGAAAAATAGGTGTTATTTTCATTACGCAAACGCATGAGAACTTGATGAAACTTTTGAATTAAAACTATAAACGCATCCGGGTTTATTTGAATATGGAAAATATGCTATTTTGAATGAGCTATTTTCAAAATTTGGCAAAGGAGTCGGGGAGGGTGTCTGTGGTTCGTTGAACATTTGTATTTAGACTTCAATAACACTCAGTCCTGACGTTTAATTTTGTTGAATCTTAGAGCATAAAGTTTTTGTAATGTTTATAGTAGTTTTGCTTGTAGTTACTTGTCACTGTCGGTTAAAAACTTTATCTTATTCTTTTAAATATATCACAACAACAGCCACATTTATTAAGAGTTTTTGCCGAATGTATGGTAAATCTTTTTAGTTAACATGAGATAGAACAAATTTGCTTTTGAGGTGTCTTGTATATAGTGGTCGCCGTTCATCAAACAAATGCTGACCTTTTATCATACCATAAGGTTAGGTTGTTGTGTTGTAGATCATTTTTGATATTGATCATTTTAATGATATCTTCACCTTTCAATACCTTCTGAATCTGTCTAGACAACTTATTTTAGTTTGCAGTTTGAGTGTTAGTATGTTATTAAATTTAAATATGATTACACACTGCACGTACACATTCAAATTCTATTTAAAAAATTATTACAATTGATGTGTCGTATAATAAATAAATCTTAATTTTGCGTATTTAAGGCTTTAAAAACCCTCATTGAGCTAATATTCACTTTTTGTTGACTTTGTCTCAAATTTGTTTTAATATTTATTTTGTAATTTTTCGTTTTTTATTTGTATTTATTGCAGTTAAATTATATTGTACAATGTTTTTTATGTTTGGTACTTTAGTATACCTTATCCAGTAACTGGTTAGTTTTTAATCTAACCGGAAGTTCTTGGCGTGGCCCTTATGGTCAAACCCCCACCCCACTAGTTGTTTGTTTGTTTTCCTCTCTTTGTCTCTTTGAGAAATAGTTATGTCTTCCCATAGACGTCCGTAGCTTTTTAATTTGATTCAATTATTGCGACTTTTTAAATCTATAAGAAAAAAACCCTACCAGAAAACAATAATACATAGTTTCTCCCTCTCTGCGACAGTAAAAAAATGAAAAAAAATGACATTTTGGCTTTTGTTTTAACCAAACATATAATTTTTGATATTTTATCAATGAAAAATAAATTTGTCCATAATGAAAAAAGTTTGCCATCAAATTTTCATAATATTTTTTTTTTTTTGAATAAAAAGTGTTGTGTTATAGGGTTTACAACATGTGTCACAACAACACATAAATAATACCTTTTAAGACCTAAGTCCCACAACAACTTGCGCTCTAAGGTGTTAATGAACGCTTTTTGTAAACCATTGCGGATTGAAACCACCTAAGACTATGGATTTCGGCAAACTATTCCATTTGTATGCAGTTCGGAAAAAGAAGTCTTTCTGCGATCTGCCAGTATGATAGCGCGGGATCTCGACCGCACTAGCCGAGTGAAACGGGAGTAATAAAAAGTTTGAGGCATGATGCTGCTGATTTCATCTGAGCACTGTTGATGACGATATTTGTAAAAAACAACGAGGTCAGCAACAGTGCGACGATGTTGTAGGGAATCAAGTTTTGATGTCAAATCTCGATCACCTCCAATTTGTATAGCCCGCTTTTGAAGAGTCCAAGAAGGCCAAGATGGAAACAGAAACAGCACCCCAAACTTGACAACAGTAGTCCATACTGGGACGAATATATGACTTATAAACATGGAGCAATTGGTATGGAGTGAAAAATTGTTTGTATCTATTTAGGAGGCCGAGTTTTCTAGACGCGCTTTTTGCCATCGCCATTACATGATCGTTCCAGAGTAGGTCATTTGAAACTGACACCCAATAAACGAATTTTTTTACATTCACCTATTGGTTCATCACAAATACTGAATAAAATATCTTTGGGGAACTCGGTCTTTGATCTGGTTGAAATTGACCAGGTTTTGGTCACCCCAATCGGCGACTTTTTTTAGGTCTTTATTCACGTTTATGGCTGCGTCTCCGGGCGGGGTTAATTCGTTCATGTATTTTACCTTTTGAGGGAAGGGGCTCGAACGACTTGTGCAGAGCACTATCATCTTCAAATCAATTTATTGGGTTGCTGGTGATTTTCAACAATTCGTTGATATAAATCAAAAATAGGGTTGGGGGCAATACTGAGCCTTCAGGTACACCAGCGTTAATTAGTTTAGACTCATATGAAAATCCGTCTAAAGAGACCGAAATGTATCGGTTGGATAGAAAATTTTGAATCAGCTTCACAACATTGGGATGAAAACCATACGCAACGAGCTTGTTGATTAAGTTGGCATGCCAGACTCGATCGAATGTCTGGAGATGTCTAAAGCGATAACGTATGTTTCACCACCTTTATCAAGTATGGTGTTTCAACAATGCTACATAGTTTAATAGATCGGTAGTTGATCTTTTGTTTCGAAAACCGTATTGGCTGTCGACTAATATAATGCTCGTAGACTTTAGATAGGACCGATAGTAAAGCTATTGGCCTATAATTTAAGATTTCAAAATATACTTTCTATACTCTATATTTATTTATTTACATAGCTTAAATATTTGTTCGGGTCGTTAGAAAATATTTCTTGTCCATTATAATATATATATATATATATATATATATATATATATATATATATATATATATATATATATATATATATATATATATATATATATATATATATATATATATATATATATATATATATATATATATATATATATATATATATATATATATATATATATATATATATATATATATATATATATATATATATATATATATATATATATATATATATATATATATATATATATATATATATATATATATATATATATATATATATATATATATATATATATATATATATATATATATATATATATATATATATATATATATATATATACAAAATAAATGGAACATTATGGAGCAATATACAAAGATCAACATGGAAATTTTTATTCAACTTATTAAATTCTGTGTGGAAGATTATTATCTTCAATTCAATTTAATGGAAAATTTTATAAACAGAAATTTGGACTTGCAATGGGAAATCCACTTTCTCCAATACTTTCGGATATTGTATTGGAAGAATTATTTACAACTACAAATATGTTGTATACACCAACTTTCCTTTTTAAATATGTTGATGATATAATCACAGATATCCCTTTTGAAATGATTGAACAAACTTTACATCAAATCAATAGTTTTCATCCTAGAATTCAGTTCACAACAGAAAAGGAAAATAATTTCTCTGTACCCTTTCTAGACTTGTTGGTAACAAGAGAAAATCAAAAATTAACAACAGATTGGTATTTTAAACCAACTTCAACCGGTAGAATACTAAATTATAATTCCAACCATCCATTTTCTATGAAGAAAAATATTGCGGTTAACTTTTTCAAAAGGATACTTACGTTAAGTGATAAAAAACATCATTCAAAAAATATTAAAATTGTTAGAAACATATTAGAAACTAATAATTATCCAGATTTTGTTATTAAACATGCAATCAAGAAAGTGAAACATGAAAATAATTTGCTGACAACAGAAAATATAGTAGAAAAAGAACAAATTGAAACAACACAACATTATTTTAGTTTAAAATATATATGCAATTTATCAGAAAAAATAAAATCAATAGCCAAACAGTTCAACATTCAAATATCTTTTAAACCTATAAATAAATTACAAAAAATTTACACAAAACTTAAGGATCCAATTAATATATGGGATAAATCTAACCTAGTATATAAAATTAAATGTAAACCACCTTGTAATGGATGCTATATTGGTCAAACTAGCAAGAAATTAAGAACAAGATCCAAACAACATCTTACTGACTATCAGAATATGATAATAGAACATTGTCAAAACCCAAATATTAAAAAGCAAAATAAACGAAAAACTTTAAATTTAAAACATTTAAAATTTACTGATAGGAAGACATATACAAATCATGGTCAGACTGCATTAGTAACACATGGGCTTGAAAAGTTTAAAGAGGGTGATAATGATCATTTTAATTTTGAAGATATAGAAATTTTATTTACCGAACATAATAAAGAAAAAAGAGAATTTATAGAATCTACACAAATTCTGAAACACAACACAAGCATTAATATAAGAACTGATTTGAGGAAGGTCAGCGATGTCTATTTTCCAGTTTTGAAAAAACATTTTGCTAAACAACTCGCAAACTAAAAAACATATTAGTCTTTTCTTTTATTCATTTTCTATTGAAACATTTTTTTCTAGTAATCATTTTTTCTGTTTTTTCCTTTTCATTGTTTTTTGAATTAATTGTACATAAGTTTTTGATTTGAAAAGTGTTTTTTGATTGTTTAAAATAATTTAATTTTTGATATTTTGTAAGTTTTTTGATTTTCAAATTTTTTATATTATTGTGTATTGTAATATGTTCTGTTTTTCTAGTAAACTTTACCCTGATGATGATTGTCATTAACAATCGAAATATAAATGATTTTTGAAAATAAAAATAATTGTTTAATTTTGAAAAATCTTAAAATTCGACTATAAAAAACTTCAGATAAAACAAATAAATTAATAAAAAAATATTGAAAAAAGTCGAATAGATAATAAATAATGATTTTTTTAATCATAAATTTAAAAAATATATATATATATATATATATATATATATATATATATATATATATATATATATATATATATATATATATATATATATATATATTATATATATATATATATATATATATATATATATATATATATATATATATATATATATATATATATATATATATATATATATATATATATATATATATTTATATATATACAATAAATTCAAATTACTCTCGTTATTATTTATAAGCCAATAATTAAAGTATTTGATGGATTTAAGCTCACTGTATATCGAGAACGTTTTGGTTCCAGAGTTGTGATAAAGTCAGCGTCGTCAATATTTTTTAATAAAAAGTGTTGTGTAATAAGAATTACAATGTGTGTCACAACAACACATGGATCCCTTTTAAAACCTAGGGTCTACAACGCCCACAAATTGAACGCACCCAAGACTATTGTTTCGTGCAAAGCATTCTATTTCTACGCTGTACGCACCCCTTTTGCATTTTGTCATTATGACAGTGAGTGATCTCAGCGATTTGACCATTTGCACAAAGCGATTGACAGGTAAAACGGGGAAATGACGACTTCAACAATACGAAAATTGATGCGATGTGTTTTGGACATGTGACATGGCATGACTTCGGCAATTGGGTACAGATCCATTTCGTACTCCTCCCGTAACTATGCATATTTCTAAAAATTAGTGAAGATAGTCGATTATATCGCTTTAAAACTCAAAACTACGAAACTAACAAGAACAACCCAATTACCGAAGTCATATCATGTCACTTTAAATTACTAAAGTCATATCGCATCAATTTTCGTATTGTTAATTATTCGTTAATTTTTAACATTAAAAATTGATAAACTTTTGTGATTTATTTATTGTGAAATTGAAGGACGTTAAATGTACGTAGGTTTTAGTTTTTGATTTTTTAATTTCAGTTGTGACCGTTTTTATCGGCTTTCAGCAATTTTGATGCGACATGATGTGACAGTAGTCATGTCGCCTGATATGACACAACTTCAGCTTGGGGTGTAAGTAAATCGCATTTGTATCCAAACAATTATTGCTTATCATTAAACACGAATTATTAAACATAAATCTTGTTGTATCTGCTCACAGGAAGCTGTGGATATCCATATAATCAAACGATTACTACATCCAACTGGCCGTAAATCAAAGAAAACGAAAACATAATATAAATATATTGGAATTTTTTTGGGATCAATTAAACTCAAGTAAGTATAGTAGAATTTTTTTGCCAGCGAACATACAAAATTTGTTTGTTATGCGCATATTGTTTGCACATTCAGTGTCTCGATTAAAATATTAAAAAAAACTATTGGAGTCCCATTGAAATGGACAAAAAAAGCATAAAAATTAATAAATTACTATTGAAATTCAACCAATTATATTAGAAAACCAAAAACTAGTAAAAATATTAATGATTTTGTAGGCAATGTAACAAAATTTTGATAAATAAAAATAATTATAATAAAACGAACGACGCTTATGGAAACAAATATCACAACAAACAAATGGTACGAACTAGAAGTAGAAATTTAATAAATATTTTGAAAACAAATTTATCCCAAAATAAATAATACATCTCTGTTTTACTTTTTGTCTCATCTTTTGTCTCTTGCTGCGTCCTAACTGTCAAAAATTCACTGGCAAAAAAATTCTACTATAAGTAAATTATTGCATTTTTCTTCGATCTGAAAGAAGTAAGCATTACATTCATGAGCTCAAAGTGAAATTCTTATCCCCACTTTTTGTGGCATTTCTCGACGTTTTAGGACCTACTGATTCTAAAAAAGCAAAAAAAAAAAATGTATGTCTGTCTGTCGGCCGTCCGTCCGTCCGTCACAACCGACGAAATCTAGAAAACGGCTGAAGGGATTTGAAAAATTTTGAATTCTAAAAATAGGTACACTCAATGGTAAGAGCCGAAAGGACGATGTGTTCGATAACTGTACCGGAAGTGTGAAAAAAAATCGTCAAGTGTGTCAAACAAGGAAATTTGCATATTTTTTGCTTAAAAAACGTTCATTTTAAGTGATTACGAGTAGGAACATTGAATTTGGAGAAATCTTGATGGTTGGGATTGGTATGTGAGACCAAAATCTAGATTATTGCATTATAAGTTTGTCAAAAAAATGTTGTCAAGTGTGTCAAAAGAAAGATTTTTATTTATTTTTTTACCTAATTTTTTGGAAAAAAAATAAAATCAATTGTTTGTTTGAAATGAAGTTTTATTATTATTATTGAGAATTATGGCATTATAAGTTTGTCAAAAAAATGTTGTCAAGTGTGTCAAAAGAAAGGTTTTTATTTATTTTTTACCCAATTTTTTTAGAAAAAAATAAAATTAATAGTTTGTATGACATGATATTTTATTATTATTATTGAGAATTGTGGCATTATAAGTTTGTCAAAAAATGTTGTCAAGTGTGTCAAAAAATGATTTCATTTATTTTTAGCCAATTTTTTGGAAAAAAAATGTAGCTGTTTTTATGACGTAAATGTAATTTAAAATGAAATTGGACATGGAAATTTTTGAATTTGTTATAGTTTTTGAAATATTTTTGGAATTTTGAAAAAGTTTGTATTTTTGATTTTGTAATAATTTTTGCAATATATTTTTAGAATTTTGGAAAAAGTTTGAATTTTTAAGAATTTTTGAAATATTATTGGAATTTGGAAAAAATTTAAATATTTGATTTTATTTTAATTTTTGGAATATTTTTGGAATTTTGAAAAAGTTTGATTTTATTTAATTTAACAATATTTTTGGAATTTTGATTATAATTTTCCGAAAATGTTTCAGATAAAAACTCCATTTCTTATTTTACGTATTTCGGATGATTTCGAAACATCCTCTTCAGTGCCATGTTAGAATTCTTTACCAGGCACGCTATCAATTACGCTACTGAGGCGATGAGAATTTCAAAGTTGAAATTTTTTGTTTCATCAGCTCTTACTTATTTACATAAATTGAATTTTTCCACTGTCATTAAAAATATAAATTTCTTCAGTTTATATGCCAACATTTGTTACAAGTTAACATTGCATTGTATCATACTCGCCATTACTGCCAAAAACACATTAAATCACTTTATTAAGATCTGCTTTCAAATAGTTGCAACGGATTAGGTTGATTGAAACCAAATATCAACCATACCACGAGTGCTTGCATTTCTAATGTAAGCTCTACCTTAGCTCAATCTATGAATTCGAGTTGCTCTCTTCACCCATTAAAAATTTTGAAGTGCAATTTGAAATAATGTTTTACAAAAATCTCTAATAACTTAAACTCAGCTGACAGTAGCGTTACACGAGCTGAAAAAAATAATATGAAATAAACTTACTCCATACCAATGATTACCACTGCCATTCTGCCTCGTTCCTAAAAAAAGTATTTTAATTAATTTCATAATAAATTAAAGAATAGTATATTTTCCCACAAGAGATGAAAACATTGTTTTTTCGTGAGTAAACATTTGTGTACGATACGCGCTAGCGTCGAGTGAGACATGTTTACGAACGAAAAACGTTTTATCTCGCGTAGGAAATACAATTTTTTCTATGACAGTATATAATATATAATCGATATTTACTATAAAGTTATTTACTATAAAATTAATATTAATATAAAATCAATATTTACTATAAAATTAAAAATCGACAACATCTCATTAAAAATCCATATTCTATTTTTTCATGGTTGCCTTGTTTAAAAAACTTTGTAAAATTATATGAGAAAACATAGCAACTACTATTTGTTATTCTTTTTACTCTGTAGTGGTAAAAAAACCCATTTTCACAGGGTATTAAACGTGATGAAAATAGACTTTTCATTTGCTATCATAGAAAAACTTAATTATTGTGTTTCCCAAGTTTCAAAATATTGTTCGTTGATTGATGTATCTGAAAACTGTTACGTAATATAGACATATTATTAAAGTTATAATTTTTGATAAAAAATTAAAAATAATAAGAGTTATTTATAATAAGGGGTCTCCTTCCACTTCCCCGTTTTTTCATTGTTTTCCCCATAATGTTATAATTTTATTATTTGATTTGGAATTCGGCGATTTTATTTTTGAAAGTTATAAAAAATTTTTTCAAAAATTTCACCTTATATTTATAGGTAAAGATGTATTAGTATAAGGTAAATGTATAGGTAAAAGTAAAGGTTATAAAGGTATAGGTATAGGTAAAGATTTATAAAACATTAATTGTAGCGCAAAATATGTGTAGGGTCATTCCATTTTAAAGTCAACTGTGTCAACTGTGACCTATAATTTTTTTTTCATATATTTTACTATAAGATATGGCAACAACTGTGAAAATTCCAATATTGTTATTTTGTTTAGAATGCAATTAAGCGCATGGTTGTGAAAAATGCTTAATATACGAATTAAAATATATCTAAAAAGAATATAGCATAGCACAAATATAATAAACCGAATTGTTTTAGACTTTTTATTTTCTGTAAGCTAAAGTTTGGAGTGTCTGAATTGGACTGCTTTGCTTTCCAAATAAATGAGTTAAGCATTCTAAATACATGAATTCTTTTGTGTTACGTTAGTCACGTTACGTTAGTCACACATCATTTAAATCAAAAACGTCAATTTATGAAAAACTAACAAATTTTTTAAAAAGTTATTGGCTTTTTTAAAAAATACATTAATTACATTGAAGAAACTTATCAATAAATTTTATGTACATTTTCAACATCTAGAGAATTTTGGTTCATAATTTAGGTGTTAATTTCATGGTATAAAAAATGTTACGTTAGTCACATTTACATTTTTATTTAAAAAATATCTAAAAAATTTAATTTAAATAAAAAGCTTTCTGATTTAGATAAATAAACTCGATTTACATTTTAAAAAGTCAACAAGTACTTAAAATAATCTTTACAATTTTAGTTATAAGGAAACAAAGTTGTGAATTTCGGTATAAATGTTACGTTAGTCACTTTGGAATGACCCTGTAGCAAAACAACAAGTGTTTTTAGTTTGTTAATTATAAAATTGCGCTAAAAGTGTCCACAGGAGAAAGTTAGTTTTAAGAATTTATTTTAAAAAAAATGTCTATAACTCTATAATTTTCAACAAAAATCGCCAAAATCCAAACCATTGATATTATGTAGCAAAATAACGAAGTTATAAAATTATGAAAGAAAATATAAAAAACAGAGACGATTCCTTATTTTTGGACCCTTATTATTTTTTAATTTTGTATAACCAGCTATCAAAAATTTTAAATTTAATTATTGTTACGAATCTACATATTCGCAATAAAATACAAAAAAAAAATTGTGTTCGACCTCAACTCACCCTTCAACTAAACATCTGTTATAAATTCCAAGAAGAATCGCAGAAAACAAAACCATGAAATAAAATATTCTTACGTTTTTCCAACCATACTTCGAATTGGCCTTACTCTCAATTCGATAAACGTAATTCCCAATCTCTTTCTGAGCTGGATCACTGATTAGTAAGCAAACACACCAGGCTTTGTTAAGTATTCAACTTCTTAATTGTTCCACAATAACGGGAAACAATACAGTAAACAATATTAATAACTAGAATATTCTTTCAACAGCTTCGAAACTGCAACGGTTTATTGTAGTAATTTCGAGTAACACAACGTTCAAAATAATACACAAATTATTTCTACTCAATAACACTTATAACTTTATTCACAAAAACTAATTTAAAAATCACTTTTACAATTTTAACTTTACTTTCGCAGGTTTAAAATAAAACTAATCTAGTCTTGCAAGACAAATCTCCTTATATACGATTCTGCATAATCTCGATCATTCGAGGTCACTTTTTAGAAACCTTGAGAAAACACTAGAATATTCGATTATTTTACGTTATGATGATTTGATTCACAAAGTAATTTTATGTTAACCCAAGTTCTAAGAATACAACGACAACACTTATCATTTTATTAATTTGTTGTTGTGTTTTGTTGATTTGATTTTTCTAGAAGTGACTGTAATCGTCTGGATTTTTCTGTAATCGTAACTAAAGACTAAACTAAACGTAATTAAAGAATAATGTGATAATTAAAGAATTCCTCTTGCAAAATGAGAATTAATTTTAATTAAACTGTGATAGTGTTAACAGTTTAAGTGGATTAATGCGATTATGGTAAGTGAAATTTATTGTAAACGAAACGCTGTATCGTGAAAATAAAACCGTGTAAATAGACCCAGAAATTTGAAAATATTTCAAACATAATACAAAATTTTATTATTATTGAAAATATTTATTTTGGGCTTATATTTAGATCTGAATGGTCCAATTTATTATTAAAAATATTAAAACATGTTTATAAACGATCTAGATAAAATCGAAAAATAAAATACTTTTCATCTACTCAAATTGTTCGGGTAGAGTAGATCAAAGCTAATTTAAGCAAGTTTGATATTCAATGTAACGGGCCTCTTTATATTTGTATATCGTACGAATAACTGACCACTGGTTTATTTGTATTCTTCTGAGCTTAACAAAAGTAAAAAATGTTAAAAATTTGAGTTAAAATTTTTCCAGTGCATCGGAGAAAACATGAACTACGAACTAACGAAAATTGATCTAAAATTAATACCAAATTTTAAATGAAATAAAAAATTATTCGTAATTTATACATTTTCGATGGCTCCACGTACAAATAACATTTGAAATTACGAGCCGAATGCTAAAGCTTTCATTTGTTTACAAATTTCCTACAACCGTGAATTTTTTCAAATGTTTCTTTAGTAATAGGGAATACAATCCCGGGTGACCGTTTTTATCCACTTTAATAATACCAATTTTTAAGCGACGAGACATGACTATAGTCAAGTCACCTGATGTGACACGACTTCAGTAATCGGGGTGTCAATTAAAAACAAACATTTATAAGCAAAAAGAAAGAATAGAAAAAAAATAAAAGGAAGATAATGTTTAACTATAAATAATTGAAGACGCCGCGCTGTAGGCACTTGGCGAAACATTTTAATATTATTTAAAATTTTTTATTTACTTGTTTTAAGTTTCGCAAATTAATAAATACAAATTAAAATTATTTTATTAGAAAAGAAAGAAAGATATACTAAAGAAAAATTATTAACAAAAATATAATACAAAACCATTTTATAAACTACTCAAATTCGAAAAAATTTAAACACAAAATAATTCAATCAACAAGTAAGAATTAAACAATAAAAATTTAAA
This sequence comes from Diogma glabrata, assembly GCA_963693315.1. Lineage (NCBI taxonomy): Eukaryota > Metazoa > Arthropoda > Insecta > Diptera > Cylindrotomidae > Diogma > Diogma glabrata. The sequence goes on from OY856187.1 coordinate 166,009,568, forward strand.
ATTCGAATTAGAAAAAATCTTTATAAAAATCAGTATCAAATAACTAAGGAAGTTAGGAACGCAACATCATTTTGTAAGTAAACTTTATAAAAATTTTAAAAAAACTTAAAAAAAAAAACATTGCTTAAAACATGGGAAATTCTAATTAAATAAACAAATCTGGGCAAGTTAAAGGTGAATAAATTATATCAGTTTGGGCGTTCAATATATTTTGATTATAAAACAGAACTTTTCTAAATTCAAAAGATTCCAAAATATTTAGTCTTAAACCTTTGTTTTCAAATTGAAGAATTTTTAGATTACTATTATTACTAAATGTACTGATGAACATTCAGAAAAACTACGACCAGTTTGTCCGATATAGATTGCATTACAATCATCACAGGACAATTGGTAAACTCCACTATTTGAAAATTTATTTTGTTGACTAAATTTATTGTTAACCAAAAGGTTGTGTAAATTTTTGTTATTATAAAAATAACAACATAATTTGTATGTTTAGTAATAATGTTTCCTAGTTTTAGACTTATTTTATCATGATAATTAATTTTACAATAGTGTTTTAGAATAGGTGGTGAAACTGGATAAATTTGAATATAAGCAAGACGTTTGAGCTTCTTGTGTAGAATTTTATAAACTAAATCAGGATTGAAACCATTGGTGTTTGATATAGTTAAAATTGTATTTAGTTCTTTGTTAAAATTAAAAGAAGAAAGTGGGATTTTAATTAATCTGTCAATTAGCGAAAATAAAGCTGAATGTTTAGTATTCCTGGAGTGATTGGAGTTAGAATTTATAATTATTGTATCTGTACAAGTGGGCTTTCTATAAATATCAAAATCAAATTTATGGTTAACATGTTGATACTAATATCAAGGAAATTAATAGACTTATCTATTTCTTTCTCAATAGTAAATTTAATTGAAATACATTTGTTTTTTTATTAATTGGTTAGACATGTTTAGCACACTAAATATGAAATATTCATTATTCAGACTCTTTGAATATCCGAAGATACCATAGTTGACATAAAGGAAGGAGATGAGGAAAATGGAAGGAAAGAGGATATAGGGACATCTATACTAATTGTTTTAAATGACATGGACATTTTCTTTAAATGCCTGAGGGAAAAATTCATCGGGCAATACAGAGGAGGGCATTGAGTTCCACAATTTGGCCACTCTATTAAAATAGTCGTTTTGGAAGGACACAGTTCTACAACGAGATATTTGTACAACAAATGGATGAGATAACTCGGCAGCTCTTGTTTGTTGATTATACTGCACACATGGTGGAAGGATATTTTGAATTTCCTTAGAGGAGAATTCGCTAAAGTTATATTTATAGTAGATTGACAATTCAGCCACATTTCTTCTGTGGAGTGAATCAAGCTGGTCCGTTAGTTCGGTATTACCAATCAATCGTATTGCTTTTCTCTGTACAGAGTCTAGACATTTTATTGTTGACTGACAAGAACCTCCCCAAACATGACAGCAGTATTACATACATGGACGAATAAAGGACTTGAAGATTAGCAAAATCGGGAATGATCAGGATTGATATACTTTTTACATCGACTCAAGAATCCTAATTTTTGCATTGCAGATTTAGCGAGGTTGAACACATGTTTATTCCATTTCAGGTTATTTTGAATATCCACTCCAACAAGTCTAACTGATTCAACCTCACGCAGTTCCTCATGGTTTATCTTAATAGGGAAATTTTTATGTCGCTCTATTCGTGAAAGACGGCAAAGTTTGGTTTTGGTTGGATTAAATGAAACAAGATTACGATCACCCCATTCCATTATACGATCCAGGTCTTTGTTGATAAAATCAATTAGCAGCTCTCTATCAGTGATAACTGCAGCATGAGATCGAAATTTAGGAGATGCATATGATGCATGCAATGTGCTGTCATCAACAAAACTATGGATTGGGTGCACTGTGGAAATAAGTAAATCATTAATTTATAGAAGAAACAAGGTTGGTGAGAGTGCAGAACCTTGGGGAACCCCAGCATTGGTTGTGAAAATATTAGATGTGATACCATCTAAATTAACATGAAATTGGCGACCTGTAAGAAAACTATGAATCCATGAGACTGTAAGATGGTCTATGCCATAAGATTTTAATTTAGCTATGAGATTTCTATACGCCACACTTTATCGAATACTTTAGAAATGTCAAGTGAAATACTGAATGTTTCACCATGGTTTTCCAGCGATTTGTTCCAGAGATGGGATACGTAGGCTAACAGATCACCTGTTGCATGACTTCTATGAAAACCATACTGCTTATCATCAATAATTCGCAACATTCCCAAATAATCTATTAGATTGTAGTTAACATATTTTTCAAATATTTTAGCCAAAACCGACAGTATTGCAATTGGTCTATAATTGTAAGGGTCTATCTTGCTGCCTTTCTTTGATATGGGTTAAACGCTGGCCAGTTTCCAAGAATCGGGAAATATTCCGGTTTTATAAGATAAATAGAAGTTTTTTGTTAAAATTGGAGCTAGTTGCCTAGTAAAGTTTTTAAGAATGAGGGGTGGAATACCGTCGGGGCCAGCAGATTTGTTGATATTGATAGAAAGAAGCATTTTCCGTACAATATTGCAACGAAAAATAATTGGTTTCATTTTCGTTACAACTGGCGAAATGAGTGTGGGAGAATGGGGAGGTTCAACTATGTTTGAGTTTTCTGCGAAAATACGACCCAAGATCCGCCTTCTCTTTCGAGTCGCTCACGGGAATGTCATTCAGAACTAAGGCTGGAATAGGGGATCGAGTAAAATTGCTCTGGACTGATTTAACTGCCTGAAAGAAACTACGTGAGCCAGATGGGTGCTCGACGAATTTCTTTGCTTTCTTCTGGATAAACGCGTCTTTCTCCAAGTCTATTTTGTATTTCCTAATATTTCTGGCTTTCTTATAGGCGCTATGGGTTTCAGGTGTTTTATTTGAGTTATTCGTCTTAAATGCTTTGCGTTTATTCCTCACTGCCTCATCAACATCCCGCGTGAACCAAGGTTCAGTTTTAGGAGTGATTAATCGATTCGTAATAAACCGCCGCATTCCGTCTTTTAAGATTTCAGACATTCTTATTGCCGATGTGCTAGGATCTTGATCAACACAACAAATAGTTTTCCTAGGTGTTTCATCATAAAAATTTCTCAGTCCCTCCCAGTCATTGGGGGAATTTGGGGATCTGTATAATCATATTATAAACATAGTTTCATCAACACCTGAGATCTTCAGTGCTACAGAATTATGGACTATGGTGCTTAGAGTTCAACTCGTAAGCCTTAATTCTCATACATGAAAGTGAATTTCGAATAAATACACAGACACCATGCTTGTTATAAAAGGAATATTCCAATTGATAACTACGTAGGTATCCGGTATTTATCGAGATCCAATTTCGATGTTTTGTCACTGACAATTGTTTCGGTAAGAAACAATATGTCAGGTTTATTTTTTTCGATGTAGTAATGAACCTCGTTTAGATTCGAATTGAGACCTCTTATGTTGGTGAAGTCAATGCTAAGTTCTTGGTTCACTCTGCTGCCATTTGTTGAGACAAAGATTTACGTTTTGCCATTGCAGGTATAGATACTGAAATTCGGTCAAGCCTAAATTTCAACACTAAACCGTACAAAAAATACTGGGTATCTGTCTCAAAAACACGATAGCAGGTTTCATGCAACAGTTGCACGATAAGGGAAAAGCAAAAGAATAGGAACACAAAAGACACTAACAAAATTGAAGAGTACAGATAAAGGGTTAAATTCGAAATTCTTACCAACAACTAAAACGAAATTTTACAATTCTTGCTACCTGGCAATACTAAACAAATTTATGCTTTAAAATAATAACAAAGCAATAACGTCAAATTTTATTTATAATTTATTTATTCTATTTCATTCCTATTTCTATTCCTAAAACTGTTTTTTTTACAATACATGACATAATAATCTAACAATTGCTTCCTTTTTGTACTTTCAAGACAATGAGAATTTCTTCCTTAAATAATTTCTGTCCTTTTTATAGATTAAATTTGCTTATATAAGAAAAATATAAAGCAATAAAAGGTAAGATTTTACCTGTCTACCGTCTGGTAACAGTAAATATTAAATACCAAATAATTTTTTAATAAAGAACAATCTCACCAATTATATAATTGTACGCCTTCTATCCTCACTTCACTTTTATTTTAATAAACACTAACACATGCTCAGTGTATTTTGTCTTATTTTACCCCTACTTTGTCTCTATAAAGAATACATGCAAAAATAAAATAAAACACAATGCTACTTATTTTTTTTATTTTCGATTATTGTTTTCTTTCTTCAAAATTTAGCAGACAACCTTCTTCTGACTCCGGTTGATGAACGTCTTTAATTGTTTTGTGAAATTGAAGAACGTAAAATGTAAATTTTTTTTAGTTTTGTAGTTTTTTGTTTCAGAATTTTTAGTTTTAGTCGTGGCCGTTTTTATCGACTTCAATAATACCAATTTTTAAGCGACGTGACATGACTAAAGCCATGTCACCTGATGTGACACGACTTCAGTAATCGGGGTGTAAATGACATTTTAGTCGCCTCAATTTTTCATGTGACAATAATTTTTTTAAAAGTCTTTAATTGTTTTTTTGAACATAAGAAATTGAAGAACGTAAAAGTAAATATTTTTTTAGTTTTGGAGTTTTTTCGTTTTAGAATTTTTAGTTTTAGTCGTAACCGTTTTTATCGACTTCAATTATATAGTTTATAAGCGACGGGACATGACTATAGTCATGCCACCTGATGGGACATGACTTCAGTAATCGGGGTGTCGATTAGAAACAAACATTTATAATATGGATCGAAAGCAAAAAGAAAGAATGGAAAAAATAAAAGGAAGATAATGTTTAACTGTTGAAAAATCAATGCTTTGCGTTTATTCCTCACTGCCTCATCAACATCCCGCGTGAACCAAGGTTCAGTTTTAGGAGTGATTAATCGATTCGTAATAAACCGCCGCATTCCGTCTTTTAAGATTTCAGACATTCTTATTGCCGATGTGCTAGGATCTTGATCAACACAACAAATAGTTTTCCTAGGTGTTTCATCATAAAAATTTCTCAGTCCCTCCCAGTCATTGGGGGAATTTGGGGATCTGTATAATCATATTATAAACATAGTTTCATCAACACCTGAGATCTTCAGTGCTACAGAATTATGGACTATGGTGCTTAGAGTTCAACTCGTAAGCCTTAATTCTCATACATGAAAGTGAATTTCGAATAAATACACAGACACCATGCTTGTTATAAAAGGAATATTCCAATTGATAACTACGTAGGTATCCGGTATTTATCGAGATCCAATTTCGATGTTTTGTCACTGACAATTGTTTCGGTAAGAAACAATATGTCAGGTTTATTTTTTTCGATGTAGTAATGAACCTCGTTTAGATTCGAATTGAGACCTCTTATGTTGGTGAAGTCAATGCTAAGTTCTTGGTTCACTCTGCTGCCATTTGTTGAGACAAAGATTTACGTTTTGCCATTGCAGGTATAGATACTGAAATTCGGTCAAGCCTAAATTTCAACACTAAACCGTACAAAAAATACTGGGTATCTGTCTCAAAAACACGATAGCAGGTTTCATGCAACAGTTGCACGATAAGGGAAAAGCAAAAGAATAGGAACACAAAAGACACTAACAAAATTGAAGAGTACAGATAAAGGGTTAAATTCGAAATTCTTACCAACAACTAAAACGAAATTTTACAATTCTTGCTACCTGGCAATACTAAACAAATTTATGCTTTAAAATAATAACAAAGCAATAACGTCAAATTTTATTTATAATTTATTTATTCTATTTCATTCCTATTTCTATTCCTAAAACTGTTTTTTTTACAATACATGACATAATAATCTAACAATTGCTTCCTTTTTGTACTTTCAAGACAATGAGAATTTCTTCCTTAAATAATTTCTGTCCTTTTTATAGATTAAATTTGCTTATATAAGAAAAATATAAAGCAATAAAAGGTAAGATTTTACCTGTCTACCGTCTGGTAACAGTAAATATTAAATACCAAATAATTTTTTAATAAAGAACAATCTCACCAATTATATAATTGTACGCCTTCTATCCTCACTTCACTTTTATTTTAATAAACACTAACACATGCTCAGTGTATTTTGTCTTATTTTACCCCTACTTTGTCTCTATAAAGAATACATGCAAAAATAAAATAAAACACAATGCTACTTATTTTTTTTATTTTCGATTATTGTTTTCTTTCTTCAAAATTTAGCAGACAACCTTCTTCTTCTGACTCCGGTTGATGAACGTCTTTAATTGTTTTGTGAAATTGAAGAACGTAAAATGTAAATTTTTTTTAGTTTTGTAGTTTTTTGTTTCAGAATTTTTAGTTTTAGTCGTGGCCGTTTTTATCGACTTCAATAATACCAATTTTTAAGCGACGTGACATGACTAAAGCCATGTCACCTGATGTGACACGACTTCAGTAATCGGGGTGTAAATGACATTTTAGTCGCCTCAATTTTTCATGTGACAATAATTTTTTTAAAAGTCTTTAATTGTTTTTTTGAACATAAGAAATTGAAGAACGTAAAAGTAAATATTTTTTTAGTTTTGGAGTTTTTTCGTTTTAGAATTTTTAGTTTTAGTCGTAACCGTTTTTATCGACTTCAATTATATAGTTTATAAGCGACGGGACATGACTATAGTCATGCCACCTGATGGGACATGACTTCAGTAATCGGGGTGTCGATTAGAAACAAACATTTATAATATGGATCGAAAGCAAAAAGAAAGAATGGAAAAAATAAAAGGAAGATAATGTTTAACTGTTGAAAAATCAATGCTTTGCGTTTATTCCTCACTGCCTCATCAACATCCCGCGTGAACCAAGGTTCAGTTTTAGGAGTGATTAATCGATTCGTAATAAACCGCCGCATTCCGTCTTTTAAGATTTCAGACATTCTTATTGTCGATGTGCTAGGATCTTGATCAACACAACAAATAGTTTTCCTAGGTGTTTCATCATAAAAATTTCTCAGTCCCTCCCAGTCATTGGGGGAATTTGGGGATCTGTATAATCATATTATAAACATAGTTTCATCAACACCTGAGATCTTCAGTGCTACAGAATTATGGACTATGGTGCTTAGAGTTCAACTCGTAAGCCTTAATTCTCATACATGAAAGTGAATTTCGAATAAATACACAGACACCATGCTTGTTATAAAAGGAATATTCCAATTGATAACTACGTAGGTATCCGGTATTTATCGAGATCCAATTTCGATGTTTTGTCACTGACAATTGTTTCGGTAAGAAACAATATGTCAGGTTTATTTTTTTCGATGTAGTAATGAACCTCGTTTAGATTCGAATTGAGACCTCTTATGTTGGTGAAGTCAATGCTAAGTTCTTGGTTCACTCTGCTGCCATTTGTTGAGACAAAGATTTACGTTTTGCCATTGCAGGTATAGATACTGAAATTCGGTCAAGCCTAAATTTCAACACTAAACCGTACAAAAAATACTGGGTATCTGTCTCAAAAACACGATAGCAGGTTTCATGCAACAGTTGCACGATAAGGGAAAAGCAAAAGAATAGGAACACAAAAGACACTAACAAAATTGTAGAGTACAGATAAAGGGTTAAATTCGAAATTCTTACCAACAACTAAAACGAAATTTTACAATTCTTGCTACCTGGCAATACTAAACAAATTTATGCTTTAAAATAATAACAAAGCAATAACGTCAAATTTTATTTATAATTTATTTATTCTATTTCATTCCTATTTCTATTCCTAAAACTGTTTTTTTTACAATACATGACATAATAATCTAACAATTGCTTCCTTTTTGTACTTTCAAGACAATGAGAATTTCTTCCTTAAATAATTTCTGTCCTTTTTATAGATTAAATTTGCTTATATAAGAAAAATATAAAGCAATAAAAGGTAAGATTTTACCTGTCTACCGTCTGGTAACAGTAAATATTAAATACCAAATAATTTTTTAATAAAGAACAATCTCACCAATTATATAATTGTACGCCTTCTATCCTCACTTCACTTTTATTTTAATAAACACTAACACATGCTCAGTGTATTTTGTCTTATTTTACCCCTACTTTGTCTCTATAAAGAATACATGCAAAAATAAAATAAAACACAATGCTACTTATTTTTTTTATTTTCGATTATTGTTTTCTTTCTTCAAAATTTAGCAGACAACCTTCTTCTTCTGACTCCGGTTGATGAACGTCTTTAATTGTTTTGTGAAATTGAAGAACGTAAAATGTAAATTTTTTTTAGTTTTGTAGTTTTTTGTTTCAGAATTTTTAGTTTTAGTCGTGGCCGTTTTTATCGACTTCAATAATACCAATTTTTAAGCGACGTGACATGACTAAAGCCATGTCACCTGATGTGACACGACTTCAGTAATCGGGGTGTAAATGACATTTTAGTCGCCTCAATTTTTCATGTGACAATAATTTTTTTAAAAGTCTTTAATTGTTTTTTTGAACATAAGAAATTGAAGAACGTAAATGTAAATATTTTTTTAGTTTTGGAGTTTTTTCGTTTTAGAATTTTTAGTTTTAGTCGTAACCGTTTTTATCGACTTCAATTATATAGTTTATAAGCGACGGGACATGACTATAGTCATGCCACCTGATGGGACATGACTTCAGTAATCGGGATGTCGATTAGAAACAAACATTTATAATATGGATCGAAAGCAAAAAGAAAGAATGGAAAAAATAAAAGGAAGATAATGTTTAACTGTTGAGGATGACTAAAATAAAACTTTCTCCGGAGCGACTTGAGTGAAACATAATATTTTTTTTTTGTTTTTAATTGTAAAATCCAAATTTACTCAAAATATTTTTAATAAATCAATTTTATTTAAAATAATCTTTACTACATGTTTCGAAATTCAAAATTTCATCGGCAAGTATTTTCGTATAATTGTACGAAAATTACTGTCGATGAAATTTTGAATTTCGAAACATGTAGTAAAATTATTTTAAATAAAATTGATTTATTAGAAATATTTTGAGTGAATTTGGATTTTACAATTAAAAACAAAAAAAATTCGTTGAGGATGACGTTATTATTTTTATTTTTTGTTACCAGGTGAAAGAAAAAAATTGATATGAAAGTTTTGATGCTGCCCAATGTGATGTATGGGGCGTGAATTATATACGCTTTATGTTTGGAAGTGTAACTAACTGTGAGAAAACTCATTGTTTCTTTCACTAATAATAGTTATTTATTGTACAAGATGATAAAATTACACTTTATCTTTGAGAGCGATTTTAGCTTCGAGGCGTTAGCCGCTATTAAGCCGCTAATAAGCATCGAAAAGATCATGAAATTTTATCATCGTGTGGAATACAACATTTTTTTCTATAGCAACTGTTAAAGAAGACCAAAAAATAAAGAAAAATCAATGATAAATTTAATTTAAAAGTGTCAGGAAAAAAAGTTTCACGAAAAAATGAGTATAGGTGGCTTTGATAACTTTTTGAATTTTATAAATTTTATAAATTTTATAAACAAACAAATCAAGCAAAATATTTATATTAAAATAATTTATCTACCCATGCTTTTAAAGTACTGCTTTATCTACCCTTGATGGTAAAGTGCAACTTTTCCCCTCTAATTTTAGTTGATAATAGCACGTTTTAACAGTTGCTATAGAAAAAATTATATTAGTATTTTATTTTTTTTTTTTAACTTTTTATACACTATTTTATCGGATGATGATCTAGATAAAAATTAAAAATCTGTTTTCAAAATATTCAAATTTATTACACATTTATAATATTTATTGTTCTTTTATAATTTAATAATTAAAATAAATTTAATATACTTATAACTAAAACATAGATTTGTACCATATTATGTTGAATTTAGTATGCTGTATATTTAATTTCACTTTTACTTATTCTACGTGTATTATATGAATGAATTAAAAAGAACAACAATAACAATTTATAACATAAATAAATAATTTAAATACATATTCTATGCCTATACATTACCAATTACTGAATATTAAAAATATAAAAACTAATACTAATTTTCAATTTATAGTATGTAATACTGAAAATTGAGGAACTACAGCTAGAATGAGAAAAATCACGAATTGCAATATTCAACCTCCTCGAACAATTTGAAATTCTTGAAAAAACATTTTTTTGATTTGTTTGGTTAATCGCGGCAGCCAATTTTTTTAAAATTTAACTAGAAATCGACCAGCTTGTCGAAAAACTGTTACTGATATCAAGTTTAAGATGTCAAATTTTGAGGAATTTTCTTCTCAAGCTTCGATTGTATTAGTTTTTTAAATTGAAATTACGGTTTGTTAATTAATATGTGAAACACAGTTATGAAAATTTAGATTGGCATCCTACAGTTAAAACGATTGAATTATTTTAAACACAATTCATGCTTATTGGTGAAAATAGTTTTAGCATTTTTATTTTTAAAGTTTAAACTTTGATTTATTTCAGATAATCTAGGTATGGAAAATTTAACAACTCGTTTGCATTTTGCAACACTAATTGTTTAGTGTTAATGTCTGTTTGAATAAAAGAACAGAAATTTTTCTTTTGTATACTTAGATAAAAAAAAAAAGGAAAAAATATGATCATGCAAATCGGTACAACTTTATATACAACTTTATATACAAAGTTTCTCGCTTTCTAGCCTACCTTAAATTTTTGAAAGCGCCTATTATTTCTACAATTCCTCTATAGATGAAAAAAACTTTTAAAGAAATCAAAAGGAGTAAGGTCAAACATTGCATAAATTCTAACTTTTTGTGATTTTGCTCCAAAACAAAAAGTTTTAGTTTTATTTTCTATTTTACTGATTAAATGTGATGTATGTGAGTTGCTCTTCTAACTAATATTTTGTGTTTTAGTATGTTTTATTATTAATTAAAGTGTTACATTTAGAGCTATCGGATTTTTTATACTAAATTTATATTATAAATTTCAGTTATTATTAATTAAAAAAAACATTAGATATTTTCGTTGAATAAAAATGTTTTATTCATATTATAAATTCAGTTCCTTTAAATTTATCTATATTGATGACCGAAAAATACATACTTGAAAACGTAACAGTTTTTGGGTGACAATTCTCACATTCGACTTCCAACTGACTAGCAAAATGACGACAAAGATACAAAATACAGTTCCTGAAAGGCGAGTTCCTCCTTAGTCACAGCCTCAATGAGATTTTAAAATTTTATTCAATCATCAATCCACAAAATACAAACTCGACCATAAAAATTACGAAAACATAGTTATAGTGCGTGTATATACTCAATATTATTTTATGTACCGAAATACCAAGACTTTCTGGAAATCTGGCTCAATGGACCAAAAACAAATCGACACAATAAATCGTCGCTTTAATAATGAAACGACGTATACGCAAAAGTATAGTTTCGAGATATTTGAGTTTAAAGTTTGATGTGCGCATGCATTTGCATGGACGTTAATTTATAATTTATTAATTCTTACCCCCAGTCATAAAATAATTCGAAAATGTAAAAACGCCAATTCAAAGATACCCTTATGGGGAATGCAGCGCACCTATAATATAAAAACAACGTATAAATAGCATACGTTGTTTCATTATTAAGGCGACGAAATCTTACATATATGTATAGTAGAACTTTTTTGCCAGCGAACACAAAATTTGTTTGTTATGCGCACATTGTTTCCACATGCGCGGAATATTCAGTGTCTCGATTTTAAAAAACTATTGGGACCCAAATTGAAATGGAAATGGACAAAAAAAAACGCATAAAATTTATAATTACTATTGAAATTCAACCACTTATAATAGAAACCCAAAAACTTGTAGAAATATTAATGATTTTCTAGGAAATATAACAAAATTTTGACAATTAAAATTAATTATAACAAAAATAACGACGCCTATGTAAATAAATATCACACAAACAAATGGTACGCTAGAAGTAGAAATTTAACTAATATAATTGTTGTGAAAACAAATTTATCCCAAAATAAATAATACATCTCTGTTTTACTTTTTGTTTCATCTTTTATCTCGTGCTGCGTCCTATCTGTTAAAAATTCGCTGGCAAAAAACTATATATATAGTGCTATGATTTCTAGTGCTTTCTTATACTATATATACTATATAGTGCTATGATTTTAACGAATCGCAACGAAATACAATACAAAATTTTATTCCATTACAGTTTGCCCATTGCATAATTTTAATATCAAAACTAAAATTATAATTCATCGTCGTATAACAGATGTCGTTACTAATTCTAAGAACAACAGCTTATACAACAACAATAAAATACGTTCAAAACAACAACGTCGATTAAGAGATGGTCTTTCTACAATCAAACGTTGGAGTTTCTAAAGCCATTGAAGGAATATTTTGGTTAAGGAATATGGGTTGTTCTATTGTTTTTTTGTTGTTGTTAAACAATAAAGGTGACGAGAAGTTGTTGTTTTCTAATTAGTCAAATCCAGAATGTGATTTAGAAATATCGTTTGTAGAATTATGTATTATGGTATTGTTTATAGAAATTTACGGTTGCAAAGTACGGATTAAAAATAAAGGAGAAACATGTTTACAATTGCCTCCTCAAGCTCTCTACTAACAAATTAATTAACATAAAATTGAATAATCTCAAAATTATACTTAGTTCTTAAGTTATTAGTTCTATGTTTAATCTTAAAACTATATCAACAAATTAGCACGTATGTAATAAACTTAGAATATTATTAAAATAATTAGTTCAACATTTCAAATAAAATAAATATATCACATCTTGAATATTTTTTTAAAAAAAGGTATTAAAAAATTACTAAAAAAATCATAAATATTACTAGATTTTCACATCCAATTGCAATAAAAAATTAAAAAACATATCAATATAAAATATAAAATTAGAAGTTAAAATCGTAAGCATATTTTAGAATTGATTTAAAATAAATTAGAACTAATTCAAATTTCTACATTCCTTTAAGTATGTAAATTGTTTTTAGTTATCAGCTAGCATTAAATTTAAAAATAGTTCACCAATATATCCAGATAACATTTCGCCATCGAGACAACGATCTAGTGGTTTTATATCAGGACGATCTTTAAGTAGTCGTTCAAAAATTTTACGTACGTCATGGAAACTGATCCGTTTTTTTGATAAACAATCAATGCGACGATTCGGAAATATTATATATTTACCGACACCGACAAATTGTTTTTCATTTAAAACATGAAAAAAAATGATAATATCTGATGGTGGGTATGACTGAAAAGAAACAATAAAATTGTTTATAGTTAAAAAGTAAAGAATTATAATATACAACCCGATTACCGAAGGCAAGTCATGTCACTTTAAATGACTAAAGTCACATCGCATCAATTTTCGTATTGTTGAAGTCGTTTTCCATGCCTCAAATCATTTTATACGACAGATGTGACTTTAAATGACATTTTACTCGCCTCAATTTTTCATATGACAATAATTTTTTCAAACGTCTTAAATTGTTTTTGTGAAATTGAAGAACGTAAAATGTAAGCATTTTTTAGTTTTGGAGTTTTTTCGTTTCAGAATTTTTAGTTTTAGTCGTAACCGTTTTCATCGACTTCAATAATACCAATTTTTAAGCGACGTGACATGACTATAGTATTCGGGGTGATGATAATCTTCCGGTTCTGTAATCTGTTTCTTAAGACTTAATTTATTTGTAATTTTATTAAAGATGAAAAATTTAGCGAACCCCTCAAGTTTGAGTCGCATATGCCACCTTATATTTTTTTATATATGGAACGTGTTGTCCATGTGGTGACCTTGTTCGATTAATTTTTTTTAAATGAATGTTAAGCATGTTTAGTCTTAATTATAATGAATTATAAATTAACGTCTTTGAATATCCGAAGATACCATGCCAACTGCTCTGGTATGACACCAGAATAATGCAGATTCCGTCAAAATTGATTTGTGCTCTTCACAAATCCTTTCATCCCTAATGTATTTGTAAAAAATGGTGAAATCAGCAACATTTCTCCTGTGCTGCAATCAATCAAGTTCCTTGGTAAGATTAGAGCTACCAATCATTTTAATAACTCTCGGCTGCACGGAGTCAAAACATTTCAAACTCGTTACGTACGCTACACCCATATATGAGAAGAGCACTCTATGCATCGACGAATATATTACTTGTAGACCAAAAGAAGCTATTCACTATTGAAATACTTTCGACAACGTCCTAAATACCCTAACTTTGGAACAGCGCTCCAATGAGAATTTCATTTCATACTATTTTCAACTTTAACTTCCAGAAGTCTGACAGACTTTTTTCTACAAGATCTTTCGCATCAAACTTTGAAAACTTACTTGTTGTAAAATGGCAAACCTGTATTTTGCTAGCTTTGAATTCAACACCGTTTGCAAAACCCCGACCTATAATCTATAATTAACAGAATTAATAAAGCTTGATCTAGTGTCGTTAACTATCAAGGTTGAATATAGATTTGGTGTTTCGTAAAACGCATGAAGCGTGCTATATGCAGCAAAACTATGGATAGGATGGACTGTTGAATCCAACAAGTCATTAATTTAGATAAGAAAACGCGTTGGTCACAAAGCGGAACTTTGAGGAATTCCATTTCTGCATTGGTTAAACAAACATCCGATAATCTCCCTATGTAACCATGAAGGAAACTCTATTCCATAGCATCTCAACTCCATATAAGATTGTTGTGCCAAACTTTATTAAATGCTTTAAAAATATCAAGTAAACCACCATGTCTCGCCATGATTCTGTAGCGACTTGTTCCAGATATGTGTGAGAAGGCCAAGGAGATCTTCCGTAGTTCTACCTTTTCGGAATCGACATTGTCTTTCATTTTTTTTTTAATAAAATGTGTTGTGTAGTAGAAATTACAAAATATGTCACAACAACACATAGATACCTTTTAAGACCTAGGTCCCACAACAACATGCGTCTTGAGGTGTTGGTGGACGCTAGCCAAAAGAGCTAGGATGGTAACAGATGCAGCGTTAATTTGAACTTGACAACAATACTCCATACAAGGACGAATATAGGACTTATAAATGTGGAGTAATTGATGCGAAGAAAAATATTTTTTACATCTATTGAGGAGGCCGAGTTTTCTTGACGCGCTCTTTGCCATGGTCATTATATGATCGTTCCAGAGTAAGTCATTGGAAATTGTGACTCCCAATAAACGAATGCTTTCACATTCGTCTATTTGGTCGTCACACATATTAATTGAAATATCGTTGGGAAACTCGGTCTTTGATCTGGAAACAATCAATAGCTGTTTTGGTGGAATTAAAATTGACCAAATTTTTGGTCACCCCAATCGGCGACTTTTTTTAGGTCCTCGTTTACATTTATGGCAGCGTCTCTCCGGGCGGGATTTATTCGTTCATGCATTTTACCCTTTGAAGATAGAGGGACAAATGACTTGTGCAGTGTACTATCATGTGCAAAACTATTTATTGGGTTACTGGTGATTTGCAACAGTTCGTTGATATAAATTAAAAATAAAGTGGGAGATAAAACTGAGCCTTGGGGTACACCAACGGTTATTAATTTAGACTCAGAAGAAAAGCCATCTATAGATACCGAGATGTATCGGTTAGACAAAAAACTTTGAATCAACTTCACGACTGCGGGATGAAAGCCGTACGCAACGAGCTTGTTGATCAAGTTGGCATGCCAGATTCGATCAAATGCTTTTGAGATGTCTAATGCGATCCCGTACGTTTCACCACCGCTCTCAAGTATGTTATTCCAAAGATATGCCATATCGGTTGTTGATCTTTTGTTTCTAAAACCGAATTGGCTGTCAGATATCAAATGGTTGTCTTCCAAAAATTTGGATATGTGTGAATTAAACTAGTTCTCGTATATTTTAGACAGGACTATAGTAAGGCTATAATTTGAAATATCACATTTCGTTCCTTTTTTGGGACAGGCTGGACATTGGCCAACTTCCAGCAGGATGGAAAACTACCAGATTTATAGAATATTTTGGTGAGAGTTGGTGTAAGTTCTTTTGAAAATGATTTTAGAATAACAGGAGGAATGTTGTCCAGACCAGAGGTTTTGTTGTTGTTTAACCTCCTTAAAAGTTTTTCGACAATTTTGGGTTTGAAATGTAATTGTTACATATTAACTCCTGAAGACTGGATTTGGGGTATTTCTTTAGGAGTTTCTAAAACTGTCGAATTTGAAGCAAAGCGTTCCGCGAACAATGTAGCTTTTCTTGCAGGGTCAGTAACGATTGAGTCAGCATCAATGATAGGACAGATAGAAGATTTAGTACCAGAAATTATAGTTATTTATGTATCAAGGGAATTATAAGGATGTTAATTCCCGCGGGAAACATTTACTACCCGAGGGCCTCTGGCCCGAGGGTTAATAAGTTTCACAAGGTAATTGACATCTAATAATTCACGTGATACACAAATAATTTTATTTTTTACTATAAAACATTTATTAAATTAAGACATTTATTTTTATTAAGTATTTGACATCATTATTTTGCGTTTTAATTGATCAAGTTAGTTATTTTTTTCTTCCAATCGTATTATTATTCCCTTGGGAATTAAGAATATCATTATTATTTCAGTAACTAAGGTCTAAACGACTCATAATTAGAGTTTGCAAAAAAACCGGAAATTTATAAACCGCGGTTTCAGGTTTTCAATTTGTAGAAACCTGCGGTTAACGTTCGGTTTTTGGTTTTTTATTATAATGTGCTCAATTCAATGCAAAGATATTTACTTGAATTAATATATTTCTTCTTGTATCAAATAAGATTAGTTTTAAGTGAATGATCGCTAAGGCGAGATCTTAATTTACTACTAAAGTTATCTGAAACCGAAAAAACGCGTTCAGATTCTGTGGGAGGATTACGCCTTTATCAAAAATTCTTATGAAATTTGACCTTGTAATACCTCTAATAGAAAAACCGTCTTTTGTGGCCAATTCTCCAACAATCTAGAGAAGCTTTGTTCATAAAATAAACTGATGTTTTTTGTGTGAGTTTCTAATTAGATTTGTTGAAGCAACATTTGTGTCAGAATCGTGTGGTCTTTTACAAGAAATTTTATGAACATTTCGCATGTGGTTGATCATTGCAGACGTAGAACCCTTAGAATTGTTCACGCATCTGATCCACTTTTCTTCCATGTAGCTCTATTGTTGGCATTGTTCGTAGATGAAATTTTTGTAAAATATTCCCAAACTGCTGTTGATGATGATGACATATTTTTTTTTGGAATATTGTTTTTTTTTTTTTTTTTTTAATAAAATGTGATGTGTAGTAGGCATTACAATATGTGTCACAACAACACATAAAAACCTTTTAAGACCAAGGTCCCACAACAACATGCGTTCTAAGGATGTTAATGGACGCAAATCTGTTTTTTTTTTTGTTTTTTTTTAATATTTTTTTGTTAAGAAATGGATAACTAAACCATAAATCCTATCACATATAAAATATGACATAGGCCAATATTTCGTGATAGGATAGGGAAAATAAAAATAAAATAAGAGATAAACAGCAAATTTGTTTTACAAATTTGCAGGAACAAAACTAAAATTGGTTTGCCAATAGTCCAGCCAATGGCATAATCCCTGATTATGGGACGCAGTATATTTTTCAATGATTAAAGCTCAGATATGTAGTTATATGAAGGCTCGTTTCATCGAGCAAGCTACAGCGTTCCAGCATCAAGGAATATTCATTAGCTAAGATTGAGAGTGCTACCGTTGACTGAATACAGTTCATCCGCCAGCACCCCTAAGATATCACCTTGGCTAGTGATATCTCACTGCTATTGCCAGTGGTATGTGATATCTCACGTTAACTCATATGCCAGTAGCAGGGACTGGAGTACGCGGGGTTGTCACAACCGTGGATCAAAAAAATAAAAAAATAAAAAATTGATAAAAACTGATCCCTCCATGCTTTACAATTTCAACTGCGAATAGTGTGAAGTGTAAAAGTAAATTATTTAATATTTTTTCGTTATTATTAACAACAGTTTATTAATTACCTATTATTTTTACAGTATATTACTTATACTTATATTAGCTACATTTCATAACACCATGTGATCTGAATCCGCCTAAGTTTTACATGCAAAATCAGATCCAAACTTTGTTTTTGGATTTCAGTTTGCATGTAAAACTTAAGTGGATCCGGATCACACGGTTTCATGAAATACAGCTAATATTAGTCAACCCAATCAACAAATCCAAATTTAGCGATAAACAAAGCAATTTTTTTTTGTTGATTTTGTGTTTGGCTCAATATGAAACGAAATGAAGATCACAAATTAATTACTACATTGATTAAAAATTAAAGTAGCTATTATAAATTATTACTTAGTTGTCATAGCTTAACCCTTAAACCAATTACTGCTAGCATCCTCTTTGAATTAGTAGACAACACATAAATTAAATTTAACAGAAAATATAGAAAATAAATTTTCGATGACAAATAAAATTTAAAATTTGTTAAAAACCGTCAACCGCGATTTATAGCAGCGGTTTACGGTTACAATTTGATAAGCTGGAAACCGCGGTTTCGGTTTTTTGCAAACTCTACTCATAATATATCAGTAAAACATAAAAGAGTTAATGGCACTGCAAAAACTTTTGTCAGAAATTGACATCTTTGAAAGTTTTTCGCTTTCACTCTGTCAATCTCTGCTTTTTCGTTTTCGATTATCTGGTTTGATATTTTATTGGCCTTTAAATATTGGGATCGATTAAAGGAATTCTTTTTATGAATCCAAATATTAAATAATCTATGTTTGTTTCTAAGAGCCAATTTGGCTGCCTTCAAAAACAAATATTTTTGTTGGGGTTTCATTAATGAAAGGGGAACGAATTTGTTAATACCGAATTGAATGGTTTCAGTAAAGTTTTGAGCAGAAACATTTACATCGTCAGTATAAAAACAATGACGATCAAAAAGGAAACCTTGAAAAAAACTTCGGAAACCAATGGTGTCCATTTTTGAAAAGTGAAATATTTTACTGTAGTATGTATTTAGAACATACTAACATTGAATTATGTTGTAGCTTATAAACTAGATTACATACAAGATAAATATTAAATAATACATGTAACTCTCATAGTTAAGTAAGATAAGTTTTTAAGTTTTATTATATTTTTCCTTAATAAGATTTTGGTTTTATTTTGGTTAATTTAGTTTGTTGGCATTAATTCTAATTGTGATAAAAGTATTAATGTTATAATATTTTAGTGTTGTTATTGTTTCCTTCCATTTACTAAAGTTTTTAATATTTGCGGTACATCACATTTTGATGTACTTCTCTTAAAAATTCAATTGCAATTTCACAGTTATACTTACTGTACTACTTTTAAGAGATAAGAATTTTCACGGTCTCATTTTAATCCTTTTTCGTTGTTTTTGGTTTGGTTTAATCTGTTTGCTTCAATCTCTTATGTCGAACCATTAATTAATTATCCATTGTTTGAATTGGCAATTTCGACAGTTAAATTTAGACATAGTTTCAAGTTGTCCAGCTGGTAGAATTGTCAATTTAGATATCATTTTTGATCTTTTGTTTGGTTTTTGTTGGAATTTATTTTGAGGATTGTTTTCAGATTTATTTTTAAATTTAACTATAATTTAAAATGTCGAAATTGTCTATCAATTTTGCTAATATAAGAGGGTTGAACGTCAATCTTAATGCAGTTCACCTTTATCTTGAGAATCTTAAGCCTGATATTCTTTTTTTAACGGAAACGATTATCAGCGCGAGAGCTGTATCGTTGGACAAAACTAAATATGTTTGTCCTAACTATGAGCTTGAATCTTCTTTCTACTTTAAGCATGGTGTTTGTGCGTTTATTAGAAATTCTGTACCATATGTGAGAATAAATAATTTTGAATTAAATTCAAAATTTCACAATATGGTTTCCCTTAAGATTACCTGCTCTAATCAAACTCTATTTGTCTTTGGATTGTATCGCTCGCCCAACTCACCGGAGAACATAAATTTATTTCATGACCTATCTGAAAAGATAGATAGGTTGACTGTATATCCTAACGCTAAAATTATAGTTCTTGGTGATTTCAATGTTCATAATAAAGAATGACTTACACACAGCTCTAAAACTGATGAATTAGGTAAAGAAGCTGAACTTTTTGCTCTTTATCATAATTTCACTCAGATAATAGATCAGCCTACCAGAGTTCCTGACATTCTTGGCCAAAAAAGTAACTTGCTCGATTTGTTTTTGATAAATGACCCTACGTTGGTTCAATTTAAAGTATCAGAGCCTTTGGGTGGATCAGATCATAATTTGATCTCCACACATTTAAATATACAAGTACCTAAACAGTTTAAAGCTAATCCTCGTCTTGTTTGGGATTATAAAGCTGCAAATTGGCAGGGACTGAGATTTCTTTAAATGGTTTCCCTGGAAACGCAATTGTCTTTCCAGCCAAGATCCAAACATTGTTGCTTCTAATTTTTCAAAAATAATACTAATGGGTATGAGTAGGTTTGTTCCAAATAGTTTGATTGTTCCGAAGGTGGATCGATGGTTTTCAAGTAAATGCAAAAAAGCAATAAAAATTAAAAAAAAGGCTTTTCAAAAGTTTATTCAAAACAAGTCTGATGAAAACCTTAGATTATACCGAATAGAAAGAAATTTATGTAGAAAATTAATAGATGCAGAGAAACATCTATTTATTAGGAAAAAAGCTAATAAATTTGCTGAGCACCCTACTGGTTCACGAAATTTTTATAAAACCGCCAAGGCTGTTCAAGGAAATTTTTGTAAGTCTTCTATACCTCCTCTTATTGATAGAGATATACCTATTATTGACCCCAAAGAAAAGGCTAATTTATTAGGTAACTGTTTTTCGTTAAATTCTACATTAGTAGAACCCAATTTTCTACCTATACCAATTCCTAGAGTTTCTAACAAAATGGGGCGGATTATTTTTCGTAAAAATGTTATTCGGAAAATGCTCTTACAAATCAATACTAATAAGGCATCTGGACCTGATAGCATTCCTCCAATTATCCTTAAAACTTTTGCTAAAGAGTTAGCACCAATCCTAACTAAAATTTTCTATTTGTCATATAAGAAAGGGATTATTCCTGATATATGGAAAATGGCTAGTGTACAACCAGTTCCAAAGAAGGGCGCTAAAACGGATCCAAGAAACTACAGACCTATATCAATTTTGTCGGTTGTTTCTAAAGTATTTGAGAAATATGTTAATTTTAATATTATGAGCTTCTTAGAGTCGTCAAAATTACTTAATGAAAGACAATACGGATTCCGTAACGGAAGAGCGACGGGAGATTTACAATCTTTTGTCACGCATATCTGGAACAAGTCGTTTGAAAACCATGGTGAGACCTTTGGCGTCGCACTTGATATTGCCAAAGCGTTTGACAAAGTATGGCACAACAATCTTATTTGCAAATTGAGATGCTACGGCTTAGATGAGCAACTTATTTCTTGGTTACAAAGCTTTATTTCCGAGCGCAAATTTCAGGTCAATGTTGATGGTGTTTCATCGAATATCTTTTCAACTAACGCTGGTGTTCCTCAAGGTTCCGCTTTATCACCTACTCTTTTTCTTCTCTATATTAATGACTTGCTAGGTTCAACAGTTAATCCCATCCATAGTTTTGCTGATGATAGCACACTTCATGCGTCACATGAAATGCCAAATTTGTATGCACCATCAAATCTTAATATCGCTAGATCAAACTTGATAGACTCATTAAATATTGATTTAAAAACCATCTTAGATTGGGGAGTTGCTAACAGTGTTGAATTCAACACAAGTAAAACTCAAGTTTGCCATTTTTCTAGGCTATCAACACCTAATCCATTTTTATTGAAGTTTGATTCAAATAATCTTGAAGAGAAAGAATCTATTAGACTTCTAGGAGTTGAGATTGAAAATAGTATGAAATGGAATTCTCATATTTTTAGCCTAGCAAAGAACGCTGTTCAAAAATTAGGATTTTTGGGTCGTTGTCGTAAGGTTTTTAATAGCGAGCAGCTTCTTTTAATATATAAATCATTTATTCGTCCCTGCATGGAGTATTGTTCTCACATATGGGGAGGAGCTTACATAAGTAGTTTGAAATGTCTTGATTCTGTACAGCGGAGAGCTGTTAAATTGATCGGCAACTCGACTCTTACTAACGAGCTTGATTCCTTGCAACATAGAAGAGACGTCGCTGATTTGACGGTATTTTACAAGTATATTATGGACGAACGGACGTCTGCGGAGATCAAATCGATTTTGCCTGAACCAGCAAACTTCGCGCGTTTCACTAGAGCATCAATATCAGCCCATCCTTTTACGGTTCGAGTGACTAGGTGTAGAACTGTCGCTTTTCAACGCGATTTTTTTAACAGAGTTTCTCATCTCTGGAATGCCTTACCGGCGTGGGTCTTTCCTGATAATTTTAATCCTCAAAACTTTAAGATCAACATTAATAAATTCCTCAAAGATATTTGAATAATACTTTCAAGCCCTAGTTCCTTAGTTAGCATGGTATCTTCGGATATTCAGAGACGTTGATCTATATTGGTTAACACTAAACATGCCTAACATAAAATAAAAAAAAAAAAAAAAAAAAAGTATTGTACAATATATATATTTGTAATGAATTATAAATAAGGAGCATTCAGTTTGATATAGAAGACTACACAACATGGCGCAGTTGACTAAAGTTAAATTGTTTTTCAAATAAATTAAAAATATTTGGTGAAGTGATACTGAAATAAAAAATTAAAAGTTAAAATAAAATTAAATTGAAAAAAATTTACAATAAAAAAGTAAGAAAACAATTATTAGTGGATTATTTGGGTGAAAATTAAATAATAACGGTGTTGGTATTATTGCGGAAAAATGGATTTTAAAATACCAAACGAACTTAAATTAGAGGGGAATCTGGCAGAAAATTGGAGAAAATTTAAACAGGCCTTTGAAATTTATATAAAAGTCACAGGAGGTGATCAAAAGAAGCCTGATGTAAAGGTGGCAATTTTTTTGAGCATAATCGGAGAAGCAGCAGTTGAAATTTACAATACTTTTGAGCTAACGGATGAAGAAACGGTGAACATAGACGAAATTAAAAAGAAGTTTGAAAGTTATTGTGAACCACGAAAAAACATAGTTTATGAGCGTTTTTTGTTTTATAATCGAAACCAGAAACAATTAGAACCATTTGATCATTTTCTAAATGATATAAAAAAATTAGTGAAGTCATGTGAATTTAAAATAGAAAAAGAAATGTTAAGGGACAGAATAGTACTGGGTATAAGTGACAACAATCTGCAGGAGAGATTATTGAAAACGGATGATCTGACCTTGGAGAAAGCAGAGAAAACCTGCAGAGCTACAGAGTTATGTGATGATCAAGCTAAAATTATACAATCAAGAGGAGAAAATCATGAAGGTGCTGCATCATCTAAAATATATCAAGTAAGCAGAAAACCAAATTCAAGTCAAAGAAGTTTTAATGTAAGTTCAAATCAAAATTTTAAAAATAATAAAAATATTAAATTTAATAATAATAATACAATGGCAAAATCAAGTTTTAACTTTCAACGAAATAAGATTTTTTTTTGTTATCGTTGTAAAACAAATCACGGTAAAAATAATTGTCCAGCATATGGAAAATTTTGTAAAAAATGTTCATTAAAAAATCATTTTGCCATTGCATGTAATGTTAAGAATATTAGAGAAATTAAATTTTGCAATTCCAGTTATGATAATGTGTATGTAAATAGTATAAAAAATTTTTGTGGTAATGAATTGAATGACGGGAAGATTTGGTCTGAATTAATTTATATAGAAGATAAGTTGATTAAATTTAAATTAGATACTGGATCTGAGGTTAATATATTACCTTTATATTTTTTTAAACAAATTAATAAGCAATTCAAAATTTTACAAACACCGATACTTTTAGAAGCTTACGGTGGTTTTAAAATAAAACCAATTGGTGTTGTACAATTATTACGTAAATATAAAAACAAAGAAATTTATCAAAATTTTATTATAATAGATTGTAATACTAAGCCAATATTAGGTCTGAATACGTGCACCGAATTTAATCTTATATCTCGCATAAATTCAATCAATGAAACACATAAAAACAATGACAATAGAAAAGAAATATTCATAAAGAGAAATAAAGATTTATTTGAAGGTTTAGGAACAATTGAAGATAATTTTGAAATACATTTAGTTGATAATGCTGTCCCAATATCAAATCCACCACGTAGGGTACCACTAGCACTTAAACCAAAACTCAGAGAAACATTGCAAGAACTTCAAAATATAGAAGTCATTCAAAAAATTGAGAATCCGACAGAATGGGTTAGCAATCTGGTAATTGTAGAGAAACCAGACAAAACACTTCGGTTGTGCCTTGATCCCAAAGAATTAAATAAAGTTATTAAAAAAGATTTTTTTCCATTACCCACATTAGATGAAATTAGTTTGAAGTTAGTGGATATGAAAGTTTTTTCAGTGTTGGACTTAAAGGATGGGTTTTGGCAGATAAAATTGTCCGACCGTTCAAGCAATTTATGCACTTTCAGTACACCATTTGGATGTTATAAATTTAAGAGAATGCCATTTGGTTTAAATATTGCACCAGAGCAATTTCAAAAAATTAATGAAAGGATTTTTGGAGATCTGCCAGGTGTAATGATTTACATGGACGATATTTTAATAGCTGGGAAAAATGATGCAGAGCACGATGAAAATTTTAAAAAGGTAATAGAAAGAGCTAGGAAAAATAATGTAAAATTTAATGAGAGGAAACTTCAGTACAAATTAAACACTGTCAAATACTTAGGACATATTTTTTCAGAACAAGGTATTTTACCGGACGAGGAAAGAGTTGAAGCTATTAAAAATATATCAGGTCCGAACAACAAAAAAGAGTTAATGCGAGTTTTAGGTTTAATTAATTACTTACGAAATTTCATACCTTGTTTGTCGGAAAAAATATCACCTCTAAGAGATTTATTAAAGAAGAATAATGAATGGATGTGGCTTCCAATTCATGAGAAAGTTATGAATGAGATAAAATCTGAAATATGTAAAGTTCAAGCGCTGGGAATTTTTGATAGTAATAAAGAAATAATTCTCCAAACTGATGCGTCAAAGGATGGCATTGGTGGGTGTTTAATGCAAGATGGAAAGCCCGTTTGCTACGCTTCACGTAGTTTAACTCAAAGCGAGCAAAATTATGCTCAAATTGAAAAAAAATGTTAGCGATAGTTTTTGGATGCACAAAATTTCATCATTATATATATGGAAGAACTTTCAAAGTGCAAAGTGACCATCAGCCATTAGTATCAATAGTCAAAAAAGATTTAAGCAAAATTTATTCGTCTAGGCTTCAACGAATGAAGTTGAAATTATTAAAATATAATTATGAAGTTTTTTACAGCCCAGGAAAATTTTTACATATAGCTGATATTTTATCTCGTTGAAAATAAAACTAACGGAAAAAATAGAATATTTTAATGAACAGGTCATACTATAAATATGTCAACTGAAAAAGAATCGGAATTTAAAGAAAATTTAAATAAGGATGAGGTTTTACGAGACTTAAAGGAATTATATACAAATGGATGGCCAGACACAAAAAATAAGGTACCTGATAATTTGAAATTTTATTGGTAATTTAAAGATATTATATATGTAGATAAAGAAATTTTATTTTTAAATGACAGAATTATAGTTGCGCAAGAAAATGTTAAATCTTTTACATGAGTGTCATTTTGGTATATGTAAAACGAAAAGTAGGGCTAGAACTTTGTTTTACTGGCCAGGAATGGATAATGATATAGAGGAAATGATAAGTCGTTGTAAAGTATGTGAAAAATATAGTGCCAAAAATGTGAAAGAGCCAATGATTGCTCATGATGTACCAGACTTACCTTTTGAAAAGATCGGCTGTGATTTTTTGGATTTCGGTTCTCATTCATACTTAGTAATGGTAGATTACTATTCAAAATGGATAGAGCTTATCCAAACAAAATCCAAAACTTCAACTGATGTTATACAATGTTTCAAAACTATTTTTTCAAAATATGGAATTCCAAAAATAGTAATAGCTGACAACGTTCCATTTAATTCGTACGAATGTAGGAACTTCAGTAGAGAGTGGAATTTCCAAATTATAACAAGTAGTCCAAATTATCCCAAATCAAATGGTCAAGCTGAAAAGGCAGTACAAATCGCTAAAAATATGCTAAGAAACAGCATAGATTCGAATCAAGATATATACATATCTTTATTAGAATATCGAAATACTGAAGTACTAGGTTTAAAAGTAACTCCTTCACAAATGTTAATGGGTAGGCGATTGCGTACGAAATTACCTATTAAAGATAAATTGTTAGAACCGGAAAATAAATTTAATTATAAATTCCAATTAGTAAATAAACGGAAAAAAATGATTGAGTATTATAATAAAAATGCACGTATTCGACCTAATTTTAAGAAAAATGATAATGTAATTTTTAGGAACAATAATCAATGGGTTTCAGGAATAGTGGAACAACAACATTCAGCGCCTAGGTCTTATTGGGTGAGAGATGAATATAATAAAAGATTGCGAAGAAATAGTACGCATATGAGAAGGTCATACAATCAAACAAATTTTAGAGCGCAGGATGATGATGTAACACTATTTAACGAAACACCAAATAACGAAAACACTGAAACAATAAATAATAATAGTAATTATACAACCAGAAGTGGTCGAATTAGTCGTCCACCTGATAGATTAAAATATTAAACTTAAGAATTAAATAATGAACTAAAATTATAGAAAAGTAAGGGGAGGATGTAGTATGTATTTAGAACATACTAACATTGAATTATGTTGTAGCTTATAAACTAGATTACATACAAGATAAATATTAAATAATACATGTAACTCTCATAGTATTGTACAATATATATATTTGTAATATAATCATAGTATTGTACAATATATATATTTGTAATGAATTATAAATAAGGAGCATTCAGTTTGATATAGAAGACTACACAACAACAAATAATCTATGTTTGTTTCTAAGAGCCAATTTGGCTGCCTTCAAAAACAAATATTTTTGTTGGGGTTTCATTAATGAAAGGGGAACGAATTTGTTAATACCGAATTGAATGGTTTCAGTAAAGTTTTGAGCAGAAACATTTACATCGTCAGTATAAAAACAATGACGATCAAAAAGGAAACCTTGAAAAAAACTTCGGAGACCAATGGTGTCCATTTTTGAAAAGTGAAATATTTTACGGAAATCGGGAACTCTAGTTTGTAGTAAATCAGTTTTGATAACTGATGTGATTAAATAATGGTCAGAATGGCCAATACTACCCTTATCGACATCGACGCTCGTAATATCTGGCATAGATGTGAGATAGAGGTCTAGGAGAAAACTTTTATCACAGCCATTACGAGAAGTGAAAATTGTGCTTTTTACAATCTGCGTCAGGTCGTGCGATGCAGCAAATATTTCTGCATTCCTCTCATTGTTGTCGTCGTCGGTCATTTTGGAAAATTCTAACCACGATTTGTTGTGGATGTTGAAGTCACCGATAACCTCACAATTTTGAAATTGTGCTCTAACTTCGTCGACAAAATTAGTCAAGAGTAGTGATGTAAAAGTGTTTAATACTATTGTATAATACGCGGTATTATACGTAAAATACCGTATTGTCCAAAACGTAGTAAAATACAAGGTATTTTATTATAAAATTTTTTTCTATTGTGGTGGCGCGCGAATCAGTAATCCGCAATTTTATTGAGATTTCGCGTGAATTACTTGAAGAATTTATAACTGCAAAAATATATACTACTGGCTCTTGAATATATGAACGACACAGAAGAAATTAATGAGTTATTGCCCCTTGTTACTAACAGTTAGAAAAGCATTGTTAGAGATTCGCAAATTTCTATGGCAACAAAATTGTTGTAATATCAACAGAACATAAATTTCAAACATCGAATGCTGCTTCATTACTGTTCACCGTTATAGGGAATTTTTTTTATGCTGCAAATCAAAATTATGAGCCATGAACTCATTCCGTTCCACTCATTATGAGCTATGGACTGTCATTCAATTTTACATCTTTGAGTAGTCCTCTTTCTATACATTCAAATTGATTAACTAAAACACCCAAATCTCAAAACTCACATTTTGAAACCAATGGCAGCTATCTTGATTGTTTAACTTAGTGGCAAAGAGTTTGTGGCTCTTCGGAATATTGCATCGTTTCGCATATTCCACTGTAACAGAAAAATCTTTTTCAATCTGCAGCCCAACTCATACTGCAAGAAGTATTTGTCTTAGAAGTCAAAGAGGCGTAATCTTGTTTATGTGAAAAATCATAATTTAAATCTTCAACAGTTTACCGATGGGAAATGATTAAGTTTTCAATTTAAATAAAAACATAAATACAATAACTCGGCGCGAATGAAAGTGATTAATATTGAAACCAAGCAGAATCACATGAATAAATAGATCTTATTAGCATTGGTTTAAGAAATATAAATAAAGATAACGATAAGAAATTCAAATGTCGGGGCAGTTATTTAGAAGGAAATGAATTAGTTGTGATTGAAAATGGTGATGGAAGTAATTTTTTGTTGTTATATCACTAACACTGTATGTCGGCTATTGCACTTTTGTACAGAATATACGGTATTTTATTTTGTATTATACAATGTATAATACGCTGTATTATACAAAAAAAATAAAATACCGTATTTTAACATCTCTAGTCAAGAGATTAAAAAAATTCGGATTATGTTTGTTTGGGGACCGGTATAGAGCTATTGTGAAAAAAGAAATTTCAGGTAGACAAACCTTTAATACTACTGTGTTGTAGCCATCACCATGTAGTTCATAATTTGGAAAGAGTTTATATGCAACACTCTCATGAATGTATGCACATACACCTTGATGAAGCTTAAAAGCTGATTCAAGCCTATATTTAGGATTTAGTTTTACGTCATACGGACAGTTTTCAGAAACTTGTGTTTCTGTAAGAAAAAGAGTATGCGGTTTGTCGTGCTCGGGATGATGTTGCACGGCGTCACGGTTGACATTCAATCCACAAATATTTTGGATGTGCATTTTAAATTTTTTATCAAATGTAATAGTAATTTGATCAAAATATAATTTGTTTTAAAAATGAGTAACTAAACAATAAATTCTATCATCCAATATTTCATGATAGAATGTAAGAAACAGGTGAAAACAAAATTTTTTAAAAAATTTGAAAGGTTACTAAAATCTTATATATTAATACGCTAACGAAAAATTTTGTGGAGCCTAAGGCTTTTTTATTCGAATTTTGATTGATTTAAAATTTTCAGTGCTAATTAGGGTTTCTCATTTCCCGTAGAAATTCAAATCCCGGGAAGCCGGGACAAAAAAAATTAAATTCCCGGGATCCCGGGAAATCCCGGGAAACGCTAAAGAGCTAGATTTTTCTAATTGGGTGGTAGAAAAATGTGTAAAATTAAAACAGCACAAAAAATGCGCTATTGATTTTTAAATTTCCATTATTTTTAATTAAAAAAACTTCAAAAATTAAATAAAAAAGAATACATCAAAACATAACAAAAATAAATTCATAATACTAATTTTTAAACAATTTTTCAAAAAACTATGTTGTCAATGGCACCATCACTCAATTTTGTCCGAATTTTCGTGACGAAACGTTCATTGAACCATCCATTGAACGATCCGTCCAAGAGAACCATTAAACATAAATTAAGAGAAATGAAGCGCAAGTTTTAGGTAGATTTCTCAGAAAAATCTACCTATTTTAAAATTGATTGGTTTTAATTTGTTGTGTTTATATGTGTCAAAAAAACCATACAAAAAACCATGATACCATATGTGTCAAAAAAAACATTTTCCTAATTTTGAACGAAATTAATTACTACAGAGGGAAAAGAATTAAAAACTACTCGATTTTCGAGTGAGAAAACTTTTAATATCTTTGAAAAAAGTACAAAAAAATGTTAATAAAAATTAGCGGGATACCCGTGATCCCGGGATGAAAATCTACCCCCGGGATCTCGGGAAAAACGGGATCCCGGGAAAAACGGGATCCCGTTTGAGAAACCCTAGTGCTAACTGATATTACTGTAACCTAGGTTTTAGAGATTTTTGGGATTTTTCGGATCATAAATAAAAAAGTTATTATATACGAAAAACTTTTTATATACATATGCATTATAAGTTTACATACATACAAAAACGAAATTAAATTTAAAACTTAAAAATTTATTTTATTTTTTTATATTTTATTTTTTATATATTCTTTGGTAAATGGAATTTCATTTTAGTCTTCTTATGTTTTCGTACATGGAAGGTTAGATCGAGTCGTCGGAATATAAGAGATTATATGCGTAATAATGTTGATTTTATGAAATTTATTTTTTTATATTTTCTTTTTTATATATTCTTTGGTAGTGGGTAGTACTAAACGTATCGTATGCGTAGTATATTAGTAAAAATATTCTAATCAAATTTCAGTGTATTTACAAGTTGTATTTTATTTTTTAGTTTTCTTAAGTACACTGACGTAAATGCATGTGAATAATTGTGTTCTGTTCTTCATTTTAATTTTTAGAAATGCCAATGTATGTGAAGTTTTTCTTATGCGTGAGATTTGTTCGTTATTTTAAATCAATGCATGAATTTTGTGAAAGACCTGAGAATGTTACTGCTGATGTGTTTGTTAAATTTGTCAGATGATGCAATGCTGGTTGTATTTTATATTTTAGTTTTCTTATGTACACTGACGTGAATGCATGTGAATAATTTTGTTCTGTTCTACATTTTAATTTTTAGAAATGCCAATGTATGTGAAGTTTTTCTTATGCGTGAGATTTGTTCGTTATTTTAAATCAATGCATGAATTTTGTGAAAGACCCGAGAGTGTTATTACTGATGTGTTTGTTAAATTTGTCAGATGATGCAATGCTGGTTGTATTTTATATTTTAGTTTTCTTATGTACACTGACGTGAATGCATGTGAATAATTTTATTCTGTTCTTCATTTTAATTTTTAGAAATGCCAATGTATGTGAAGTTTTTCTTATGCGTGAGATTTGTTCATTCTTTTAAATCAATGCATGAATTTTGTGAAAGACCTGAGAATGTTACTGCTGATGTGTTTGTTAAATTTGTCAGATGATGCAATGCTGGTTGTATTTTATTTTTTAGTTTTCTTATGTACACTGACGTGAATGCATGTGAATAATTTTGTTCTGCTCTTCATTTTAATTTTTAGAAATGCCAATGTATGTGAAGTTTTTCTTATACGTGAGATTTGTTCGTTCTTTTAAATCAATCCATGAATTTTGTGAAAGACCTGAGAATGTTACTGCTGATGTGTTTGTTAAATTTGTCAGATGAAGATAGAATTGATGGAAATGAAATGAATCATAAATTTGTATGTACTGAAATCTCTTATCCCATTCTTTTTTCTAAATTACATGAATATGTGAAACGTCATATGATGCTTGGACCATGTGGTGCTCTAAATCCTGTTAGTATGAGAGATGGCGAATGTAGTAAGAATTTTCCTAAACCTTTTTCTGAAAATACTAAAGAATCTGTGAATGGTTATCCTTTGTATCGTCGACGTGATAATGGTATGAGTGTTGATGTACGTGGTGCATCTCTTGATAATAGATACTAGGAGGGCCCGGCGTGCTTCGCTACGCTTATAAATAAAGTTTTTGCGTAGACATTTTGTTGACGTAGAAGCAATGATTTTAAAAAGTGGTAATGAGAAATGCTAGCATATAATTTTTAATTTTTCTTTTTAAATATAGTAGGAGGGCCCGGCGTGCTTCGCTACGCTTATAAATAAAGTTTTTGCGTAGACATTTTGTTAACGTAGAAGCAATGATTTCAAAAAGTGGTAATGAGAAATGCTAGCATATAATTTTTAATTTTTCTTTTTAAATATACTAGGAGGGCCCGGCGTGCTTCGCTACGCTTATAAATAAAGTTTTTGCGTAGACATTTTGTTAACGTAGAGTTAACAAGTTTTCAAGTAAGCTTATTTGATTTCTAACTTAATTGATCGCTAATTTTTCATATATCCGAACTGATCAGCTAGAGTTCTGATTATTTTTCATTCATATATTTAAAAAGAAAAATTAAAAATTATATGCTAGCATTTCTCATAACCACTTTTTGAAATCATTGCTTCTACGTCAACAAAATGTCTACGCAAAAACTTTATTTATAAGCGTAGCGAAGCACGCCGGGCCCTCCTAGTATTTATCCATATTGTTCCCACGAGTTAAGACGAAATAAAGGTCACCAACAGGCCTTGGTCTATACCTGTTAGAAGTCTATATACACCTGGGGGAGACAGGTGCCCAGAGGTTTGGTACTTTTCATGGTTTGACCCTACATGAGCACTCTCTAGTGCGTACCCACCAGGCGGTGCTAATGAGGGACAGCCTTTCCGCAACCCGGACGGCTAAGCCAAGGTTCCCGTTCCCGCTAGACATGACAACAGGTTTACGGTTTGCAATAGCAGGCTAGAGCCCACTATAACTCAGATACCTCGGGTTCGCCAGGTCCCGTATCACGGTCTAATCAGACCAGTGACCCCTGAGGTTAAGAATTTTTGAGGACTTCAAGAAGCTCTTAATATTAAAATTGACGTATTTCTCAAATACTTTTGCAAAAACCGATAAGATAGAAATGGGTCTATAGTTTGTTGGAACAGTTTTATTTCCCTTTTCTAAAACTGGTTGTACACTCACCATGTTCCATATTTCACGAAAAATATCTTTCTTGTATGCCAAATAGAAGATTTTATTGAGCAATGGTTCTAATACCTTAGCAAATGTTTTAACAATAATTGGAGAAATACAATCTGACATCTTTTGAGACATTTTTAAGAAAAATAATCTGTATCATTTTGTAAGAAGCTCTAGAATTTTGTATGAAATTGTGTTCTTTTAGGGTAAAATTTATAGAGAAATAATTACCCATAAGGTTGGATTTTTCATTACAGGGAAACCAATTATAAAAATCTTTAAGGTCATGTCAATCCACCACTTTATAATCCCATACAAGACGAGAATTTGCATTAAATTGTTTAGGAATTTGAATTTTTAACTTAGTAGTTAGTGGAGATCAAATTATGATCTGATCCACCTAAACTGATGCTTAAATTGTACAATCAATCAACAATTCAAGTGACTATTTTGTTAAGGAATGTCAGGAACTCTTGTAGGCTGGTCAATTAACTATGCGAAACTATAATAAAGAACAAACAGCTCAGTCTGTTTACCTATCTATATGTTTTAAAGTTCTATGTGAGCCACTCAATATTGTGGAGATTAAAGTTACCAAGAACTATAAATTTGGTATTAGGGTGCTTTTTTAATCTATCTACACTCAATTTTTTTCAGATAAGTTGGCAAATCAATTTGTAATCTATGGCGAGTTGGGTGAACGATATAATACAGGTCAACTGACAAAGACAACTAATTTTTAGAGATACCATGATGT
Organism: Diogma glabrata; assembly: GCA_963693315.1. Taxonomy (NCBI): domain Eukaryota; kingdom Metazoa; phylum Arthropoda; class Insecta; order Diptera; family Cylindrotomidae; genus Diogma; species Diogma glabrata. Next base: position 166,043,258 of record OY856187.1, read on the forward strand.
GAATTTGGTATATTTAATCCTCACATAAGGTATGGTATCCCTTACATACGCACAAACACCATGCTTGAAGTAAAACGATGCTTCAAACATCGAAAATTTAACGACCAAAAAATTGAATCGGTCATTTGAAAAACCTCTTAAGTCACATTTTTTACCAACATGCTTTTTTGCAGAAAATTGTTCCTTAAAAGGAGATGCGTATTCTGGGTAAAAACCACGTAAGTCGAAAGCGATAGCATTCCTGCATTCCTGCGTAGAAAGGAACCGCAGGTACGGACCCATGACACTCGTCCTCTTTTCGAGGATTCGTATTATATATGAATTATATACGTATTATACTATTATATATGAATTAACTACTCATAATTAAGAATGATGGAGAATATGACTATGTCCTATAAAGATATTAAAACATGACAAATTAATACATGTAAATGTTAATAAGATTATTTTTAAGTGTAATTCTCAATAATAAGCAATAAAAAATATGATTACTACGATTTTTTTTGGTTAAACTTTATACCACTAACCCTATTTCTCGCTAAAACAACATAAGTCAAGAACTGTTTTTCAGGTTTTTTTCATTATTTCTATTAATAAATTGTAAAGGTTATTCGCTATTTTAATTTTTTACCACTCAAATACTAAATTAAACATAAAAAAAGTCCTTTAAAACTCATTTGTTTGTGTATGAAACAGTTTTTATTGATTTCTGAACAATTCTAATTGAGTGACTTATGAGGTTTTTGAAATGACCGATTCAATTAGAATGTAACTTTTGCGAATGACTCTGTAGCGAACATTTTAATTAAATTTCAAAATTAAAATTTAGATGGCGATGTTTTTTACGTAACTTATTATTAGAAAAAAACAAAATAATCCGAGAAAAAAAATTTTTTTCTCAATGTTTTAAAGTTCTTGTTTTTTCGTTGTGTAAAAAACTGAAAATTTATTCCTGATAACTCAGAAATTTCTTCAATTTCTTTTTCTAAAAATGAAATTTCTTTTATTAACAAAAATAAAATAGTTAAATGTGTTAATTTTAAATTATAAAAGTTTATTAATTGTAATACTATATTGACTTAATTACACATGTCATTTCCATAAATTATTTAAGAAAAACTTTTATTTTAATAAATGTGAATTATTATACATAACAGCTGGTAACTAAACTAAATGTGTAAAAATAAACAAAGAAGAATTCATTTTATTAAGTAACAAATTTTTTGAAGCTGCCTGGTATCTATTGGCTTATGTTGGTTTTACTGAATATTATTTTTAATTAAAGAGTACCACAATACATATACTTCAATCAACTTTATTTAAACGAACTCTCTTCATTCAATTCATCTTTTAACTCTTCATCTCCATAATCAAGCATCCTCACCAGACAAATTTCAAGATCCATTTTTTCGAATAACTCTGCGGCAACAATTACATATTCTGGATCATAGTCTCATCAATCAACTCATCACTAACGTCTGGAATTTGCTAACCTCTCTCTACGTATTTATCCACAACTCGTTTATTCTCACTTAACGTTAAATTTCATTTTCTTTTTCATATTTTGTATTGAACCACTGGAAAAAATATTGTTACGATTCGACATAATCACAATGAAATACAAAACAAAATTGTATTCAACCTCGTATAATATTTCAAATCTAAAATTAAGGTTACAAGAAAAAGGGACAAAGCAAAAATAAAATAAAAACAAAATCAACATAAAATAAATTTCATCAGAATTTCTGGAGCTTTCTTTGTAAAGCATGGATTTACCTAGAATATTTGAAAAATTGTATATAAGGAAATTCTCTTGCAAAATAAGAATTAGTTTAAATCTAGACTACGATGGTGCAAAGTTAATTTTAATTAGAGGGCGATAGTGTAAATTGTGGTTGTGTAATTAGTGGTTTGTTTGTTTAGTTTAACCTAAAAAAGGAATACTAAAAAGGAAAAAATACAGGATTTTGATTGTATTTTTTTTTTTTTCAAATTATGTAGCAAAAACTGAAACAACGTCTGTTGTTCAATGTTGTTTTGCAATTAAGGATTATTTGCTAATTATGAAGTCAATTAAAAAAAGCAAAATGTGTCATTTAAGGCTTCCAATACCGGAAAAGGCATTACCATTAATGAACCTACCGGTAATGGCCCTAAAATCTCATTTCGATAATACGCGTATTAAGGGAGTATTTAGGTCTAGAAATTGGAAAAAATCGATTTTTTTGCATATCTTTAAAGTTTATACCTTTAAGAAAATGTTCTCAAAAGGATTTTTCAAAATTGGAATTATTTTGGGAGTTACAGCGGCTTTTGTGAGGCAGTAACTAAACCAAACCAAAACATGGAAAAATGGTCGAAAAACACGGGTAAAAAGAAATTTTTTTTTCAAATCGTCGCCATTTTGTGAATTTTTTTTTTCAACGGTCGAAACAATTTTTTTGTGGCGTATACGCACCATGTAGTAGCGTTGCCAAGCTATTCAGCTTCGAATATTCACTAAGTTCATTCGCAACAGCGGCATAATTACTTTGGCAACCGATTTTTTTAAGGTCGTTTATTACGTCTTGTCTACCATTGCAGTCGTGGTCTACCTCGCGATCGCCCACTCCCTGGAGTACTAACGTACATTTGTTTAATAATTCCAAACTATGAATCAACTCGTAGAACATGTCCAATCTAAGCAATCCTAAAGGAACCGATACAACCGACTATATTAGGACCCTCAAGAAGGTCTTCGATCACAAAGTTATATCGGGTTATGTACTCTCTCCATCGTCTGTCTTAAATGGATCAAAATGTAACGTAGGATCTTACGCTCAAATACGGATAAATGTAATTGTCATTTTGTGTAAGGGCTCACGTTTGTGACCCAAACTTCACAACCGGTCTAATTAATATCTTGTATAACTTTAGTTTGGTGTAAGTTGATACATACAGTGATCCAAGGAGAAGTTTAATTGAAGAGAAAATTCGATTACCTGCAGTGATTCGAGCTTTTATATCTATAAGTATGCTGTTGTTTGAGTCAAGCATTGATCCCAAATATTTAAAAGATTGAACTCCCTCAATTCGTTCATCCCAGTACAACAAATCTTTCTTCTCATCCTCCCTTGAAACATTCATGTTTAGTTTTATCGTAGTTAATTTGAAGATCTATCTTTCTAGCACCACTCTCAAGCAACTTGAAATTCTCAGTCATAACAGCTTCACTTCGGTCGACGATGACAACATCATTAGCGTACGCGATCATCTGCTGTACTGAGTTTATTGACAAGATATTGTTGGAGTTGGTAGTTTCTTTTGACGGCACACATATTCCAAGGCTACATTAAAGAGTTTAGGAAAGATAGCATCACCTTGTCTTAAACCGGTGTCTACTTTAAAAAACTTTGATATTTCGTTCTCTAGTCGTACACAGCATTGAAAGTTCTGTACTGTCATTTTGCACAGTGATACCAGTTTACCAGGGATTCCAATTAATAATTGAGCAGTCCATAGGGTCTCTCGTTCGAGAGAGTCATAGGCCTGTCTGAAATCAATGAAGAGTTGGTGCACAGGAATGTTGAACTCTCGAAACTTTTCTAAAATCACCCTTATCGAAAAAAGTGCATCAGAGGCACCTCATTCTTGAACGAAACAACACTGATATTCCCCAAACAGTTGTTTAGCAAAAGGATTGATTTTGGCAAGCAAAATGTAGGAAAAGATCTTATATGCTGTGCAAAGGAGAGCGATTCCCTATAGTTTGGACCTTGTAGACGACTACCTTTTTATGGATTAGTATTAGCATAGCTGAGTTCCAGTATTTTGGAATGATTTCAGTACTACAGATTATTTGTACAAGTTCACGATCTTGAATATAGAGTTTCAGAAACATGTATAATCATTTCGGAGATTATATCGTCGATACCAGGTGCTTTATTACGTTTTAATTTTGAGAGCGCCGCTTCGAATTCCTCTTTGGCTCTTTTCTCGTCATCCGACCTGCTGCTGGTCACTAAAATGAGAAGATTCTGAAAATAAGCGGCCCAAGTATCTAAAATATTTTAAGGTATACTTTAAGATGGGGAGCTAGTCTTCGTTTTAAATAGCAGTAGATCTAATTTAAAGTCCCTTCTTTAAGACTTTAACCTCTTGAAAGAAGTTACGCAATTGATGTTTCTTATTAAAGCTTTCAATCTCCTCACACTTTCTCTTCCACCATTCTCTCTTCGTTCGTCTACATAGCTCTATAACGACTTGTCTTGCCAGTTTATAGTTCTCCTTCATGGACCTCGTGTTGCGTTCTTATAGACATTTCAGATAGCAATCTCTTTTGTACTGAATAGCGCCAAGACATGCTTGATCCATCCAGGGTTTCTGGGAGTACTTTTTTGGTCGTCCAAGTATTCTCTCAGCAGCGCTTATAACCACATCTCTGAGTAAATACCATGACTTATCGACGTCTCCATTAACGGTTTCTGATTTCTCCAATGTTTCGGCAATATGGTTTTGATCTCTCTTCAGTTTCAGCATTATTTAGTGATGAGATGTTAAAACGTTTTATGTTTGGAACACAAAATTCAAATAAATGGCAAATCGTCAGGACTGGGTAGTAACTTTTAAATTGAAAAAAAAGTAAGCTGTCACGGGACACCCAGCAGACGTAAAACATAAAAGTTTATAGTAAAATTTATGAAATAAATTTTTTTGAAAATTTTGCCTAACAAACACACACACACATTTATAAACATACACGTGCAAGCACATGACCCTTTAGTGGTAAACGATGGCTCGAGAGTGACAATGCTGTTTCTTTGTCAACCTGGATGTTAAAAATGCCTTAAACTGGAACCAAATCCTGAAAGCGACAGAAGAATTGCCTGTAATTGACCACCTGTTACATATAATAGCTAGCTAACAGGAAGAACTCTGGTCTATGATACCGAAGCAGGTTCGAAGAAGTACAATATTACAGGAAGGGTTAAGGGGAGAAGGGTATCCCAGGAATCAATCGTTAGACCACTGTTATGGAACATCATATACGATGGTGTTTTCAGAGTATGTGTGCCCGGTTGATTTATCTGCATAAGATTATCGGTTATGCAGATAACATTGCCATAGTTGTTGTAGTCAAGAACCGCACGAATATTATGACCAACTGCATCCAAACTATAATCAACGTTATAGCATGGCTGCACGGCAATAAAGGACTAGAGTTGGCCGATCAGAAAACGGAAGTCGTTCTAATGAGGAGCAGAAAAATTGGGGAAAGATCGATCGCCAAGTCTTAATATTTGAGCAGCATCCGAGGTATCTTGGGGTCATTCTACCATAGACTCAAGTATCACAGAATCAGCTTCAAAAACCACCTGATGTACGTTTGAGACAAAGCCCTATAAGGGAGGGTGCTCTTATGCAAATCGGCGTATGCAAATCAATGAAGGCGTATGCAAATCAATGGCGGCGCTAGACAATCGATCAGGAAGCGTCTCGGTGGTGTTAGCAAATCAATATTGATGTGTGCGGCACCCATATGGGCCTCAACGATGAAAACGCCATCTTATGCTCGACCTATCAAAACGGCCAGCAGACTGACATCGTTGCGCATATGCTGTGCTTCCCACCCGGTCACTCATGGGTCCGTAAATATTATTGCGAGTAGGATGCCGATCGATATTACAGCAAAAGGCTCTGCATATGGCAACACAAAATGATAGTTACCTACGAACACGAGAAGACTTCATCAAAAATCTCTGACGTAAAAGCATGGACAACAAGGAAAAATTTCGAGGTCAACCATTACTTGACGCAGATGATCTCAGGCCATGGGTGTTTCCGTTAGTACTTATACAAGTATACGTAACGAACCAACATGGAGCAAATTCACGTAGACTTAATGAAAAGCAGATGAGAGAATGAATCAATCCGTTTAGCCTCATGCGATTTACGCTGAGCTTAAAAGACAACTGGGATAGCGAAGGAGATCATTACTAGAGACAAGCCGAACAAAGACTCTTTATCAGCCATGCTCCACACAACGCAACAAAACCACGACAACACAACATTATAATACCAGAGAGAGTACTACACTTAACCCCTATCCTGCGAAGGAATGCCTTAATTGGTGGTATCGAAGGGATACAACAGGATCACGAGCAAGGGAGATGGTTTTATCCAGTAAAACACACACATAAACACACCCATACACACACGAATAAGTTCCAACAACGAATTATCGAAATTTGTATTTTTTGTATAACACCAACACAGAATTATGAATAAAACCAATAAATTTCAAAATATTACTTCGGTCTGAAAGACCTAAGTATTACATTCATGAGCTCAAAGTGAAATTCTTACCCCCACTTTTTTGGCATTTCTCGACGTTTTAGAACCTACTGATTCTAAACAAGCAAAAAAAAATGTATGTCTGTCTGTACGTCCGGCCGTCACAACCTACGAAATCTAGAAAACCGCTGGACGGATTTGAAATTTTTTTTTCTTTCTAAAAATAGGTTTACTCAATGGGAAGAGCCGAAAGGACGATGTGTTCGATAACTGTACCGGAAGTGTGTCAAAAAAATCGTCAAGTGTGTCAAAACAAGGAAATTTGCATATTTTTTGCTTAAAAAACATTCATTTTAAGTGATTACGAGTAGGAACATTGAATTTGGAGAAATCTTGATGGTCGGGATTGGTATGTGAGACCAAAATCTAGATTATTGCATTATAAGTTTGTCAAAAAAATGCTGTCAAGTGTGTCAAAAGAAATATTTTTATTTATTTTTTACCCAATTTTTTGGAAAAAAATTAAATTAAAATTTTGTTTGAAATGAAATTTTATTTTCTTATTATTGAGAATTACACCCTAACCCCGGAAAAAACTAATATGTTAAATTTGGTTATCAGAAAGAGAAAAACAGACCCGGAAACAACAACAGAATTTTACCTGGACGTGAAAAAGCACCAGACTACCGAATCGGAACGTGTGCAGCCTGAGCGCTCCTGGTGCTCTTATAAGTCTAGAAACAGAGGCTGAGAGGTATAGGATGGATATTATTGCTCTACAAAAAATTAGACAGTCGATAATCGGAAAACAAGATTTGGATAATAACTCTCTATACTGTAGTGGTCATCCTTCTCGCAGAGAATTTGGAACTGGCATTCTTGTTGGTGCACGCATACAAGAAACCGTGATGAAAATCATCCTTTAAAGAGCAACATCCTTGCAATGACACCTTAACTACGATCGAACCACCTAGAGACATAAGAAAGACAGCAAGATGCTTTCTGCAAGATGTCAGAGATAGCCAGATTACTGGTAACATAGACGAATGTACATATAGAACTGGTTTAAAAACACTCCACACCAAAACGGTTGAAAATACAATAAAGAACTATATTCCAAATCGTGTTTTGAATGGAAAACCACCAAAAGTAGCTGCCGAAGAGGTCCAACTGCCCCGTAGCACCAGATCCATCCTAGCTCAACTAAGATCCGGTTGGTCACGCATTCTAAACAACTACATGAGCAGAGTTGAACCTGAAATTAGTGACAAGTGTCCCGCATGTGAGGACACGCCACACGATGTAGACCACCTATTTAATTGTCCTGCAAATTTAACAAACTTGACGAAGGAAGATTTGTGGTACCGCCCAAGGGCAGTAGCAGTTCCTGAACCTGGACATGGAGCCGGAGGATTAGCACCAAACACGTCGCTACAACAACAACAACATGAAATTCATCCCGGTCAGTGAGAGGATCTACTACCTACGTGTACGCGGTATATATATAACAATATTTCTCTTATGGCATGCACCTACTGAAGCTAAGACCGTCGACGAGAAGGATAATTTCTACATAGCACTGGAAGAGGTTATGAAACAAACACCAACACGCGACTTCATTATAATTCTTGGTGACTTTAATGGACAGGTTGGAAGAGATATCTCTTATGGAAATGTGGTGGGTCCCAACAGCTTGCATTTGAATTCGAATGATAATGGTGAGAGAATGACTGAGTTTGCATTATCAAATAATTTGAGAATTGCCAGTACGTTCTTTCCGCATCGATCGATTCATAAGCAGACTTGGGTCTCACCGAATGGAAACACTCGAAATCAAATTGATCACGTTCTAGTAACAGCACATTTTTTTTCGAGCGTTCTGGATGTGCGATCCTTTAGAGGTGCATACATTGGAAGTGACCACTTCCTTGTATGTGCAACGATAAGGTTCCACTTTCCAAATCCAGGCATTCCAAAATTCAATCAACGGAAACGTTTTAACATCTCATCATTAAAGAATGCTAAAACAGAAGAGAGATATCAAATCCATATTGCCGAAACATTGGATAAATCAGAAACCATTAATGGAGACGTCGATAAGTCATTGTATTTGCTCAAAGATGCTGTTTTAAGCGCTGCTGAGGGAATACTTGGACAACCGCAGAACCACTCCCAGAAGCCATGGATGGATCAAGCATGCCTTGACGCTATTCAATACAAAAGAGATTGCTATCTGAAGTGTCTACAAGGACGCAACACCAGGTCCACGAAGGAGAACTATAAACTGGCAAGACAAGCCGTTACAAAGCTATGTAGACGAACGAAGAGAGAATGGTGGAAGAGACAGTGTGAGGAGATTGAAAGCTTCAATAAGGAACATCAATCGCGTAACTTCTTTCAACAGATTAAAACCTTAAAGAAGGGCCCTCAAACTAGATCGACTGCTATTCAAAACGAAGATGGAGAGCTACAAGTAGACCTTTAAAATATTTTAGATACTTGGGCCGCTTATTTTGAGAATCTTCTCAACTTAAGTGAACAGCAACAAGTCGGGCGACGAGCAAAGCTTATTCGTGCGTCAAAGGTACATGTAGACAAACCAACCAAAGAGGAATTCGAAGCGGCGCTGTCAAAATTAAAACGCAATAAAGCACCTGGTATCGACGATATAACATCCGAAATGATTGTACATGGTGGCGAAACTCTATCCTTAAGATTGTTTCAACTTGTTCAAATAATCTGGAGGACTGAAACCATGTCACAGGACTGGAACACAGCTATACTGATACCAATCCATAAAAAAGGTAATCACCTACAATGTGCAAACTACAGAGGAATCGCTCTCCTTTGCACAGCATATAAGATCTTTTCCTACATTTTGCTATCCAAAATCAATCCTTTTGCTGAACGAACAACTGTTTGGAGAATATCAGTGTGGTTTCCGGCGGGGCCGAGGTACTACCGATGCACTCTTCTCGATAAGGATGATTTTGGAAAAGTGCCGAGAGTTCAACATACCTGTGCACCAACTCTTTATTGATTTCAGGCAGGCCTACGACTCTCTCGAACAAGAGACTCTATGGTCTGCTCTGGTGTCAATGGGAATTCCTGGTAAACTAGTATCACTATGCAAAACGACAGTACAGAACTCTCAATGCCTTGTGCGAGTAGAGAACGAAATATCAAAGTTTTTTAAAGTCGACTCCGGTTTAAGACAAAGTGATGCTATCTCTCCTATACTTTTTAATCTAGCCTTGGAATATGTGTGCCGTCAAAAGAAACTACCGACTAATAACAATATCTTGCCAATAAACTCAGTACAGATGATTGCTTACGCTGATGATGTTGTCATCCTCGGCCGAAGTGAAGCTGTTATGAGTGAGACTTTCAAGTCGCTTGAGAGTGGTGCTAGGAAAATTGGTCTGCAAATTAACTACAATATAACCAAACTTATGAATGTTTGAAGAGAGGCTGAGAAGAAAGATTCGATGTGCGGCGATGAACGAATTGAGGGAGTTGAATCTTTTAAATATTTGGGATCAATGCTTGACTCAAACAACAGCATACTTACAGATATAAAAGCTCGAATCACTGCAGGTAATCGAATTTTCTCTTCAATTAAACCTCTCCTTGGATCACTGATACATTAGTTGATACATACATCAACTAACACCAAGCTCAAGTTATACAAGACATTGATTAGACCGGTTGTGATGTATGGGTCACAAACGTGGACCCTTACACAAAATGACGAATCGCATTTATCTGTATTTGAGCGTAAGATCGTACGCTTCATTTTTGGTCCACTTAAGACAGACGATGGAGAGAGTACATAACCCGATATAACTTTGTGATCTGAGACCTTCTTGAGGGTCCTGATATAATAGGTTGTATCCGTTCTAATAGGATTGCTTGGTTTGGGAATGTTCTCCGAGCCGATTCAGTTTGGAATGATTAGAAAAATGTACGTTAGTACCCCAGGGAGTGGGCGACCGCGAGGTAGACCACGACTACAATGGGAAACTGACGTAATAAACGACCTTAAAAAAATCGGCTGCCATGGTAATTATGTCGCTGTTGCGAATGACCGTGGTAAATATTCAAAGCTGAATAGCCTGGCAACGCTCCTACATGGAGCATGAACGCCTTAAAAAAAAATTATTGAGAATTATGGCATTATAAGTTTGTCAAAAAAATGTTGTCAAGTGTGTCAAAAGAAAGATTTTTATTTATTTTTATACCCAATTTTTTGGAAAAAAATAAAATTAATTATTATTTGTTTGAAATGAAATTTTATTATTATTATTGAGAATTATGGCACTGTAAGTTTGTCAAAAAATGTTGTCAAGTGTGTCAAAAGAAAGATTTTTATTTATTTTTTTACCCAATTTTTTGCAAAAAAAATAAAATTAATAATTTGTATGACATGAAAATTTATTATTATTATAGAGAATTATGGCATTAAAAGTTTGTAAAACAATGTCAAGTGTGTCAAAAAATGATTTCATTTATTTTTTTAGCCAATTTTTTGGAAAAAAAATGTAGCGGTTTTTATGACGTAAATGTAATTGAAAATGAAATTGGACATGAAAATTTTTGGATTTGTTATAGTTTTTGAAATATTTTTGGAGTTTTGAAAAAAGTTTGTATTTTTGATTTTGTAATAATTTTTGCAATATTTTTAGAATTTTGGAAATTTTAATTTTTGATTTTGTAAGAATTTTTGGAATATTTTTAGAATTTTTAAAAATTTTGAATTTTTGATTTTATTATAATATTTGGAATTTTGATATTGTTATAATTTTTGCAATATTTTTAGAATTCTGGTAAAAGTTTGAATTTTGAAGAATTTTCGGAATATTATTGGAATTTAGAAAAAGTTTAAATATTTGATTATATTCTAATTTTTGGAATATTTTTGGAATTTTGAAAAAAGTCAATTTTAGATTTTGTTAGAATTTTACCATTATTTTTAGAATTTTAAAAAAAATAGTTTTTGAATTTTATATATATTTTTAAAATTTTGAAAAAAGTTTCAATTTTTGATTTAGTAAGAATTTTTGGAATATTTTTAGAATTTTGAAAAATTTTAAATTTTTGATTTTACTATAATTTTTGGAATTTTGAAAAATTTTGAATTTTCGATTTTGTAATAATTTTTGCAATATTTTTAGAATTTTGGAAAGGTTTGAATTTTTAAGAGTTTTTGGAATATTATTGGAATTTAGAAAAAGTTTAAATTTGTGATTTTATTCTAATTTTTGGAATATTTTTGGAATTGTGAGAAAAGTTTGATTTCATTTAATTTTTCAAATATTTTTGGAATTTTGAAAGAAATATGAATTTGTGATTTTGAAATATTTTCTCGAAACGGTAAATGGAGAGGTTTTTGAGTAGTTTGCTGAGTGTATCATCTTTTCACTAAATTATGTTAATTTTTGATTTTTGTATTGATGTTTCGTGTTAGTTTTGTAATAAATTTGTAAACAGAGATAAAAAAATACTTGTACTTTAACAAAGAGTTATGTTTGATGTACATCGCTGCCCAAAACTAAAAACCATGTCCTCATAAAAGTTTTTTGCCGAAAACTATATCAAAATCCTTAACCCAGACCGAAGTCTTGATATCTCAAAGCTGTGAGATTTCAGCCCCTCCATATTTTTACATTAAAATTTACTCTTTTTTAGAGAAAATATGACATACTGTTCCAAATATTTATTATTTCTGATTAGGCGTGATGGCATAAAATTGTTATACCGTTTTTCGTGACGAAAAAAATCATTTGTTTTTTTAATTAAGTCGCACTAGATGTTTAGATGTTTTACATCAAAAAACAAAATAAAAAAATCCGTTTACAATAAAAAACAATAAATCTTTGAAGACGAAGTCAAGTAGGCGAAGTTTTATTGTAACTTTTATAATGGTGAAATTTCGTTGCAGTCAAACTACGTCGATTAGTCGAAGATTTTCGAATTTCTTTTATAACAATTTCAGAGTTTTCATCAACACAAAATCAAGTGGCAGAGGTCAGTTTTTTTTATAAAACATTTAGCTAAAATTTAATTGAACCTGAAAATAGTGGAATTAAATTGAAAAGAATTTTTATTAAAAAACGCTAATTTTAAATAAATGGGCGAAGGGTTTACGGTTATCCTTTGTACTGATAAAAACTCTATATTCCCCATTTGTAACAAAATCATGGCAAATATATTTGATAGAATACAACATTTAAGCTTGCGTTTAACTTTTAATAAATATTTTTCATAACACGCCATAGAAGTTAAAATTTTTGCGCAGACTACAACTGCACAGTATTTTTGCAATTCACAAATTTCAATTAAAATGTATTAAAATAACACTTACCCTTGCTGTTCTAGATATCGACTTTAAAACAGACGATGAAAAACTCCAGTAATCTGTTCCAAATGTGTTATAAACTTGAACTGTGGATGCAGCCTTTATCATAACATAATTTGTAATTTTTATCGACAAATTGTTTAGACCAGGCAATGGCTTAAAATATTGTTCTATGTGTGTATTTGGAGTTAATCTAATGACAGGACGATCTGAATTATCACAATTTGATGATCCAGCATCTGAAATGTTCATTCCATCATCCTGCCGATAAAACGCTAGAGAGCTTGTTGACTGAGCATTATTCGACGAGTTTAGCGATTGGTATGATGTCGATGCTCGTGTATTTAAATTCGTAGCCTTTAACTTTTTTGTTAGATCGACGAAGTCGCTTTTCTCTTGAATACCGAAATTCAAAGGGGTTGATAAATTTAAAATCACTGCTCTGGGTCGGTCTCCTATACCTCCTGGTTGTGGCAATCCCTGAAATTGTTCTTCCTGTTGCAACATTTTAGCTATTGTGGAAATTACTTTTGTGTCTATTTCATGTTTAAAATAAGTTCGGGGATTATGAATAAATTTCAAAAATAATGCATTCATCTTTTGACGTAAATTAAATATCATATAAGCTGTATCTGTTGGAAGTTTAAAATTTATCCATTCATCTAATACTAATTTTGAATAATGTCCGTTGTAGTTTTGATTTGTTTCTGTATCTGAAGACGAATCGTCTGATGAGTCTATATTTACTATTGCAGCTTTTTCAATTTTATACATAGAACCAGAAAATAAAGCTATCGCAAGAGGTGTTACAACGGTATTCGTTTTGATAAAACTAAAATGCCCAATTTTTGATTTTTCTACAAATACAATCCAGTCAGTTGGTAAATTTAATTCGTTATTTCTGTTTTCACGCAGCACTGATGATGGATGAACTAATACTTTATTTTCTAGTTTCGATGTTAGTTTATTATTTTCACGATCATAGCATGATATATTTGGATACAGACCAGATACCAGACATGCTTTGACCAACGCCCAATTATCACTATTTTGATTTAAATCATGTATATTCCCTGCTCCATTTGATTGAACCAATCCAACTGCTCGTAAATAACCAAGAATTTGAGATCGGACACCACATATTGTTTCCATATTTCCAGAACTTATATAGTGCTTATGACAAAATCCAATATCTTTCTTCATCGCTTTATGTTCTAACCATTTCTGAAATATTTTTAATAACGCTAAATGATCAGAATAAGATTTTTCTGCCATTTTCTTTTTAACTTCCAAAGCAGATTTCCTTTCAGTGATAACCGTTGGAAGAATAAATGGATCTTTAACGCTTAATGCAGAAACTATTGTTAAAACAGGATCAAGACATCTTAGTATAATTGCGTAAATTAAAATTTTACCCAATTGTGCATCAACAGGAAGATCAACTAGGTGCAAGCCGAGTTCTGTTAAATTTTCATCTTCATCCAATGCATCGATGGCTTTCAATAGACGTATTCCCTGTTTAATGCTTAAAGAAGTTGGTGGTTGAATGGCTTCTGCTAAAAAATCACTAATCGATGTCTGTGGTGAGATAAGTTTTGATTGTAAACATATTTCAGTTAGTGGTACTCTTAAAATTTCAGGGATTGTGTATTCTTCCATTGAATTATATCTATCTCTGCTAAATATTTTAAAACATTTACCGGGTTGGGTTCTGCCTGCTCGTCCAGATCTCTGCTTAGAGCATGCTTTACTGATCCATGTTACCATTAAGCTGGATGTTCCAGACATTGAATCATAACCTTTCTGCTTAACTTTTCCTGAATCAATAACATAAACAACATCATCAATTGTAATTGAAGTCTCCGCTATATTAGTGCTCAAAATTATTTTGCGACATCCAAATGGTGCTGAATGAAAAACAGATTTTTGATCAACTGTTGACATATTACTATGAAGCATATATATTTTTATATTCCCATTAAGTTCTTCATTTTCAATTCCTTTAACAATTAAATCGTTAATTTCAATAATATCTTCATAGCCTGAGAGAAAAACTAATATACTTCCTGTTGAAAAATTTGAGTGTATATGTTTGATAAGAAAGTATATAACATCATAATCGATAAACTCATCATTCACTGTTTTTTGGTATGCTTCTAGAAGTTTCTGTGTTACTCTATCAGAATGTAAATGCAAATTTTTACTTCCAATATATGCTGAGAACAGTTGATGGCATTGCATTTCATTCATTCTAAGCGACCATTCTATTGAATTTAATCCATGAATTGATTTTAAAAGTGGATCTGCCCCCAAACTTAACAATGTTTTACACATTTCTGTATTTCCTTTACAAGCAGCAATCATTAACGCTGTCATATCGGTTGTTGTGTGTCGGAAGTCCACTGGAACATTTTCGCCTTCAACTAAATAAATAAATTGATGAAAATTGTCATCAGAACCCTTAGCACAAGAATCTAATGTCTCGTTCAACAAATAAATAGTTTCATCATCAAGAGGATTGGTTATATTTTGCGTTGACTGAGTTTGATCTTTAGTTGTTACTTCATCCTCATTTAACTTTACGTTCTTCAATATTTCCAACATTTTCTTATTTTTATAATCGAGTACAGCTAATAAATCATCCAAATAAAATTGTTCAACTTCAAATAACCTTCCCGGGACAGTTAAAATGTTGCAATCAAAAAAGTATTTCGAAAACACGTCGCTTTCAATAGTAGCAGACATCAAAATTAATTTTAATTTGGGATACTTTTTTAAATTACGTTTTAATGCAATCAACAAGAAATCCGAGAATTTATCACGCTCATGAACCTCATCAACAATAATGTGTGTCATTGACGCAAAAATATCATCACGTGATTCACCCATTAAACATCTTAATAATATACCGTTTGTACAATAAATTAAATTTGATGTTGGCGATGTCCGAGATTCTAATCTTATTTGATAACCTACAACGGTTCCCAGTTGTTCTCCACGTTCTTGGACAACACGTTCAGCGACAGATATTGCCGATAACCGTCTTGGTTGTGTACATATAATACGACAGTTTTTCCTATTGAAATTCGCATCTTCTAAAATGTATTGTGGGATTTGTGTTGTTTTACCACTACCTGTTTCACCTGAGATTACTAAAACTTGATTTGCTTCTATGCTATTTAATATCTCTTGACGAAAATCAAACACCGGTAAATTACGACGACATCTTTGAAAATCTTGATTTTGATGGAACGGTGGCACAGCGATATAGGATTTGGAAAAGGTTCCCACACTAAAGCGATATGAAGGAATTTGTGTGTGGTGTGGTTTATGAGTGCGAAATGTTACATCACTAACCTCACGTTGTGTTAATGGATTTGTTTTCAATAGATTAAAAACACTTCGGCGTGACTCTGTGCTTACATCAAATGTAGCATTTTTAATTTTCGTGGTGGGTACTTTCTTGATAATTGATATGTAACGATTTGCACCTGAAAAAATAAATTTGTATTAAGATTATATCTCCTACAATTAACAAAAAATAAAGAACATAACAAGCGGGCTTTAAACCCGGTAGAACTTTAGAAGCTATACTGTTCATATAAACACAATCCGTAGCATCATAGAACAATCATATGAACTGTATCTCCTCCTGAAACTCATCACTGAATCTCCTCTTCGTGGAATTCGAGCGAGCAGCGAGCATTTGATACCATCATCAGAGGCGGTGCTATCTGGAAATCACTTCGCGAAATAGGCATCCCGAAGAAAATAATTGATCTAACCAGAGAAATGTACATGGAAACAGAATTCAATATAAAGGACAACAAAGCTATCAATACTACAATCACCGAGGATTGAGACATGACTGTGTACTATCGCCTTGCTACAATTCCTCATAGTACTAGACATTGTCATGCGAAAACATTACGACGCTAGTCCTAATGGCATCCAATGGTGCACCCTCGCACATGAATTTGGTCTCAAAATCAACAACAGAAAAAAAGGTTGATATTAAACAAAAATATGAGTACATACACCAATCATCATCAGCAAGACGATGATGTCGATAAGTTTGTGTACCTTGGTTGTACTGTAGCAAAAACAGGTGAATGAGGAAGATATTAATCAGCGCATTAACAAAGCCAGAAATACATTAAGGATCATTTGAGACATTAACGAAAGGGGTGATTCGATTAATTGAATTTTCCTAGTCAACAACATTTTTCTAGTTACTTTCCTACCATTTTGTACTACATTTATCCAATCTTCGTTTCGAACTCATACTTTACATGGCAAAGGTTAAACATGGATAGGCAAAGCAAATGTTAAGGAGAATTCTCTTTTGATAAACATTGAAATAGAAAAAGTCAATCGAATTCGACCGATTGGTGTGAAAATTAACGTAAATAATCATAAAAACCCAGGACATAGTAAATGTATTGTGATGGTGGAACGGGATACGAGAAATAAACCTTCAACATACTGTCAAATACTTTAAAAAGAAACGGGACTGTAACCATTATAAAAATATACTGACAGAGTACGATTAATCAAAATAAAATACTTAAACTTTTTCGTGAAAATATAGAGGAAGCCAAGACGCAGTCATTCTAGCCACCAATCTTATCTTAACGGAGTATTCAGTTATGTGGTAAAATCGAATGATACTTGTACGACATACAGCTTGAAAGCTACGGTGTTGTAATCGATACACACAACACATTTTCCGTACGAACCAACCAAACCCCGGTTAGTAAGGGAAGCGTTAGTGTCATGTATGATTGATTGGCCAAAAGGAACTAGTGACTCATTAAATAATATTATTTGCTTTCTGCTTTGAGCTGTTTCAACTATCTTTATCAAAAACAGAAGTCAAAGAATTTTTTATACCGAAGGCGGGGAAAATACTTGTGTGCCATTCTGGTAACTTGATTCAAACAAAAATTTCAATAATCAAACCAAGGGCAGCAATTTACTCACGATGAACGTCATAACCTATGAAATTGCAAAATAAAGGCCAAGAAATTGCAAAATAAATTGGTTTTACGTCTCTGTGATCTAATCTATTCTGATATATGATGTGATTATGTGCTCCTTTAAGTGTAATCAATTATTAAATAGTTTTTTTTTTTTTTTTTTTTTATAAAATGTGTTGTGTAGTAGGAATTACAATATGTGTCACAATAACACATAAAAACCTTTTAAGACCAAGGTCCCACAACAACATACGTTCAGAGGTGTTGATGGACGTAAATCTTTCTTTTTTTGTTTTTTTAAATTTTTTGTTAAAGAATGGATAACTAAACAAAAAATTCTATCACTGACAAAATATGACATAGGCCAATATTTTATGATAGAATAGAGAAAATAAAAGTAAATTAAAAGGTAAATAGCAAATTTTTACAAAAATTTGCTGGAACAAAACAAAAACGTAGCTGCCAATAATCCAGCCGGTTGCATATTCCTTGATCCTGTGACGCACTGTCTTTCTTGAAGATTAAAGTCCACACATAGTTATATGAAGGCTCGTTTCCTCAAGGAAGCAATAGCGTCTCATCATCAAGGATTATTTCAAAGCTAAGATTGAGGGTGCTACCGTTGACTGAATACAGTTCATACGCCACCACCCCTAAGATGTCACCTTGGCTAGTGATATCTCACTGCTATTGCCAGTGGTATGTGATATCTCACGTTAACTCGTATGTCAATAGCAGGGACTGGAGTACGCGGGGTTGTCACACCCGTAGATCAAAAATAAAAAAAATTTTCAAAACAATAAAAACTGATCCCTCCATGCGGTAAAGTTTAAAAAGTGAAATGTCTATTTACGCGTGGTATACTGATTTTAATGTGCCTTTTAACTTTAGATGTGAGGTAAATATAAAGCATACATCACAGTCTAGACACTGTAGGTAAAGGATTAAACCAAATAAAGATACATTACATCCTATCTATATAGAGTATGCCGCGACAAAGGTTTAACAATTCTCATGCTCTCCAGATCTGGAAATTTATTTATGGGACTGGGCATCTTGATAGAAGTGATTGTATTGAAATCTAGATCCAATAACCAGTTATAGGTAATCCCGTCGTTTACCAGCACCTGCTCGAATTTTTTTACGTTGACATTTTCCGCACTGAGCAGAAATCATGTTGTGTCAATACTCGTTAGAGACATCTTTATGTACTTTGTTGTTTTACGCACACAATTGGGACCAGATCTGTAGTAATTGTTGGTCGGGCGTTACTTAAAAGAGGAGTAACATTTTCCTTCTTTAAGGGTCCCTTTGTAAAATTTGTTGTACCGTAAAGGGACCGTACCCTGTTACCCAGGTCTCCTAAGCTTAAATTACTAAAATTGATAGTATTTAAAAAAAATCAGACAATTGCGAATGAAATTCGCTCGCCAAGGTTTCCGTGAATGTAAAAGAACACAATATTAAAAATAATTGACAAAAAGTTGTGTTGTAACTTGTAATGTTTTTATATTGCCAGACCATAGACGCATAACAAAATAAATGTTTAATCGTAATGCCAATAGTAAATTACAATCATTGATCAAAAATGACACAAAAAATGTTGCTTCAGGGTAAATCTTATCTTATCCATAGTTGTTTATGGTAACTCAAGCAATTCAACTCAATTTAATTACACCAGCTTGTAAATGGTTTAAATCTGATTATTTTTTCGGTCAATGAAGTGTTGAAATTTATGGGGGTGGGGTGGCTACATACAAGAAGTACTTTTTTTACAATAACACAAAAACTGTACATTACAAAATTCTAAAAAAATTGTAATGTGTTCTAAATTAGGTGCTCTTTCAAATGACACCCCACTCATTTGGGTCAAAAATTGTTTTTTTTTTACCCTCCCCACACCCATCACCTACACACACAGAAATATAATTATTTGAGACTTCGCTATGATTTTCATTCAAAATTTACCAAACATGCTAGCTCTGTGAATTTTTTTCAAATTTTTCTGTCAATCAGTGTCGAAACGTAGAGGAGGAAACGGTTTGAAAGTTGAACTTTTTTGACAAAAACTGTGCACCGCAAAATTCTAAAAAAAAATTGCAATGTTTTTTAAATTAGGTGCTCTTTCAAATGATACCCCACTCGCTTGGGTCAAAAAAGATTTTTGGTACCCTCTCCACCCCGTCTCCCTAACACACAGAAATATAATTATTCGAGACTTCGCTATAATTTTCATTCAAAATTTACCAAACTTCCTAACTCT
The DNA here is from genome assembly GCA_963693315.1 of Diogma glabrata. Lineage (NCBI taxonomy): Eukaryota > Metazoa > Arthropoda > Insecta > Diptera > Cylindrotomidae > Diogma > Diogma glabrata. The sequence goes on from OY856187.1 coordinate 166,063,134, forward strand.
GTGAATTTTTTCGAATTTTTCTGTCAATTAATGTCGAAACGTTGGGGGCGGTCTGAAAGTCGCACGTTTTTGACAATAACTCAAAAACTGTGCACCGCAAGTCTCTTTCGGAAGCTGAGTGGCTCAAACTCAATTGGTCATTCTAACAATGAACAGAACATTGTTAATCATCGTAAAAATCCATCGCTCTTCTATTAGTCGCCTTCACAAGCCAGCCATTAAACATAAATTAAGAGAAATGAAGCGCTATTGCTCGTCTCCATCGGAGTATGTGGCCACTAGCGAAGAACTAGATTTTTCTCTGTCCCAAACGAAAACCGGAAAAGTAGCTAGCTACGGTGGTATTTTTCCAGAATTCTTTAAAAATGCGGGGAAAAATGTAAAAACAGGCTAACTAAATTTTTTTCGAATATTCTAGTAACCCTCAGTCTTCCAAGATATTTTAAGACTACCAAAGGCAGGTAATAATACTAAAATCAGGTAAACTGTCCAATAGACCAGAAAGTTATTGCCCGATTGCTCTTTTGAGCACCCTCTATAAATTGCTAGAATGACACATATACAACCGTATCGCACTCATCTTGAATGACCAGATCCCAGTCGGAAAAAATGGTCTCCGTTCCAATCGTAGTTGCACTGACCAACTGTTCGCTTTAACATTCAAGATCCACCATACTCTGTCTTGACTTAAGTAAAGAGAGCCTCCTCACTGCCAGCAACCTACTGGTTTCTGATTTTAAAATCTTGGATATCTGAGATACGTCCTAGAATTATTACAACCAGAGCTGCAAAACCATAAATTATTTTTAATGGTTTGGTTTTTGGTTTTCCTCAATGGCCAATTGTGATTTTGGTTTCGGTTTTTCTAGATAACAAATCTTGGTTTTGGTTTTACTATGAAACATTGTTATAACCAGGGTAAAGTGTTTCATTTCCGCGTTTCAGGGCATTTCAAGATATGGCAAGACAAACTTGCTACCGTGGTTTGTTTACTATTTTATTCATTGCTATTTAAATAAAAGAATTCAAAATAAAAGTAAAAGATGAATTTTAAATTTATATTCGAAATGTTATTTCTAACAACAATAATTTCCAAAGCCAAATTAATGAAATTTTAACAAAACTCACACTAAAAAACAATCACTAAATCATATTCACTGTCCAACTAATCGGGAAGTCATATTTCGGGTTGGAAAGTTATTGAAAGACAGTAATAACTTGAGACAGTAAAGTTACGGCTGAAATAGCTTAGGAATTAATAGATACGGCTAATTGTTATAGTAATTGTCAAATAGATACGACATCTTTATAGAGTAATTTTTTGATGAAAAAAGATGTAGTCTAATGTTAATACATATAGGACTACAAATTGACCAAGTGTCAGCCATTGATTTCACATTGATTGGAAACAATCAAAAATGACTATACAGTATACAATCGTGACTTAGGATGTTAATTAGAATAGAAATGTTCCCCATTCTACGAATTCACAAAGTATTGTCTAGAAATTTAATGCAAAAAGTCCCATATAATGTAAAAACATTTCCATAATGTGGAGTCTAATGACAGTGGAAAAATTCAACTTAATTAAAAATAAATAAGTGATGAAGAAGTTTTAACTTCGAAATTGTCATCGCCTCAACGGCGTAATCGATAGCGTGTCTACCTAAGGATTTGAGCCAGGCACTGACGAGGAAGGTTCGAATTCATCCGAAACACAACGTGGAGTGGAGTTTTTGTGAAGTGGAGTTTTTTTCTGAGAAACTTCAAACCATACCTTTGAATTGAAAAAATTCCAATTGCTTCTTTACGTACTTGAGTTTAATTGATCTAAAAATCCCCAATAAGAAAATAAATGTTTTAATTACTTATATGAAAAAAATATCCATTCATCGACTATTATTATATCATCTTCGATTCGTAACTGATTTTTGACAAAAAAGTCACCACCTCTATGTTTAGCACGTCAGTATTTGTTGTAGCATTTTATTGTTGTCTTATTTTTTGAACAATATTACATATTTGACTTGACTTGACTAAATTTTTAGATTTGATTTTGGTTTCGTTTATTTTAAAATTTGGTTTTGGGTTCGGTTTTGGTTTGATGATTTTTAAAATTTGGTTTCGGTTACGGTTTTGATCATTTTTAAAACGTGGTTTTGGTTTCGGTTTTGATCATTTTTAGAATGTGGTTATGGTTTTGGTTTTACTGATTAGGGTGTGGTTTTCTGGTTTAGCGGTTTTGGTTTTCAAAAACCGGTTTGCAGCCCTGGTTAAAGCAATAGAAACTCAACTTGCACTTCAAAATGGAGATGATATTTCTTTGTTTAGCACGAAGCTTAGATAGATAATTATTCTAAAACTAAACCCCACTCGCTTGGGTCAAAAAAGATTTTTGGTACCCTCTCCACCCCGTCTCCCTAACACACAGAAATATAATTATTCGAGACTTCGCTATAATTTTCATTCAAAATTTACCAAACTTCCTAACTCTGTGAATTTTTTCGAATTTTTCTGTCAATTAATGTCGAAACGTAGGGGCGGTCTGAAAGTCGCACGTTTTTGACAATAACTCAAAAACTGTGCACCGCAAGTCTCTTTCGGAAGCTGAGTGGCTCAAACTCTAAAGGTTTTTATTTATTTTTTTACCCAATTTTTGGGAAAGAAAAATAAAATTAATTATATGTTTGAAATGAAATTTTATTATTACTATTGAGAATTATGGCATTATAAGTTTGTCAAAAAAAAGCTTGTCAAGTGTGTCAAAAATAAGATTTTTATTTATTTTTTTACCCAATTTTTTGGAAAAAAATAAAATTAATTATATGTTTGAAATGAAATTTTATTATTATTATTGAGAATTATGGCATTATAAGTTTGTCAAAAAAATAATATCAAGTGTGTCAAAAAATGATTTCATTTATTTTTTTAGCCAATTTTTTGGAAAAAAAATGAAGCTGTTTTTATGACTTAAAATGAAATTGAACCATTGAACCATGTTTTTGAATTTTTTATAGTTTTCAAAATATTTTCGGAATTTGAAAAAAGTTTGTTATTTTTGATTTTGTAATAATTTTTGCAATATTTTTAGAATTTTGGAAAAAGTTTTAATTTTTGATTTTGTAAGAATTTTTGGAATATTTTTAGAATTTTGAAAAATTTTAAATTTTTGATTTTATTATAATTTTTGGAATTTTGAAAAAAATTTCAATTTTTGATTTTGTAATAATTTTTGCAATATTTTTAGAATTTTGGAAAAAGTTTGAATTTTTAAGAATTTTTGGAATATTATTGGAATTTAGAAAAAGTTTAAATATTTGATTTTATTCTAATTTTTGGAATATTTTTGGAATTTTAAAAAAAGTTTCAATTTTTGATTTTGTTATAATTTTTGCAATATTTTTAGAATTTTGAAAGAAATAGAGTTTTTGAATTTTATATATATTTTTAGAGTTTTGAAAAAAGTTTCAATTTTTGATTTTGTAAGAATTTTTGCAATATTTTTAGAATTTTGGAAAAGTTTGAATTTTTAAGAGTTTTTGGAATATTATTGGAATTTAGAAAAAGTTTATTTGATTTTATTCTAATTTTTGGAATATTTTTGGAATTTTGAAAAAGTTTGATTTTATTTAATTTAACAATATTTTTGGAATTTTGAAAAAAAATATGAATTTGTGATTTTGTAATATTTTCTCAAAACGCTGAATGGAGAGGTTTTTGAGCAGTTTGCTGAGTGTATCATCTTTTCACTAAATTATGTTAATATATGATCTGTTATAATTTTCCGGCAACGTATTGATGTTTCGTGTTAGTTTTGTAATAAATTTCTAAACAGAAATAAAAAAATACTTGTAACTTTAACAAAGAGTTATGTTTGATATACATCGCTGCCCAAAACTAAAAACCATGTCCTCATAAAAGTTTTTTGCCGAAAGCTATATCAAAATCCTTAACCCAGACCGAAGTCTTGATATCTCACAGCTGGGAGATTTCAGCCCCTCCATTTTTTTAGATTTGATTTTGGTTTCGTTTATATTAAAATTTGGTTTTGGGTTCGGTTTGGGTTTGATGATTTTTAAAATTTGGTTTCGGAAATGGTTTTGGTTTTAATAATTTTTAAAACGTGGTTATGGTTTCGGTTTTTCTCATTTTTAGAATGTGGTTATGGTTTTGGTTTTACTAATTTGGTGTGGTTTTCTGGTTTTGCGGTTTTGGTTTTCAAAAACCGGTTTGTAGCCCTGATTACATCACACCTGGCCTTACGATTAACAACCCGACTTCTGCTCAACCCGTTTTCGATTGGCCACGTCATAAATCGACTACACTAAACCGAATAAGAACAAATCGTGGAGGTGGGACACTTTCTACAGGTGAGGCATTTCAGCGTTTCTTCAATGTGACTGCGGAGCTCCACAACAATCCGGCGTAGTAGCATGAATAGACTCAATCGATGTAAGTAAATATCTATAGTGCCCAATATTCAAATATTTCACTTTTTCTCTTATTATTTAAAGACGCACAATCGATTACAATTCGATTGTAAAGTCATTTTAATGTGTACACATGTTTTGCTTTTTAGTTTTAATGATTTTAATTTATGTCCATGTTTCACAAAAAAACACGCTAAATAAATCGAATTTTAAATTTTGGAAAAAGTAATTAATTATATACTCGGAAACATTATTTAGGACAAAAAGGCTAATAACACATCCGGCCCTATTTTGGTAGGGTTTTAATAATCGGCACTTCACGGTAAATGGTATAAATTCTCGCCTCGATTACAACATTAACGCTTCCTCGCCATAGTGAAACCACCTGCTTAGAAATTCTTTCGATATCTTGGCAGTCCAATGATTATCTTTATTAAGAGACGTAAAATTTGATACAAAAAATTATGGAAAAATATGCGTTGGTGAAACACGCGCTTGTCGGACACCACATTGATATTGCATATGCAATTATTGTTCAGCAAAATAATTGATTAGGAATAGTAAAATGCATGTACAAATCTTATAGTAGACCTAGCGGATAGATGGAGTAAACGATTACTTTTTTTAAGATTTGGTATCTATTAGCACAGATGTGTTCCTCGACGCATTATTTTCCTACTTCTAATTATCAAAACAAGTTCAAACAATCTATCGAATCAGCTGTTGATGTAGCCACAGCTGAAGTGATACTCGTCCAAATACCGAGAGTGATACCACGTTTCTACCAAGTTCTCTATTGTAGCAACAGTTTCGGTTTTATACCGAATGTGTTTAAACATGAGTTCAGTTTATTCTTGAGTTGTTACAGATTGTTCTCTGTTACAGACCGTGAATACGACGTGGTAGCTTGTAGTTTAATTTTCTCTAAATAAATTTTTGGCTACTTTAAATAGTAGTACCAACGTTTTATAAAACCCTGCTGTACCAGACACTCAAATTCTTTTGATAGGTCTAGTGTGACTAAGATTGTTCAGATCATGATTATCAAATAGCTAGCTGTCGATGACAATTTATCTGATTGTATTTTCAATTTCTTCTTTGATAGTGTGATGTTGTTATCAAGTATGCGAAAGTTTCTTAACATTGATCTAGATTTATTTCTCATATTAACTTACCTTTTCTGCAAACTAACTATGAACTCAATTTTGTGACGAAATTTCTAAAATTTTCTGTTGTCATCTCATTTGAACGATCATGCGGTTGTTTTTAGATTGCCGATGGTGAGATAACCGCGTTATGGCCTTATAGAGACAAATATATGATTAGTTCAAATGAGCAATTTTCTCACTTATCTGAATTTATTTATCTTGGGCTCTATGACTAGAAACGCTTATTTTCTTTTTTTGATCCGGGACCCGATGCTTAGTTGGAGCCGTTTTGCAGATATCATTTGTTGATGGGCGTGTAGATATACTTCCAATTTGGATTCTTTGCTTTAGAAGATTTAAATTTCAGTTGATGCAGACAATGACTGATACATTCTTGTATTTATCACACAAACATAAGCAACATACCCTTATTTCATTATGATATATTTAATATGGCGATCCACCACAAAATCATTACTTAGACATGATTTGACCATTATCGAACCGAGAGTAGCTGCCGAGCGATCGTTTTCAGTTTTAAAGTTGTTTAAATTTCTGGATGGTGATGACATTTATTTTGTCTTTACATCTCCACTGATGGACTTTGCAAAATTATCCGGCAGATTGAGAGTGCTATATTTAATTTCACGCCCATCCAGGGTTGCCACGTTTTAAAAGTTTCAAAGTAGGACACACTGCCCCTAGGGTATCAAAACTGAAAAACTCGTTGGATTTGTGCCACTTCATTTTTCAGTTAAAAAAATTTAAAATTTTTTTTAAAACAATTAGGTTTCTATTTGGTGTAAGTATGAATGTATATGCCTTTTTTCTGTTATACTAATTTACTTATTTATGATGATGGCATACAAATTCGCATTGATGTTATCGGCCTCCAATTCAGTAACACTCGAAAAACTTAAATTTAACATGATGAAGTTTCAATTTAGAAATTAATCTGAACATGAAAATTAAAATATGGTTAAGTTGTAAGCCAGTTAGTTACTCATAAACAATACTGTTTTATATATTTACATTTTCCTTTCAAATCAAAATAGCTTTGTGTAAGATATTGTATTACAGTTTGCTTAAAGTAGGACATTTTTATAGCAAAGTAGGACGGAGGACATTCTTGTTCCAAAGTAGGGCTGTCCTACCGAAAGTAGGACACGTGGCAACCCTACGCCCATGCCAGCCCGAATAGAGGATAATTTGCTTCTCTGGTTCCGTTATTCAGATAGTCGGCAGCTTATTGTGGACGATAGTTAACAAGCAATCCTCTAGGATAAAGTTGATAACCTTGCGCATACCCATTAAAATGTATAAACCCATCGATGATGGCTAGAAGTTGCTCCACTCGTATGTTCTCAAAAGAACAAACGATCAGAAACTAAACATGGTGAGCATTGATAGCATCGTAAAAAAGGAAAACTAATTAACTAGAGCATTTGGTAAACAACAAACTACTGACTAGCAAAATAGGTTTGAATATTTGAAGATACCATATTAACTAGAGAGAAAAGGGAGGGGGAAAATGGAAGGAATGAGGATATGGAGAACACTATAATAATTGTTTATATGACGATGGATATCTTCTTTACATGGCTGAGAGGTGAATTTATTCGAGAAAACGGCGAGAGCAATATGAGATTTACAATTCAGTTACTTTATAAAAATAATCGTTCTGTAACGACATAGGTCAATATATTATTTGGGGAAGCGAGTGGAATAGCTATAAAGGTCTTGTTCGTCGGTTGTATTGCGCACACGATGGAAGAATATCTTAAATTTCTGTAAAGGAGAATTCAACCGTATTCTTTTTTTCAATAAGAGTTAAGACAATTGATTGCTGACTGAGAAGCACCACTTAAACATAAGTATTCCATACATGGAATAATAATTAACTTAATAGATCAGCAAAATTTAATCGGGATAGAAAGAACCTTTTTATATTGGGCGCTTCAGAATCCTAATTTTTGCATTGACGATTTAGCGAGGTTGTACACATGTTTGTTCCATTTAATATGATTTTCACTATCCACTTCAAGAAATCTAACTGATTCAACTTCATGCGTAAGCCTGAACTCCTCAAGATTTAATTTACTCTTAATAGGAAGTTCTTCATATCGCTCCATAATTTAGTTTTGAGAATTAAATGAAATTATAAGTTCACGCGCGCTTCGAGTGAGAACAAGTGATTTATTGTTGATTTAATTTAATTATCCATGATAATCTTCAAATTTTTTATTCTTTTGTAGCATTATTTTTCCGAAATACCAAAATACATATTTACATCATATCCACGAAATAAAACCGGATAAAGGATAAAATATATCTTACCTTTGAGATGTGATTTTGAGTTCAGGTTCTTTGCTGCGGCAATGGTGTGAATATATGCACGTTGAGTTTTGGTGAAACTACTTGGAAATTTCAGCTCGGCTTCTTCGTCGTTCAAAAATTGATCCACCAGATGATTGACGATTATACGAAACTGTTCATCAACGTATATCTGTGCTTTGTTTAGTTTCTTTTCTTTTTTGGGTGGCATTTTTTCCAATTTTATAAAATATATATATATATATATATAACCTTAGTTTGAAAAATGAAAAAAAGAAAACTTACTGATACAATAATATATATGAACAATTATATTTATGAATATATATATAAATGAAAATTAATACAAATTGTTTGCAAATTAGAATAATTTTTCAATGACAAAATATCATGAAAACTAATCTAAAATTTCAAAGATGAAATTAGTTAACACTTACTTTTATTTTTTTTTTAACTTTATAATTTTGAAATTAAAAATTTATACAATTATTAATTTAATGCATGCAAATGCTACAGATTAAAAATATATTTTGTAGAGCGAAAATTGTTTATACTTTTTAGTGTTTCTTGAGCTTTAGCATGCAATTGTAATAGATTGGACAAAAAGACGAACTTGCAACAATAGACAATTTGTAGATATTTATCTGAAATATGTTCTGACAGCAATCAGCAGAATCGATCCTCATTCGGAATATTCTGAATGTACTACCCAGGCAAGAAACTGTAATCGAAATCGTTTTGTAATCGATAGTTTCGAATTGGAGAAAAAGAGGCATATCTAATGTATATTGTCATCTAACTCTGATTCAAAAATATGGCGTTTTGACATTTAAAATTGCACATATATCTTTCATAGACATAGTCGCGGATAACATGTATTTGTTGATAAATTAAACAAATATAAAGTTAAAATATTGTGAATATAATATAATATATTTCAACAGTAAGTACATTTTTAATATATATAAGAAAATATGCATTCTATCTACAATTATTTTAATTTTATTTTCATCATAACCTATAGTTTGAAGTTGCAGCATTTGATAAATAAATCTATATTTCTATAAAATATTTCTTTTAATGATATTTTTTCTCATTTCAGGTTCACATTTTGATATATATTTATAATTCTAATTCTAAATACTTTTTATTTTAATGGCATTTTTTCTCATTTCAGGTTCACATTCACATTTATATTTTTTTTTTAGTTTTTGTAATTAGATTTAACAAAAATATGTAAAATGTTTTTTATATTATAATGAATAAATTTATTAATAAAAATTATTACAAACATTTTAAATTAACACAAACAAAAATAACTCTAAACTTTCGATAACATTGCCACTAGTAGTTTCGATTTTGTATCGAAACAGGTTTCGATTAAGTTTCGTTTACATGTTTCGATTTGGTATCGATTACAGTTTCGATTTGGTATTGATCACATATTCGCTTACTAGGGCGAACACGTTGTTCTAAATGTAATCGATGCAGTATCGAAACTAAATCGAAACATGTTTCGACTACATGATTACATAATTATGAAAATTTTTACTGAATTTGTTCGAAATTACCCGTGTTCCTTTTAGGTAAACTTGCTACCCAAATTTTAAATGGAACGACTTAAATGTGAGGTGTATTAGATTTTTGAGCTACTACAACTCAAATTCTTTCTTACCACACGTTTCCGACTTTTTTTTGACAATAAGGGCCGATTGTATGAATGCGGATAGAAGATAAACCCTCGGATTAATCGTCGTTTGTATTGTATGAATCAGGATAGATTAAAAAATCTATCTAAGGATTGTTGATCTATCCTTTGATCTATCTTCCATTTTTCTTCTATAAAAAAAAAGGATAAAACAATTTGTTTTTTTTTACTTGACATGAGTATAGCAGAAAAGTTTTGTTTTGAATTTAAATTTCTGCTTTTCAAAAATTTGTTTTTTGATATAAATTAATAGTAAAATAAATAATATTTTCAATATAATTTTAATATATTCAATTTCAATTTTGAAATAATGTTTTTTAATTTATATTAAAATTTACTTAATAGAAAAGTAAAAGAAACAGTACTGCCACTTTTAAAAAAAATGCTATAAACTGCAATAAAAATTAATCTATCCGTGTTCATACAATCGACGAAAAAAAGAATCCTCGGATGAAGATAGAATTTTAGGCCCGCTATACACTTGAGCTAAACTATGTGAACTATACGAATATGTTTTTTGTATACAACGTAATTATACAAAAAAACATTACGGAAACAAATAATTTAAAAAAATAAAATAAAAAAGACAACATTACATCCATTACATTTTGTTTAAAAAATATTATTCGCGTTAAAACATATTTTTAAAAACATAGTTCGCATAGTTCGCATAGTTTAGCTCAAGTGTATAGCGGGCCTTATCCTCGGATTTTTTTCTATCCATCCTTGTTTAGACAATCGGCCCTAAATTGTTTTGACAATTTTGAAAAACAATACTGCTAAAAAACGTAAAAGAAAATTATTAGTTTTTTTTTTTATTAATTAGTTAGACATGTTTAGCACACTAAATATGCAATATTCATTATTTAGACTTTTTGATTATCCGAAGATACCATGTCAACTATAAAGGAAGGAGATGAGGAAACTAATACTAATTTTTTTAAATGATGATGTACATTTTCTTTCAATGCCTGAAGGGAAAATTCATCGGGAAATACAGAGGAAGGCATTGAGTTCTACAATTTGGCCACTCTATTAACATAGTCGTTTTGGAAGGACATGGTTCTACAACGAGGTATTTGTACAACAAATGGATGGGATAACTCGGCAGCTCTTGTTTGGCGATTATACTGCGCACATGATGGAAGGATATTTTGAATTTCCTTAAAGGAGAATTCGTTAGAGTTATATTTATAGTAGATTGACAATTCAGCCACATTTCTACTGTGCTGGAGTGAATTAAGCTGGTCCGTTAGTTCGGTATTACCAATCAACCGTATTGCTTTTCTCTGTACAGAGTCTAGACATTTAATTGTTGACTGACAAGCACCTCCCCAAACATGACAGCAGTACTCCATACATGGACGAATAAAGGACTTGAAGATTAGCAAAATTTGCTCGGGATTGAAATACTTTTTACATCGACTCAAGAATCCTAATTTTTGCATTGCAGATTTAGCGTTTATTCCATTTCAGGTTATTTTGAATATCCACTCCAAGAAGTCTAACTGATTCAACCTCACGCAATTCCTCATGGCCTATTTTTATAGGGAAATTTTTATGTCGCTCTATTCGTGAAAGACGGCATAGTTTTGTTTTGGTTGGATTAAATGAAACAAGATTACGATCACCCCATTCCATTATACGCTCCAGATCTTTGTTGATAGAATCAATTAGCAGTTCTCTATCGGTGGTAACTGCAGTATGAGATCGAAATTTAGGAGATGCATGTGATGCATGCAATGTGCTGTCATCAGCAAAACTATGGATTGGGTGCACTGTGGAAATAAGTAAGTCATTAATGTATAGAAGAAACAAGGTTGGTGAGAGTGCAGAACCTTGGGGAACCCCAGCATTGGTTGTGAAAATATTGGATGTGATACCATCTAAATTAACATGAAATTGGCGACCTGTAAGAAAACTATGAATCCATGAGACAGTAAGATGGTCTATGCCATAAGATTTTAATTTAGCTATGAGATTTTTATGCCACACTTTATCAAATGCTTTAGAAATGTCAAGTGAAATACTGAATGTTTCACCATGGTTTTCCAGCGACTTGTTGCAGAGATGGGATACGTAGGCTAACAGATCACCTGTTGCATGACTTCTACGAAAACCATACTGTTTATCATCAATAATTCGCGACACCTCTAAATAATCTATTAGATTGTAATTAACATATTTTTCAAATATTTTAGATAAAACCGACAGAATTGCAATTGGTCTATAATTGTTAGGATCTATCTTACTGCCTTTCTTTGATATGGGTTGAACGCTGGCCAGCTTCCAAGAATCGGGAAATATTCCGGTTTTATAAGATAAATAGAAAAACAAGTTTGACAAAATTTAAGTTTAAATTTTATTTTGAGTTTGTTAAATTTAAGAAAATTAATTAAATATTAAAAAATTTCTGAAAATTGAAATGCAAAATATAAACAATTAAAGAAAGCTGGACAGAAATTTGACATTTAGGCTAGAAATTTTAAATTTGTATAAGCATTTGGGCAAACATATTTGAAGTTATTCTCTAAACTGATAAAAACTCTGGCGGTGAATAGATGCGTAAGTTTGTCATGTAGCTTTACCATCATGATTTGGTTAACTTGAAAACGAAATTTAGTACAATAGTAAAGGAAAATGTGGTAAATGAAACATACTTCAACAATTTATTCTATCTTTTCTATTCTGAATGAATTAACGAAAACGCGATATATTGGTGTTTTCGTTCGGAATAGAGTAGATAGAATATATTGTTCTAATTTCGAACAGATTCTGTCAGAATTTTCAAAATCAGTACAATCAGAATATTCCGAATGAATTAACGAAAACACCATAAATGTTAAAATTTGAAAAAGTTAACTTACAAACTTTTACGGCAGTTGTTTAACAATAGCCGCATGGCGCACGATAGGATTGTCCGCAGACTTGGTTCATCGCCAAGAAATAATTCAAAAAAATCCTGTAGTTAAAGACGGAAAGTCATATAAAACAAAAACAACAGCAACAGAAACGTTTGCTGTTAAGTTTGTATGTGATTCTGTTTCTGTTGTATGCTCTCCACCGGGAGAGCTAATCTGTGAATCAGAACCGTGTGCTTTTTTGGCAGATTAGGTTCCATTGTTAACAATTATCGTTTTCAATAGTTTTTCATCGTTTTTTTTACAAGGGAGAGGTAAGAAACGAAGAATTGATGTTTTGCACTAAATACAAGTGTAGAAAGAGCCGATGTATATATTCATATGATTTGTCGTTAAAACCGTGCGAAAGTTTTTATTCGATACAGGAAAATGATTAAAATAATCCTTTATTAAACGTAAAGTTTTTTGATACTAATTTTACTTCGTTGAATATTACGTCAAACCAGACCGAACAGTCAAACGAAATAAAATGGATTTAAAAGTTAAACTTTATGCGTCTTTCTAAGTGAAATCAGTACAAAATTTTAAGAGTTAAAATATGTACTGTCCTTAGCCTGCTCAGTCATTTATGTCCCTTCTAAGTCGAAAGATAAGTCGAAGCAGAGAAATCTGTTTTATTTTAAGGCAATTTTGTTAAGACCAACACCAGTAGTTTGTAAAATACAACTTTCCGCAACGAGTGCTTGCGAAAGCACAGGGTTAGAATTTTGATATTTTCCGTGGGTAACTGCCATATTTTAAAAATAAATGATAACAATTTTTATTACTTGTCCAAATAATTACTCGTATAGTTTTATTTCCTTATTAAAGGAGCTTAAAGTAAAATATAATAATTTTCTTAAAAATAAGTATAGTAGAATTTTTTTGCCAGCGAATTTTTGACAGCTAGGACGCAGCAAGATATAAAAGATGAGACAAAAAGTAAAACAGAGATGTATTATTTATTTTGGGATAAATTTGTTTTCAAAACAATTATATTAGTTAAATTTCTACTTCTAGTTCGTACCATTTGTTTGGTGTGATATTTGTTTTCATAGGCGTCGTTATTTTTATTATAATTATTTTTAATTATCAAAATTTTGTTACATTGCCTACAAAATCATTAATATTTTTACTAGTTTTTGGTTTTCTATTATAATTGGTTGAATTTCAATAGTAATTTATTAATTTTTATGAGTTTTTTTTGTCCATTTCAATAGTTTTTTTTAATATTTTAATCGAGACACTGAATGTGCAAACGATATGCGCATAACAAACAAATTTTGTGTTCGCAGGCAAAAAAATTCTACTATACTTTCAGTACATAATTTTAGAAATCAGTACCGCATATGTGTATCAGTACAGAAGCTAGAAAATCAATACTGTACTGATAAATTCAGCACGAATGGTCACTCTAAGTACAAATATGTATGTGCTTGGCACACTCAATAAAATTTGGTTTACCATTCTACTATCATTGAATCATACGATAATAGATCTACTACTTTTATATATACTAAATGGGCACTGTCAATTTAAAGGTCTTTAGTTTTAAGCTCAATTTTAAGTTCATATGTTGTAAAATGTAAAAATATTTTAATATTTAAATTATATTTAATTTCTTTAACTCTTGTTATGATAAATTAGAGAAAAATGTATATTAATCGTAATTTGTCTACAATACATCGAATTAATGTATTGTCAAGAATTTTGGCATCTCATAATCACCTTCAACGGAATGTTGTCCGTGCTATCAATATCAATGGTAAAGTGCAGATCGATGATGTTGAGAGAGATATAAATCAACCAAAAAATCCTGAATATGTGCCACAAAAATATAGTATGTGCAATAAAATAGAATCAGTGTTTCATACATAAATTGGACTTTGACTCTATATAATCTGTCAAATTATATGGTGTATTAATGGAAATCTTTTTATAGTTCGTGTAGGTGAAAATGGGAACTTTCAATTATCTCAAACAGCATTGCATCATTTGAGATGGATGTTGCAAAAAGATAATCTTGGACAGGATATGTTTTTATTAGGTCGTCCAGGACCATTAAGACGATCTGTTGCAATGCAATATCTTGAATTAACTCAAAGAGAAACTGAATATGTATCACTAAGTCGTGATACAACTGAAAGTGATTTAAAACAAAGACGTGAGATACATGAAGGGACAGCCGTTTATTTTGATCAAAGTGCTGTACGTGCGGCAACTGAAGGCAGAGTTCTTGTTATTGAAGGAGTTGAAAAAGCAGAACGTAATGTTCTGCCGGTTTTAAATAACTTGTTAGAAAATCGTGAAATGCACTTAGAAGATGGACGATTTTTAATTCCTGCTGAGCGGTACGATAAACTCTTGAACGAACACGGTTTATCAGAATTGAAAAGATGGGGATTAGTGAGAGTATCAGAAAATTTTAGAGTTATTGCTTTGGGATTGCCTGTGCCAAAGTATCGAGGGGCACCACTTGATCCTCCCTTACGATC
>OY856187.1:166078348-166345848 GCA_963693315.1 Diogma glabrata
GAAAGTTAAAAAGTATGATAATTAAGATATTTTAGGTTTCGTTTAGTGAGTAAGAGCACCTACCATTGATCAAGAACTATCATTTTGGTTTCTCATAAAGCATTTTTATTGCATTTGTTGAACTATCTTTTTAATACCGCGAAGAACTGAAGTTGTCCTAGAAAAATTGAATTAACGCTTTAAACTGTTGGTGGTTTTTAGGTATCGAAAAATTTAATGTTGAAAAATTGTTATCGGGTGGCTCCCAAACCGATGCTAAAAGTAATAAAAGCATGTAAATTGTTATTCTTACTCTTATTGTTATACTTACTAATTGTACTCTACCTTGGTTCCATTCATTTCTTCTTCTAGCACTACACCTCGTCTAGAAAATATCCATAACCAGATAAACTTTTTACTACACTTTACTAAATATTTTACTTTCTAATCTTTTTTTAAAAATAGTGCCTATTAAAAGCTACTAATACAAGTGGCCAATTTTGGTGTTTATTTTAAGTAAATAAAGTTGTTTACTTAAATAAAGATCAAAAAACGTTATTTATTTATAAATGTTAAATCATTTTGCATGTAAGTAATAATTTTGTTTTGGAAATTTTGTGGTATCTTAGAATAAAATCTCATTGATTAATACTAAACCAAATTCAATAGTTTTATTTTATTATTTTATGCTAAAATTGTAGTTTGAGAAATAAAACTTCACTATTTGTCCCAAACTAATTATTTTTATTCATTTTATTATTATTAGAAACCTCACTTACAATAGTACTCAAACAACTTTCACAATCTTGATTTATTATTTTTGGTTTATTTGGTAAATTTGGCATAAATATATGAAGTTGTCGTTTCGCAATTTGCTCGTTACATGAATTTTCTAATAATTGACGATGAATGATATGTTTATATTCCTTTTCAAAATGTAATAATTGTGCTGGATCCATTTTTTTATAATTATACTTTTTTGCTTTATTTTGTAAACGTTGATTTGGTGATTCCATTTCGATTGGAATTTTCAAATATCCTGGAAAATTATTATTTGAACTCGGAAATGTTATTCCTAAATTACAACCGTTGTTAATACTTCGATTTGAATTAGAAAGCGGTGAAGATGATAGAAATTTTCCTGAACATCGATAAGAAGTTGGAAAAAATTCACCAAATTTATATGCACTGGCACAACGACTCGATGCTTCAAAAAATCTACGATTACTATACAGTTCCAAGTCTTCGTCGTTTAGTGTAAGCGATAAATGATGTACGGATTCAGACTTGCGCAATAGTTTCCTATTTATAACAGAATCAGTAGTTAAGATGCGACGTTTTGGTATTATTATTTTTTTAATATCATCTATACTTTCGTTATTATTAAATTGTATTGTAGGTAAAGCAGTCTCAGGTCGTATCAGTGTAGTTTTACCTGCTAAATCTAACCAATTTAATACTCTTTCGGTTAATTGATTTTTTGATGTTTCATTTATTTTTAATGTTTTATTAGGTGCAGTTGCGTTAAAGCCATCACTGGTTTTTATATTGGTTTCCTCTGATACGTTTTTATTATTATTTAAAGAAGAATTTTCTAAATCAGATTTACTCTTATAATTCGTAATTTGTTTGTCTTTATTTATTTTAATATTAACGTTTTCATGAATTTGCCGACGTAAAATTTCAAAACTTAATCGTTTCGTATGCTTTCGACAAAAAGTGTTGCTATTGTTTACTAATCCATGCTCGTTGTTTTTCATTCGAGGACAACCGATTTCGGATGATCCAACTAAATGGAGATTATCTAATTCGTCCTCTAATGTAAAACTTTTACTTTGTCGCAAAGGTTTGCCTATTATTAAAATAAGAAAAAATTATTACAAATAATCCTTTCAAAATTACTGTTTGCAAATATGCATAAAAGTAAGGGTTATCCTCAAAGGATTATTATCAAATTACAGTTAAATCGAAAAAACGAAGAAATTACATGAATCTGATTAATAGAAATTTTAACAACTAATTAGACCACTCGTCTAATAAGGTTTTTGAAAAATTGAGAATACAACAGAAAAATTCTCCCAGCATAGAGATATATCGAGAGTTGAAAAATATAATCCTTTGATTTTATTTACTCATTAATATCCTCGCACTTAACGATTCAATTATAATAATTTAAAATTATAAGTTTAACTTAGGCCAACGAAGTATTGAAATCTCCCACAAATATTTGATTGGTCAAAATTTTGTTAACACTTCAACCATCATAGAACCAGAAAAATAAAAAATTGTTTTGTCAAACTGATTGTTTTCATAATACGTAGAACTCATTAGATAGTAGAATTTGATTATCTTGGGTATCTTTCATAAAAGGTATCCCAAAGTTCAGCAAGAAATAATTGTTTGTCAGACTGTATGGCATGTGGCACCGTTTTGCCTGAATCAAATTTTTTCCACATACATGATTTCTAATTAAGGGCAAACAACTGATTGTTATATCGCGAACATCTCAAAATATTCACTTCTTGCCTTGATCATCGACTTCCTGACCGTATTTTAGATGAAAATATCGAATTGTAGCTGACAAATTATTTTACATTACTTTAAAATTCTCAAAAATGAAAACGTGTTGTTCTCACGTGCCTGTTATCGCGCTGTATTTCGTAGGTTTGCAATTTTATATTTAGCATTAAAATGATTATTTTTTTATTTCATTTCTCTCTGATAAACCGATTTTGAAAGTTTTTCCAATAATGTAATACTGAGATTATGCTCGTATTTAATAAGTGAACGTTAAAATAACGCTATAAATAATTTGAACGTTATAAGTACATTTTCTTCAAAATTATTTTTCTCTTAGTGACCGGTTTTAAAAGATCAGATGGTATATTATTGGTAACCCTGTTAGTGTTATTCGAACTTTTTAAGTTAAATTTCATTTTGGATTTTTGAGATCAATTAAACTCAAGTAAGTAAAGAAGTAATTGGAATATTTTCAATTCAAAGGTATGGTTTGAAGTTTCTCAGAAAAAAACTACAATTCACATTTTTTACGTGTTTCGGATCGGATTTTAAGTTAATTTTTTGTACTTTTCTTCCACGAACTCTTGCGTTATATTTTTCTCAAATTTCAATGGTAAAAAATTTAGTATTTTACAACCAGTACGCTTATTCCGGCATATCCCTGTGAATTGTGAATTGAGAAAAAAGTGCAATAAATGAAATAATAGTAGATTCTTGTATGAGTTTAGAATGATGGTAATTCTTCACGAGGTAGAAGTGAAGCGAATCATCTGAGTGAAGAATTGCCATGATATTCTCAATCATCCCAGTGAAGAATTGCCTATGCGAATACAAGACGCTATTTTATCCACGACTGCAAAATATTTCGATTAATTTCCAGTTTGTCTGCTAAAGTTTTTATCAACATATTGAAATACATCATAGATAGCATAGAAAAACAAAACAATTTTAAATTTTTTATTTTATATTTTATTTATGTATTGTTCTTGTTTTAACCTTTTGATATTACTATACCAACAAACGCTAAGTTTTTATTTTGTTAAGGGAATATTTAATAAACTATAGAACTGTTGTAGTGTACTACATCTTAAAGTAACCACTATCTTATAGATAAAACAATCATAAAATGAAAAACAAGAAACATAATAATAAATCAACGATTACTCATGATAGTAAAATCTAAATTCATTTTCACACATGACGTAAAAACAATATTCAAATTAAAATGCAAAATTTAAAAATATACTTTTTACTGTTTATTTTTAAATTTATTTATAATAATATAAACTTCCTTATAGTAAATCCTTATGAATAATAATTTAAGAACTGAGGATGACGTAAGTCGAAATCGATATTCCTTAAAATAAAAAAATAAAAATCAAATTGTTACTATAAGGAAGTTTATATTATTATAAATAAATTTAAAAATAAACAGTAAAAAGTATATTTTTAAATATTGCATTTTAATTCAAAAGTGACAAAAGCACACAAACAGTGAATAATATGGAAAACCATAATAACACATATAATATTCAAATACTATAAATCTATTTTTTATAATTTTCATAACCTACCATAACATATGTATTCAAAGAAACGATATTTAAACCAAAGTAATAACTCGGTCAGAAGATATTATTTCATAACATTAAAATAAGTGTGTGAAGAAAATATAAAACGAAAAATATTATGTTACATTTTTAATTACTTTTATTTTCAATAATATTTCTTTTGGATGACCGACCAATTTTGGTATATAAATATTTTTAAGTAATTTTTAAGTAAATAAGAATCAATAAATTTTTATTGAATTTGGTGGGGAGAATAGATTTTGTTATACATAAAGAAAATACTTTTTATGGGAATTGGGGAAGAGATATATGTAAAAAGATTTTTGTATATTTAGAGAAATTTTGTCAAATAAAATTCAGAACTGATTTTGAACTTAAACTTTGTGTTTTCTTTCTAAATTATTTCTCAACTGACTTTCCGAATTGCTCTTGTAGCCAAAGGAAATAACGGTGGAAAAATAGAGCGAATAGCTTGAGTGATAAAGCTCTATTAATATATCGGGACGGTTCTCTGACAGAAAAACGTACTTGACTTTCACAAATATAATTGATATCTGTAGGACAACTTTACGTAAGTTTCCTGCCAACATTATTCAACCAAAAAACATTTTAATGAATCACAATTTTGAAGATGATTTTGATTCTTACTTGAAGAATCTATACAAGAGTTTTGAAGAGGACATTCAAAACGCAATTTATTATAGTAGATTGTAACGATTGCGTCACATTCTATATCAAGTGAGAGAATTTATAAAATTACAATGGAAGACATACACATGGAAAGCATATATCCTTTAGTAGTCGTGGATAAAGAAATATTTTCTAATACTAATTTGATATTTCCCGCGGCACGGAATACTTGTTATGAAAAACTTGCTATAATTTATTTCTCAATTCCTATTTCACGATGTACCGGAATAAAGCTACAGCACAGAATGATACTAATACTTTATACGAATTATTACCGCATGGATAAATCAGTTTTTGTTTATTTGTATTTTTTTATTTTTGATCTACGGGTGTGACAACCTCGCGTTCCCATGCAAGTGTGGCAATAGTAGTGCAATGCACATGCAAGTATAGCAGTGAGATCGCTAGCTATGGTGATACCTTAGGGGTGCTGGGGAATGAACTGTATTCAGTCAACGATAGCACTCTCAATCATTGGAAACACTATGGCTTTAAGTGAAACTCGTTCATAAAGTTTAGTGAATTGATGAAGTTAATACAGGTGAGGGACACTTGTTGACAGCCTACGTTCCTATATGGAACATATACGGCACCAAAAATATTCGAGATTTATTCGTTGCGAAAGACAGTGCGTCACATGATCAACGATCAATGTGATAGAATTTGTTGTTACGGATTTGTTAACCACGTTTCTTAAAAAAAAATATTAGAAAAACAAACAAAAAATTTCAACACAAAAAAATGTTTCTAAAAGGTTTTTATGGTCTTTTAACACATATATGTAATTCCTGCGACATTATCCATTTTATTTAATAAAAATTATCTCACGAATACGAAAGTGTAAAGCGTTAATAATATTAAATGTTTTCATTACAAATTAAGTATTCTGTGGAAATTTGGCCCTTGTTCTATGAAATACAAATTCTCCTTGAATTTGTTTTTTCAATTTTAATATATTTTATTGTTTATTTAATTTTTTCGATGGCTATCATACGAAAAGTCTATTTTCACCACGCTTTCAAAAATAGGTTCTTTTCCACTAGTGTAAAAAAAAATAACAAATTGTAGTTGCTATGGATTTTCATATAATTTATTAAATAAGTTAAAAAATAAGTTTTTAAATCAAAACAACCATGAAAAAGTGGAATATGAATTTTGAATGAAATATTTTGTCGATTTCTAATTTAATAATTTAATATCTATTTAATAATAAATATCGTTTATATGTTTACTATCATAAAATAATTGCGTTTCCTATGCGAAATGAAAACATTTTATGCTTGTGAAATTGCTCCAGTCGACGTTAACGCGTCTCGTGAACAAATTTCCAAAATTTGTTAACACAACTTAAGAAAGCCGAAACGGAAAATCCAATTTTATTTATTCCACACACTTAAAGGTACAACTTGAATTAAATTGAACCTTTGCAAAAACGATACAAGAATTTTTCAGAAAATCTTTACAACAGCACTTTACTGTTACAATTTAATATTTATATTTACAAATATCTAACTAAACAAATTTATTTTGAATGATATTTTTAGTTCTTGTTTAGGAAACACAGCGACACAAAAAACAAAAATTCGTCCCGCGGGTTTGACTATGTCAGGGTCCCGAATCGGTCTCGGTTTGACTCCAGCACGTCGGGTTTTTTGCGTAACCTCAAAACACAAACAAAACACCTCAAAACTTAAACAAATTTTGGATTTTTTTTAGGTTATGTCAAAAACCTTACGTGCTGTTTTTTTTATAAATGTTTAACACAACGTAAAAAATAAATAAATTTGTTCTATTTTGCATCAGGTCGTAGTACTACCATTCAATGCATATATTCGTATGTGTACCTGAACAATTTATAGAAATTATTAGTCGAAAGTTGTTTTGTATGCATATCTGAATATTGAATATTCATTTGATTTACCCATGTTCAGGTGATAGTTTCAAAAGCTTCCCGAGTAGAAATTTGTCAGGGCTGAACTGAACTTTAGGGTTTTTTAGATATAAAAATCGTAAACATAAAAAACAGACAAAAGTAGAAGTGATTACTATAGTTACAAAGGTCATTTTAAGTCATTGTTTTTATTATCGGATGCAAATTACAATTTCGTTTATGTTAACATCGGTGCAAAAAAAATCAGGTTAAGAGTTGAGACGGTTGAGTATTTAATCAATGTTAATTTAACGAAAATTTGCAGAACGAAGTATTCAGTTCATTATTAGCCAGAGAAAAATCAATTCCATTCATTTCCTGAAAGAATCTATAACTATCGGTTATCACGCGCCAGACGAATTAATGAAAATGCTTTCGAAATTTCATCTGCTAGATTTAGATGTTTAAGAACAACTTTTGAGTTTGGTCCACAAAAAGTTACCATAGTTTCGGTATGCTTCATAATTTTTGTATGTGTCGATCACAAGGACTATATACGCCTATTTCTTATGCTGTTTCAGATGCAGATGGTGTTTTATGAACATCCAATTGGTGTTTTGATTCGACTGAGGGACTCAATACTTTGGATCGAATTCCAATACAAAATTCTTTGCAAACAAAGAAGATTCAAAAAGAGCTAATCGAAGTTTTGTTAAGCCAATACACCAGTTGTGGATAGACTCCATGAATACTCTCCAAATACTCTCCAAAATATCAATGGCACCTGCTTGCGTCATTTCTTTGTACAAAAATGATAAATATTATAATAAAATTATTAGTAGTGATAAAACCACAAATAGTTTTATGCCGGAGGGTACGATTCGTTTAGAACAACCGATATTTATGGGGACTCCATCCCAGAAAAAATCTCAAATGAAAGTTAATTTAATAAATCATTAGATCTACTACATGAATTAAAAGGAATATTTATATATTTGTATCTAGTATAATATAAAAAAAAAAGGAAATTCAAACAAAGATAAAAATAAACTTATCTTAATTTGTTGTGTGTTGTTCTGACGTCATGTTGAAATCCTCAATAAAGTGTATACAGTTGTATATGTAATAGCCTTCGTAGTATTAGACCAACTCTTACGCGCAATGCTGGTGCAAATATAACTAGAACCCCGTCCTCTGACAGACACCCTCTAATGGCACTTTATCAATACAGTTATTCAGGGGCATTCACTTATCGCTTTCCCTATTTTATTTCTTCATTCCCCTCTTTTTTTTTACAAACAACCTCCGTCATGTAACATCATTTATCTCAACATATATATACTGCTGTTAAGTTGAATCATACATATTCGCAATTCACTAAACAATTCAACTTACTACCTCGCACGAAATCTATAGTGAATTTAATGCACAGAAGAATCACTGCAATTAACGGTGTTCAACTTTCACCACTATTTTTTTACAGCACAACATGTATCGATTTATTATTTTTTTGTTTTAACTAGATATTTTGGAATTTCTCTTCATTAAGTAAAATTTTCCGTTTTAATATATTTCACATTCAAAATCAAGAAAAATCAAAAGAATATCACTCGGTACAATTTTGTTTTATTCACTCAATAAACTATAATAAAAAAACTACATGTTTTCAGAAAAAAAAAACTATGACATTCTTGGTAATTTTTTTTCGACAAATACAACACAAACATTTTTTTTCTTTTTGAAATCCCCGAAGGGATTATTTGGACTCTTAAAGAGCTCCAATAACTTAATTAATTTTATCAATTTACACAATTAATTTGTTTCTTTTCCGCCCGAACTTAATTTAGTTATTTTATTAAAAGAAGACAACTCACAGAGCGACTCCCGAATCACAATCAATTCAAATTGACAAAAATTGATTAAAAATCAATTAATAACTGACCATTTTAGATGTAAATCATATCATTTAAATAGCATCTAAACAAAAGGGTGTGAAGGAGATGACTATTCAAAAATTTTGTATATTTCTTTCGGTTGTTTTGTTTTTCCCAAACAAAGGAATTTAATCGTTTTTTTTTTAGAATGAGATCGTCAAACAATTACAAAAAAAGAAAGGAGGATCGACAACATACAATTCGTGTTGGTTTTGTTTTCAGTTATTAAAGATTATAGAGAAAACGAAATAACAATAACCACGAAATGCAACAATTTATTAACAGTTTATTCAAACAGATGATGATGAGATTGTGTCTGATAGCATCAACAAAAAATGAAAAATGCAACCACAACTACATGAGTTTTATTTTTTGTTTGATGAAAACAAAGTAGAAGAATGTTTACGAATTTAAGCAATGTTAATTGTGAGACTGATAGTTTTGTTAATAGAAATTGATACTGAATCAACACGACGTGTTGTTGTAGCAACGCGATTAATTAATGGTTTTGATACTGGTTCATTATGTAATGCATTTTTGATGAACTAAGTTGCTGTTTTATGTAGTTACGGATGTTAAACTTGAAGACTACCAAGTAGTGAGTTTATAAGGGAGAGAAAAAATAGAACAGTGTGGCGACTGAAGAAAATGTATCCTTGACTGTTCGTTGACCGTTAAATCTCACTACCAAGGCATACATTTCCTTCAGTCTACCAATACAGAACCTGAACTCGTTCTGGAGTAGGGTGTAGACTCTCTTATAAATACTACTGGTTAGATAATTCCTCAGATTGCGGCATAACAGACAATTTCCTGAACCGATATCAAACAAGCATTCAACAGTGAAATGCTTTTTGTGAAGATTAAGGAAAGAAAAATATGTAGCAATCACCATTATTTACCGATACTAGGTATACGAATTGATGAGTCGAGTGCCTCTCCCAAGACAACCAGATGTTTAGAATTTTTGCATGACGCTAAATGATGAAAGAAAGTACGCATCGTAGATGTTGAGTAACCATGATGAAAAATAAAGATGTTTAGAATTACTGACGTTGTATATCCATTATGAAAGAGTTGTGAATTATAGATGTTTCAAAAAAAAAAATTGTTTTATTTATGTTGACTAATATCTACTGCATCCAAATTCTTGATTGTAGAACGCCAGAGTTTTGTTGATCAGCTGCATTAATGATATCGTGTAAACTGTCATGTCTCGCTGTAAAAGTTCCCCAATTGAGACATGCCGAGTTCCAGTAGACAACAAGACCCAAGGATTAGCACAGAGTTGGTAAGCGTGCGCAAATAAATCAAGTGTCAGATACTAGTGAATGAAATTATGTTATTTATTAAAGGTAAGTTCTATTGCAATAAGAGGAATACAAATGTTGACCATCATGACCGTCAACCGAAATTCCATACTTGAGAGCCCTGTTCAGTAATTGTATGTGGAACTGATGACAGATATGAGCCTAATAATCTCTTTCTACGCACATCAAATTTCCCAAAAAAAACTAAAACTAATGAAAAAAAGAACTACCTAATACGCTTACTGAACAGTGCCCTCAAGTACCAAAATTCAATTTCAGGTAATGAGAGACAACATTACTATTGCTAGCGATGAAAGCTATTTAGAAAAATAGTAAAAATTTTTGAAAGTTAATAAAAAAATGAATGGGGAGGGTAAGCTAATACAAAGTAGAGTCAGATAACCGCAGACAAAGTCTTAAGCGGCTCACATCTAACACGAAAACGTTAATATGTTAAGCATAGTGGATGATTTATTAGAACAACCAAGGGGAGAAATTTTAATAAATCAAGATACCAATGTAAAGAATAATAAAAAAAAATTACTAATAATTAATAAATTAATAATGATAAAAAAAAACTATTACAGGATAATAAATTAACAGGGATAAGTATATACTAAAGATAATACAAAAATAAGTTAAGAGATTTAAAACTGATGGGGATTAATTAAATGTCATAATCGGATGTCTTTTGAAGGGTAAATCCCCATGTCATTACCATCTAAATTCGTACATTCATACAGGTTCTTACCAATCTTGTATTTTATTATGGCTGGTACTAATTGTGAAGCTATCTTGCCTGAACGTTTATTAGCAGCACCACCCAAGCGATGTTGCCGTACCGAGACCCGCTGTTGTGGCCGAAAAGTTTGTGGTCGAGTTCGCGTTCGCCAAATATATTGCTGTTGAGGCCTTTGTAGCGCAGCTATTAAATGTTGTTGCACGTTAGATCTGAAGTTCGCTAACTGATCCGCATGATAAAGTGCTTGGGCAACTGGAACTGCGAGACTATGTGTTCGTTCTTGGTTACGATCACTCTGAACTAGATCAGCTATAAATGAAGGAGTGATGCCAAAGTCTCTCCAAAAATCTGCACCCAGGTACACCTCCTCCTTCAGACTTGGGACTACATAGAACCTAAAAGATTTTGTAAAACCGTTGAAAGAAATTGGAACGTCGACGTATCCCAAAATATGGTTACGTGTGCCATCCACTGTACGGATGAAAGATGAAAACTTACGATATGAGATTCCGGCATTATTTAATAACTCTAAAGAATTTCTTCCTAGAAAACTGATAGCAGCCCTATTATCCAGAAGTCCATATACAATTTTATCAAGGATGTCGATGTAAACATGTGGCCTAGAATCATTTAGTTCGGAAATGATAGAAACAACACATGCTTTATTGAAAATCTGTCGCAACTTTAGATAGCGTTTAAAACGTTCATGGCGCTTTAAAGAAATTAGTTTTCGTCGAACCGGAATTTGAACTGAGCTGGATTTTGGTTCATTGTGTATACCTTTTGAAGTACAGTGATTAATTATCGGTTGTTCGTTCGTAATTATCGAAAAGGTTTCCATTGCTTCTGCTGTGATGTATCGACTTCGGTATTCATCAGTTTGCACTTCTAGATAACAAGTTGTTTTCGATGTTGTTGGGAAAGATGACCATAGCGTTTCATATTTCTGGCACAGTACCCGCAAGTCAGCTAGGGTAACTACATTAGCCACCATTGTAGCACTTTTTAATTTATCTGACATGCCTTCCCTTACAATCTCAATCATCTCCTTTTCTGAAAATGGTTGAGCCAGTCGTTTGTTGAGCTTGCTAACCTCTATGATGTAATCAAATATCATCTCATTTTCATTTTGTCTTCTGTTTAGTAGTGCACACAGTACAGCCTTATCGTCGTCAAGAGTACCAAACGTCCGTAATAAACTTTCTCGGAGTATGGAGTAGGTCACCACCCGATACTCATAAGTAAGGTTTATATAATGTTTATCCGCCACTCCACGAAGATACCGGGGAACGATTGACTTTAAATCATCAAAGGTCACCTGATCCCGCCGTGCAGCCACTTCAACCAAATGGATGAACTCGTGAGCATCTGGTGATGACCCATCCCCTGAGAACAGAGGAAGCCAATCTGTGCTAAATTGACTCAAGTCCTGATAGTCTTCGTACTCTTCCGGCTGCATTACTGGTTCTGGCACTGCCTGTATCCTAGCCACTTGTTGATAAGAAGGTAGAGGAGACAAAGATTTAATCTTATTGAGTGATTCATTCAAACTCCTAGTGGCATAATTACGGCCGTACACAATTTCATTACTGTCACCCAGTCGGTTGACACGATCTAGATAATGTTTAACACGGTTTAAAAGGCCCTGTAAAATATGTGGTTGCACTGAGGGTACAAGATCCCTCGCTTTACTGGACAAAAATAAGGCAGCGTCTACAATCGCTTCGCTTTCTTCAGTCATGTTTACTGCATGAGATTGAGTTATCCTTGTAGCTGGATTACGCGCAGTGTCACTTAATTGTTGTATCCAGTCCTCGCTGTTGTACTGTATGTCCCGGAGGAAGCATTCGACCCACAACTCGTATTCTTCAAGACCGTAGAACGGATGGTCCAACGGTACAATTGACATTTTTTTTTTTCAGAGTTTATTAACAGAAGGACAAAAAAAAGAATGTAAAAAATTGCAATTCAACAATACCAATAACAAACGATAATGATCGTGACCCCCTAAAATGTTTTCCCGCGCAAAAATGTCAAAAAAAACACAACAACCGTAAAAAAATTGTAAAATGCAATAAATTGTAAACCGACTAGAAATCGTGAACACCGCGACTCACAACAGCAGAAAGAAATATACAAATGCTTCGAATGATCAACTCCTTTACCCCTCGTTTTACAGAGAAAATTATAAATCTTAAAGATTTTAATTTATATCTAGGAAAAAATGTTATTTATTTAGTATTGAGCAAGCAAATGGTATTGATTTACTTAAAATTCTATTTATTTTGTTGCAACTTGTACACCTTGATTTACTTATTGCATAAGATGGTAAAAATATTTATTTATTTTTCTTGATGTTAAGTTTATTTAAGAATATTTTTATTTATTTAAAAATATATATATATTTATTTATAAAAAAAATGAAAAATATTTATTTATAAAAATATTTATAAGAAGCTATAATAATATTTATTTATTTATTTGAAAAAATATTTATTTAGAAAAAATATTAAATTAATTATGAAAATATTTATTTATTTAAAAAAAATAAGAGAATTATTTATTTATTTATTTATTTATAATTGTTAGAGATTTTTCCTGGGCAAAGCCCACACCGATTGACTGTATAATCAAAAAAAATTTTTAAAAGGAATTGTAACGAAGATTCGAAGTGGAAAATCGAACTCGCGATCTCTTCCCAGAAACGACATGTGAGGTCTAGAACAAAAATAGGTCTAAAAATCCTAAAATCTACATTCTAGGACCCTCCCGCTTGATGAAATGAATTCAGCATTGTTTAAAGATTCAGCCTAAATATCTGTTATCTACAAAAATCATATGCTGAGTTCATTCATCCTTAAAACTAAGAAAAATATAAAACTAGAAAAAGTTAAGAAAAATAATTAAGACTAATATCGTTTGTTGGGAGTAGACCAGTATAGAGTACCAGTCTCCAGATCCGATTTCAGTACAAGACCGAATTTACTATTGAAACGCGATGTTGGATGGATTTGCTAAGTCCATTGAAATTGTGAAGGGAGGTTGGGTTGAACGTTGGTTCTTCCCAACAAAGTGGAGATCTGGATGCAGTTTCACTTGTATGGAGGAGTGCTTAGCATTGTAGAAGCGATCCTGGCTGTCCGTAGGACTGACAGGCTTCCCTTCTCTTCCGCATAAACACTCGACCAGTAAAGCTGCATTCAGTCTCGGAAGGAAAACTAATTGAAATTTTACCAATATTATTTTAAAAAAATCCGCTTGGTGATCGCATGCCAAAAGACAGAGGCGACCCTTAACCAACGAAACATGTTAAGAAGGTTAAGCCTTCTTGGATTCTTTCTTAGAGATACCCATAGGAGGTGGGATCTGGGCAGCAACCTTCTGACTCCTAATCCGAATCTGAGTCAGGGTGGGCTGCTGCCCATAGTCTCTCAAATTCATCCCTTGCTTGGGCCATCGCTCTCCTTTCAACCCTCTTCCTTTCATCATTCTTCTTCCTCTTGGCCAGCATCCTTCTTCGCGCTCCAGTCATCAGGGGTTCAGCAGGCTCAGTAACCACTGGACCTGGTGAATCCCTGACAACCACCTCCATCGTCAAGCGCAAGAGCTCTCTTCTTGCTGGCGTCCAGTGAGTCTCAAGAGAAGGATCGAGTCCCACCCACGGTCCTGGAACATATGGTTCCCCTCGCGCTGGTGGAAGTCCATCCATCCCTTGATCCGGACCTACCGCTCCTTCTTCTTCCGGCGGGAAGAAGGGTTGATTGGGCAGCGACGGCCTCGCCCTCCTGTAAAGCGGTGTACGGAAGTGTTGTGGCACTTCCCGTCGATGATGTACACCACGTTTTCTTGTATACATATTTTCTTTTTATATTTATTAAATTCAAAAGAAATTTATAAAATTTATATTTACAAATTTTGTTATTTTTATATATTTATAAAATCTATAACAAATTCCAAAATTCAACTTTTAATTAAACTTTGGCAAAATCAATCCAAAAATAACAACAATTCAAGAATTTTTCCGAAATCAGAAAAAAAATTAACGGCAATAACGAAAAAATGTATTTTTGTATAAGTTCCAAAAAGTTTCAAAAACAGGAATAACAAGAAATATTAAACTAGAACAATGTTTATGCATATATATTTATAAATATAACAGTATTCTCTGTTTTTTTTTTTTAATTTGTCTTTGTTCGGCGCCAGTATTTATAATAAAATTATTAGTAGTGATAAAACCACAAATAGTTTTATGCCGGAGGGTACGATTCGTTTAGAACAACCGATATTTATGGGGACTCCATCCCAGAAAAAATCTCAAATGAAAGTTAATTTAATAAATCATTAGATCTACTACATGAATTAAAAGGAATATTTATATATTTGTATCTAGTATAATATAAAAAAAAAAGGAAATTCAAACAAAGATAAAAATAAACTTATCTTAATTTGTTGTGTGTTGTTCTGACGTCATGTTGAAATCCTCAATAAAGTGTATACAGTTGTATATGTAATAGCCTTCGTAGTATTAGACCAACTCTTACGCGCAATGCTGGTGCAAATATAACTAGAACCCCGTCCTCTGACAGACACCCTCTAATGGCACTTTATCAATACAGTTATTCAGGGGCATTCACTTATCGCTTTCCCTATTTTATTTCTTCATTCCCCTCTTTTTTTTTACAAACAACCTCCGTCATGTAACATCATTTATCTCAACATATATATACTGCTGTTAAGTTGAATCATACATATTCGCAATTCACTAAACAATTCAACTTACTACCTCGCACGAAATCTATAGTGAATTTAATGCACAGAAGAATCACTGCAATTAACGGTGTTCAACTTTCACCACTATTTTTTTACAGCACAACATGTATCGATTTATTATTTTTTTGTTTTAACTAGATATTTTGGAATTTCTCTTCATTAAGTAAAATTTTCCGTTTTAATATATTTCACATTCAAAATCAAGAAAAATCAAAAGAATATCACTCGGTACAATTTTGTTTTATTCACTCAATAAACTATAATAAAAAAACTACATGTTTTCAGAAAAAAAAAACTATGACATTCTTGGTAATTTTTTTTCGACAAATACAACACAAACATTTTTTTTCTTTTTGAAATCCCCGAAGGGATTATTTGGACTCTTAAAGAGCTCCAATAACTTAATTAATTTTATCAATTTACACAATTAATTTGTTTCTTTTCCGCCCGAACTTAATTTAGTTATTTTATTAAAAGAAGACAACTCACAGAGCGACTCCCGAATCACAATCAATTCAAATTGACAAAAATTGATTAAAAATCAATTAATAACTGACCATTTTAGATGTAAATCATATCATTTAAATAGCATCTAAACAAAAGGGTGTGAAGGAGATGACTATTCAAAAATTTTGTATATTTCTTTCGGTTGTTTTGTTTTTCCCAAACAAAGGAATTTAATCGTTTTTTTTTTAGAATGAGATCGTCAAACAATTACAAAAAAAGAAAGGAGGATCGACAACATACAATTCGTGTTGGTTTTGTTTTCAGTTATTAAAGATTATAGAGAAAACGAAATAACAATAACCACGAAATGCAACAATTTATTAACAGTTTATTCAAACAGATGATGATGAGATTGTGTCTGATAGCATCAACAAAAAATGAAAAATGCAACCACAACTACATGAGTTTTATTTTTTGTTTGATGAAAACAAAGTAGAAGAATGTTTACGAATTTAAGCAATGTTAATTGTGAGACTGATAGTTTTGTTAATAGAAATTGATACTGAATCAACACGACGTGTTGTTGTAGCAACGCGATTAATTAATGGTTTTGATACTGGTTCATTATGTAATGCATTTTTGATGAACTAAGTTGCTGTTTTATGTAGTTACGGATGTTAAACTTGAAGACTACCAAGTAGTGAGTTTATAAGGGAGAGAAAAAATAGAACAGTGTGGCGACTGAAGAAAATGTATCCTTGACTGTTCGTTGACCGTTAAATCTCACTACCAAGGCATACATTTCCTTCAGTCTACCAATACAGAACCTGAACTCGTTCTGGAGTAGGGTGTAGACTCTCTTATAAATACTACTGGTTAGATAATTCCTCAGATTGCGGCATAACAATATGTCAGAAATATCCACGACTTTCCAATATTTCCAGAACTGCCACTTTTTACCTTTTTTGAATTTCTTCTGATATTTAATTTCTGCTGATGACAAGTTTTTTTCCATATTCATCTATTCCACGCATAACTGTTTCCATAAAAATTTACGAGCCTCGTGAAATTCAATTATTTAATATATTTGTCATCGTTCTGTTTATATAAACTAACTATTTTGTTAATGTAAAAGTAAAATTTTAAACAAAAACTTACTCCCAGCTCAAATAACTTGAATTTTCCTTTTTTGTACTTTCAACAGCAGAATTCACAATTTCGTCTTCCATCGCATCAACCAAAACAAAACCTTCAAAACAAATAATCTACCAAAAAATAAATAGATTTAAGTACCCAAATGAATACCTGTGTACCTGTAAAAATGTAAAATTATTCTCACGCGTACTGCTCACCTGAGTAAAAACATCGTTCTGATGAGAACGCGTGAGAATCGTCCGACAAAAATGAATTATCATCGATGCTTTTACGATGGATGAGAATGAATTCTCATAGTATAACAGCACGCTAAGATTTTAATGTTTTGAAACGTAAATAATTGTTCGTAAAATATTAAGTCCAATTTTTTTTCTAAACTAACCTAAAATAGTAGAATAAAAATTTAAAAAGCTGTTTACAATCATCAAATACATCAAATCTTCTACAAATAATTGTTGGAGTTTTGTTGTAACTTTTAAATTCATAAATTTTTTTTAAAGTCAGATAAAACATCTGAATCGAGATCGAATAGCTAGAATGAATGTTTAAATGTCTGCAAAAATATTCAATAATTGAAAAGACCGTTTTCATAAATTAAATTTATACATCAGATTAGTATCTGATTTAAATCATTGTATGACATTTTTAATAATACACAAAAGTAGATAGGTGGTGTATCAGTTTAAATCAATACCTTGAATTCATAATTTTTTGCTGCTGAGTCTTTTATAGCGATTATGCCCCCCCCCCACTCACTATTTTTTATTATTAAAAATGGCCAAGGAAAATCTAATCTGATGTGCGAAGTTAATGTGTGCAAATTGTTTTTCTGCTTAAAAATTTTAGGTTTTAGTACTTATCTTTTTAATTAAGGTGTATGTTTATTAAATTTTGTTTTTTAAATGAATGTAACCTTAAGGTAGCTGTCTGACTGCCTGGCCAAGCTAAACAAACTTTGTAATGGTAGCAATATAACAGTTTACTGAATAACTGGTCAGTCTTTGTCGGGACGTAACTCTTTTGTGGACTAGGGACTAAATCCATCCACGAAAGGATGAGCAAATGCTTCAAAGCTTAGAATAACGCCACGGGTCGCCACAATCAATTGGCCTATTTAATCAAAAGAGAGCATTATTGTACTTCAGGCTGAATAAGAACAACCTGCGAATACTGACAGGTGTTCTTACAGGGTACTGCAAATTTAGAAAACATCTCAAGAACATTGAGGTGGAGAATAGAAGATCGAATGTCGATCCAGTGTATTAAAAGAAGAGTCTCCAACCAGTCTCAGTTCCACTCAGACTCGTTTAGGAGTTATAGCTTAATTAAATTTGCATGATACTAATCCAAAACATCTAACGTATGTTGTAATAAAAAAAACAAATCTTTTTAAACATTCACGAAAAAACCCAGATACATAGTTTGAATGTTTAAACATAAAAACCAATCGATTGTGTTGATTTGATAATGCATGCTCATATATAAAACCTATAACTCAACTGCTTACAAACAGTTTAGGTTTTGTCAATCTATAATAAAGAATATATACCTTTTATCGTGTTTGAACAGTTTTGTTGTTTGCATTGAGATGAATTTTTATGATTATCCAAAATAATGTGTCGATAATTTTTATTATCCATCCACACAGACCTTAAAAATAATGGTCCACTAGAACCTTTCCATATTTGATGACCGCTGCTTCTTTCATTCATTGTTTTGCTCTATTAAAACATTTCAAATACCACAAAATTACTTATCATATTTAAACACGGCACGGTACAACTATCTATCTATTTTACAATTAAATAATTTTTTTAAAATAATTGATTTTCTTAGTTTAGGTTAAAGTCTTATCAAAAAGAAATACTAAAAACAACTAAAATATATAGTAATTTATATGTCTGATTTTTTTTTGTTTCCCCCAAAACCACCACAAAACTTGTGTTTTTCTTTATTCATATTTGTTGTTGTTAGCAAAGTAAAGGAATTTGTTTTACAAACGACAATTTAAAAAGTTTTTTTTTATAAAAAATACACGGAAAATAATAGTTTCACGAAAAAGCATGGAATTAACTATGAAAGTTTTATATTATTAAAATCGAATGTTGTATTTGCACATGTTAGGCGTATTCCTTGGTTTCTTGGTACTATTGATGATTTCGTTTGAAATTATTGTTTCTTGTTGATTTTGTACAACTCTGCTTACACATAACTCTCGTTTTTTGGTTTTATCTTCGTCCAAGAAGCACATAGCGTCTACTAGTCTGCACCGTTTTACTTTATTTAGGTCAATGAAGAATGTATGTTTAGGAGTTTTACGAGTGTAACGCGAAGCCACCTTCTTTTTCTTCGTGCATAAGTTTCACCCCCACTTTCCATTATAAGGTGATTTGCGTTTACAGTTTTGCTTCGCGTTACATGCTTTGTATTTGCATAAGTATACTCAGGAAAGCATCAATTATCCGATAATAACGTCAAACAGTAATTAACCTTACCGTGTTTTCTGATTGTCTGAGCTTTTAATTTAAAAATCAACGAAAACGTGCAATGCTTTAGCGTCATAGATCGTTACAATGGTTAGGCAATTTGTGGACGGTACCAATGATGTTTAGCATAATGAACATAACAGTCTTCATTAATCTAGTTCCTGACCATCCTGTTCCTGTTCCTTGTTCGTGGCCATCCTGTTCCTTTGCAATTCTTTTGCAAGTTCTTTCAATTTTACCTGAGTTCGTTAATCTCTGGCGTCACACCAAAACAACAGAAGCTTCCCTTTTACAATATAAATAAAAAGGTGTAGAACTTGTATTTTCAGTTGTAATCTCCCAAGGGCGGTGATAATTCGAAATTATTTTTTGCCAAAAATTTCGAAAACAAGTATATGCAAGTATATTATTCATAAAAAATATATAAATAAATGAAAAATGGCAAGAAATTTTCTAAACGAATTTCCCTCGTTCGTTCATAAATTCTCATAATTTTTTGAAAATTTCCTCAAGCAAGTGGTTTTGATAATAGCTCTCGGCCTACGGCCTCGTGCTTTTATCAATATACTTGCTTTCGAAATTTTTGGCAAATTATTTCGAATTATCACCGCCCTTGAACAACTGATAATTTTTAATATCCCAGTAGGCCAAACGTATAAATATTTGTTATTAGTATAATTCAAATTTTATTGGTGAAATTGAATGATGTCATTACATTTTAGAGAATTTCATTGGTTTAAATTAAAATAAAACTGAGGCAAAAATTTTGCAGGGTAATTTTTTTAACAGAGTTTCGCATTTCTGAAACTTCTTACCATCTTGAGTTTGTTCTGATGAATTTGAAAACCGATGCTCATAACTTTCTCAGAGCAGCCTTATTCATATTCTTATCCCTCGACTCTCACCCTAATTGAGATTGTTGAATCGATAACGATGAAAGATAAAAAAAACTAGCAGATTATGCCATCCAATAGTTTTTTTATATCAAATAAGTTGAGAAATGGATTAAGTCATCACTGTCAAAGCTTTTCATTCCAAGCTAAACGTACAAAAATATAAATATAAATTGAGAAATAGAAATACATTTCGTGTTAAACTAAAAGTCCAGAGTACCGTTCTTGATGTGTTATCATTGTCTAATATCAATATTGTAATTGAATTTCGTTTATTTTAAAGAGTGTAGTTTTCTATGTTTTATTTAATTTATTATGGTTGGAAGATTACTTCAATTACACACGCAAACATTTTGCACAACATTATATGAAGTATTCATAAAATTAATTAAGCATGCAATTGAATACGAATATTATCAGATAAAATTGAGAGGCACATATATGTTATTCATTTTTCTTTATATGTATATTAGAGTTGTATGACACTTATATAACAAACATATTTACAACTCGATAAGACACTTAACTTTTGTCTGCCTGTGGACCTTTTAGAAAACTTTCTACTAAATTATTATTAGCAGCATTTTTCATCCTTGACAATGTTATGGTATTGCTTGTTCGAAGGAATGAAACCCCATATAATTTTATATTATATCATTGAGAAAGACAGTGCGTCACAACAATCGAGAAATATGCCACTAGCTATTATTATGCCGGGTCGACACCTACAAATATTTGAGGCGCATTTTACGGAGTTTGGACGTATGCGGCGCACGGACAGGACGGAAGAATTTTTTTCACATTCAACACACACGATCCGTAGCTTGTCGGTTTTTTCGAAAACATCAAAGAGATTTGCGCCGCATGCTGTTTCTAGTGTGGACGCTTTCCACAACTTAAAAATTTATTTAGTTCAAATCCATAATTATTTATTTGAAATAAATATTATATTTTAACATAAATATCAAAAAATACAATTTTAACCAGGAAAGTACAAAAGCCTTAACAAAAACAAACAATTCAGAAAATTAGTATGTATAACCTCTTCTCGTTTTCACGAATGGCTTGAGCGGAGTGACCTAAAAATTTACGTGAATAAATATCTGTGTGATAAAATATTTTTGCGGCGAAAATATTTGCGACGCACGCGTTCGTCACAAAAATTTGTAGGTGTGAGGCCGGCATTAGCAATTACATTTTAGTTTTTTTCCTACAAATTTGTTAAAAAAAAATTTAAAAAAAAAGTTAAAAACTTTATATTTAAAAAAAAAACTTCTGAAAAGGCTTTATCACCTTCTTTTTGTTTTGGACAACCCTAATCTCACACAGCAATAATTAAAATAAAACCGACTTCAGAAAAAATAAAAGAGACACAAAAAGTGAAAATTAACTCAATTTATTTATATACATTATATGGGACTTTTTGCATTAAATTTCTAGACAATACTTTGTGTGAATTCATAGAATGGGGAACATTTCTATTCTAATTAACATCCTAAGTCACGAGTGTATAGTCATTATTGATTGTATCCAATCAATGTGAAATCAATGGCTGACACTTGATCAATTTGTAGTTCTATATGTATTAACACTAGACTACATTAAGGGAATTTAAATTAATTTTGGATTTTTGAGATCAATTAAACTCAAGTAAGTAAAGAAGTAATTGGAATATTTTCAATTCAAAGGTATGGTTTGAAGTTCATTGTATTCCATCTCCATCCCATCACTCTATACAAAATATGAATTATCATTATAAAGAAGCTAACGATTTAAGTCATCGTTATCAAACAACTGTTATTAAATTAATTCTAAGGAAACAAATACAACCACAACAAAAAGATACATGCAAAACCATTAGTCTACTAGTTCATTATTCGTAGAAGAATAGTCTAGCTAGATATTGATGCAAGTTGTATATAAACAAGTCGTTTGCAAGTTACAATTTCACATAACTGCAACGAAATACAAAACAAAATTGTATTCAACCTCAATTAAACCTATACAATATTTCAATTACAAAACTAATAGTAGATTCTTGTATGAGAATGATGGCAATTCTTCACGAGGATGAAGTTTCCCGAAGCGAGCGTAGCGAGTGGAAGGAATCATTCGAGTGAATAATTGCCATCGTCCTATGCGAATACAAGATGCTATTTTATCCACGACTTCAAAATATTTCGACTAATTTCCAGTTTGCCTGCTAAAGTTTTTATCACCATATTGAAAAACATGCATCAAAGATAGCATAGCAAAACTTTTTTATTTTATATTTTATATATGTATTGTTCTCGTTTTAACCTTTTGATATTACTATATCAACAAATGAAATTTTTAATTTGTTAGGGAAATATTTAATAAACTATTTACTATAGAACTGTTGAAGAATTTAATTATAATCACTAGTTGTGGAATGAATATAATTACAATGGAAGACATACGCATGGAAAGCATATATTCTTCAGTAGTCATGGATAAAATCGTTTACCTCACTGTTATCACGATGTGATGCTGGATCCAAGAATAACGGTTGACAATGATATGACATTGTTTTATTTAACAATAATATAAATAAATAATACAAAATAATAACGACGTCGATTATTTTCAAAATTTTTCGAGCTTTCTTTATAATTTTGGATTTATCGGGAACAATTTCGATAGACATTAAAATTGTATGTAAGGTATACCTTTTGTAAAACAAACATAGTTAAAATTAGACTGGGATAGTGTAGACAGTTTACGTCGGAATGCGATAGTGTTAAAAACCAGCGACAAATTAAACAACAGTTGAATAGTTTAAATATGTGATCATATGCAAAAGTTAAAAAGGAAACAAAGCCGAATGCATAATGAAGGAAATAATGTGAGCAGTTTTAATGAAATTATTCAAAAAGCTTCTATCTGAAAAGAGTCGCAGTCGAAAAATAGGAGTAGTTCAGACCTACAAAAACGTGCAAAGCACAAAGGGAAAACATAAGAAGAACATTTAAAGGAATGAGTTCAGACTTGTCAAGGTATGTCTACAAAAAACAAAGTGATTGCCATTGATTTAAAGGACAGCAAGTAATGCTAAACAAGATGAGATAAAGGGTAAATTAATAAAAAACACAATTTGGATTCAAAAATTGGAGAAGAGATTTAGAAGTGGATGGCAATGTTACGATCCTACATAATCGTAACGAAATCCAAAACAACTGCAATCAACCTCAATTCATCCTATACAATATTTCAATAACAAAACTAAAATCATTTAAATAATTGTCATCAGCATGTACAAAAGTGCACCCTAAAACAGGTCGCTCTATTTATCACCAAAATAAGAGCGCAAAAAAACAACTTTAATTAACAATTAAACCTTCCTTCTAAAACAATTTTTTGTAAACATCAAAATTATTTCTTTTGGTTTGGTTACAGCCCTAGCTACGCGCGAGCTGCAAATTTAATACATGCGTGAAATCTAGTACATTTTAGCATCCTTATACAAACTACTATTATAGAATTAAGAGCTAGGCCAATTCGAGGGAGATAGAAAAACGTGACAATACCTTAAATAAATTTGTATGATAAAAATTACAAAAACAATAATAACAGCAACAATTGTAAAAAGAAATAAAATTTTCGTTTATGAAACCCTCATAAATATAAGGAAAAGTATCAAATTTTTTTACTCCAGTAACTTTGTCGCCTAAGAGTATGGTGTAGTATGCGTCAAATCCGGTAGTTTTGATTTTTGCAGACTTATTTATGATGTTGGCCTAATGAATATAATGAATAATCCAAGTTTGTGACCTCGAGCGCCGAACGCAACTTTGTCAAAAATCGGATAAACCTCGAAAAAATCGTTATTTTTTCAAATTTTGGCGATCATAACCCTAAAGGACTAGTTTTTTCTTTATACTTTCTTAGGACGGTTTTAAAGTAGACTAAATTTGCTACAATATGATACTAGAACTGTCTCTGTAGACCCAATAGTTTCCGCGATTAAGCCGCAATAATCGAAAAAATCGTTATTTTTTCAAATTTTGCGATTATGGCCCTAAAGGACTAGATTTTGAAAAAAAGTAGACTAAATTTGCTAGAATATGATACTAGAATTGTCTCTGTAGACCCAATAGTTTCCGAGATTGAGCCTTTCAAAGTTTATCATTTTTTTAACTTCGCAATATTTTGCAATATTTTGCAATATTCTAGACATTATTTTAGTCACTCGAAAATTCATTCAGAACGACAGAATTGCAAAAAATTGCGAATTTCGAAAAAAATGATAAACTTTGAACTGCTTAATCTCGGAAACTATTGGGTCTACAGAGACAGTTCTAGTATCAAATTGTAGCAAATCTAGTCTACTTTAAAACCGTTCTAACAAAGTATAAAGAAAAAACTACCTAGTTCTTTAGGGTTATAATCGCCAACATTTGAAAAAATAACGATTTTTTCGCGTTTTTTTCGATTTTTGACAAAGTTGCGTTCGGCGCTCGAGGTCACAAACTTGGATTCTTCATTAGGCCAACATCATAAACAAGTCTGCAAAAAATCAGAACTACCGGATTTGACGCATACTGTGATGTATAAAGTTACTGGACTACTTCATTTTCAAACAAAAATTTTAAAACTTTTATTTTTTTTTAAATTACTAAACGTTCTCACCCTAATAAGGTTTGACAGGCTGTAACTAATATGCTGACTATTAAATTATTAAGTTATAACTTTTTTATTTGTAGATTTTTTTGAATTGATGATGACTGTTTAATTTTTGTTTGAAAAGCGGATTATTACATATAGTTTAAATGACGCAGGGAAATTTGGGTTTAATTATATATAATTTGAAAATTAGGACATATACACCAAATGTTTTGTAGGTCAACTTTGATTGGACTAATTAATTAATCTGGCTATGTATGAATACCGTAACATTGATCATTGCCGACTTTCATTAGGGAATGCAATCCCTGGATTTTTTGCATGACGAATCCCAGGATCCCGGGATTCGTCATGCAAAAAATTCCGGGATTACAATCCCTAACTTTCATAATTTATTATTGTAGATGAGCCTCCTGGTTAACCTTCCGACTACGTTGGTTTTCAATTAAAACTTATGAATTAATTTGGGTTACCAATTAACTTTTAGTTTGTAAATATATTTGATAAATAGGAAAAGCACCAAAGAATTGTTATATGGTGGGGAATTGTTAATTTAAATTGTTTAAAATTGATCTCCTTGTAAGACTCACGTTTTCAATGTCAATTCAGAAAAATATTTTCTTCTAAAAAGCAGTTGAACGAAAATCGAATCAAGACAGCCATAAAATAAGAAATCTGAACCCGACCTTTTCCAATTTTTTTTAAACTTCCGTAATCTTTAGTATAATAAAAAATGAATACGTGTTTTTCATTTTTTTTTATTTTTTTCAATAGTTATTTACACAGGGTGACTCGAAATTTCTTAAGAAATTTAGTGACAATCAAAGATTAAAGTTATTCGATTTCAGTAAATTTTTTTATGAATTGAGTATATTTTTACAATTAATTTTTCATCTTCAATTTTTAAAAAAATAGAAACTTCGAGCCACCATGTGTCAAAAAATGTGCCAACTAGTGAAAAACTAAAAAAATCAAAAATACGTTTTAATTTTTTTTTATTATACTAACGATTACCGAAGCTTTGATAAAATCATAAAGGGTCGGGTTCACATCATCGGGGTCTTGATTTGATTTCCAACAGTTATAAACCCAGAGTGAGTTATCTTAACATAAATATAACAAGTTATTTTTGCATTTTTCAACTTCTACGATTTTCCGTGCTAAATAATGATATCAATTTTTTAAAGCTGACATGTGTAAACTCAATTTCAATTATAGATCATGTCTTAATTGTGTCCTGATTCAGTGACATTACAATCTATCAATAATTGATTCCTCTTTGTCTAAGCAAAGCAAATAATTCTTTGTTTTATATTGTTCTCTTGTACACGATAGGTATATCGTATAGAATAACAAAATCTATTATTAACTACGAAAACATTGAATCCATATGTGACTTAGAAAACGTAATCGTTTAAAAGTGAAATTTTTAATGATTTTGTTGAGAGTATAAGTTTAATAACCTTGATAAATCTATTTGATAAACAAATTGAGTACAATCCTAGTTAAATGAATGTTTCTGTGATCAAGAATCAGTTCCCTGACATTTTAAAGTTGGTTAAATTCGTCCCAGTGCTCAAATTAGATTGTGAAAGTTAAACTAAACTAAACAAATTAGGTTGTGAAAGAATTAAATCATCTTCGTTGTTAAATGTCTTGTTGAAGTTAATTGAAAAAGATATTTAGACAAAAATGTTAACGTTTTATTTCATATAGGCAATAGGGTGTTGGCAAAAGATTCGGCAAATCACCGGTAATATCGACGATCTTACGTATAAAACTAGCTTGAAAACACCACACCAAACTTGAAGACACAATAAGGAACTGCGCCGTAAATCGAGTTCTCAATGATCACAAATCGCAGCAGAAGAGTCCAATTACCTCCCAGCACCAGATTTATTCTAAAGCAAATAAGATCCGGTTGGTATGCTTCAATAGATAGTTAGCTAGCTTTTGCTATAGCC
The DNA here is from genome assembly GCA_963693315.1 of Diogma glabrata. Classification (NCBI taxonomy): domain Eukaryota; kingdom Metazoa; phylum Arthropoda; class Insecta; order Diptera; family Cylindrotomidae; genus Diogma; species Diogma glabrata. The sequence goes on from OY856187.1 coordinate 166,105,324, forward strand.
TTTTCTTAGCTATAATTTCACGTTTTTCTCCTTTTCTCGAATTTGCTTTCGATCACGGATTAGTAAGCCAAAACACCAGTTTTTAGTAAATGTTCAGCACATTCACTGTTGTAAGGAAGGCTATTAATCGATCTTCGTAATTAGGACTCGCCCTGCTTTCCCACACGCATTAGATTTACATTGGCAACCACTTCTGTAGTTATTGTCGTTTTTTTTAAACTTATTTCTTCTATTCAGATCGTAACCCTCTATCGCAATAGTTTCTCTTTGAAGTTACCATAGAACATTTGTGCAATATCATTAATTCGTAATCGCTATATTTCCATATATAATTTATTACAATTATTTCGTAATCAATAATTTTTTGTAATTCATTTCAAATTTTGATACACGTTAGATATGCAAATTCTTTAGTGGGCATAATAATTGCTTACAAAAAAATACCCAAGAAACCAACTTACCAGTTCGTTATTGGCTACTATCGGGCGAGAATTTGACTATAAATAAGACCCGCTAGATGTCATCAGAGAGATTCATTAGGTTTATTCGATTCTGATCTGACATAAGACAGCTGATTTTTGTTTCTTTATGTTCAACGTGTAAATTAATTATGTCTTATTGTGTGATCGTTTTTTCGTGCCGGTTGTGAATTTTAAATCCAATAGAAGATAATTTACAGAGTCAAAACATTTATATGGAAAAAGATCAACTTATTGATACGTACTAAGGTAATGATAGTCGTTTCTTTGTTATTTTTTTTGAAGATCAGTGAAACAATAGTCTTATCTGTGTTACAAAAGAAAATGGTTGCTAACTTTCAGTGAATCACATGCGATATTCGGTTTATTAATTAAACAAAACATAATTGTATTTTTGTAAAAAATATATATAAAAGAAAAATTCTGTGATAGCATATGATGCAAAGAAAAACTGTGATAAATTGTTAAACAAACAAAAAACCAAAATCCTAATTAAAAATTGAATAAGCTAAATATTGGATTGTCCGGACTCGCATGTGATAATCTGTATAGCCTTGAAAAGTCTAACCGTATAAGAACTTAATTTTTTTTTATCAATTAATTGTTCCGAATTTATATAAAAATCTGTGTAACCATGTAAAGTCTAGCTGTATGAGTAAAATTTCAATGATTAAGATTCTGTGATAATATAATATAACAAAATGACTGTGATAAACTATTTAACTTAATTTTTTTTGGTATCAAATTCATATAAAAATCTGTGTAACCTTGTAAAGTCTAACTGTATGAGTAAAATTTCAATGATTAAGATTCTGTGATAATATAAGATAACAAAATGACTGTGATAAACTATTTAGCTTAATTTTTTTTTTGTTTTGTATCTATTACCTGTTCCGAATTCATACAAAAATCCGTGTAAAACTTTATTCAAAACATAAATTATATTTAAATAATTATTATTGGGAAAACATTTTGTTGCTAAGCGTTATAATAAACAACCAAACCATAAAAGCCTAGTTCTGTTCATACAAATTGAGGGTTATATTTCGACGATATCGATTGTTTCGAGGTGAGGGGGCCAATGAATGTGACTGGGTGGTAAATACGTTTAAGATTAAAAATTTATCGCTTGCTACTACAACATTCGGGGTGCAGACCACCGTGGATACATTACCGCGTCAACTATTTATTTGTGTTGTGTACCGTTGCATCCGGATACAGATTGGTTTGACGTCATTCATTAACGACCTTAGTTGTCACAAACGAGCTTTGTGTCTTGCTAATATCTACTCACGTGGTATTCATCCACGGACTTGAAGCGTAACAATTGGTCGAACATCGTAGCCATCCGGAATACTGTATTTTTGTTCCACCAATGAACGGGATGAGGAGGGATGAATGATTGATTTTTGTTTGGGACGGGGTCTGGACTAACCATGGGGTGAGTCATTTTTTTTTTATTATTATGAGTATGTATGTTTGTATGAACGTGTATGTGCGTATGTATGTGTGGGCGTATCTAGGTGAGGTAAATTATATTAAGTTTTATTTCTCGTTTGTTTGAATGATTCCGTGTATGAGCGTAGGTATATGGACGGGTGGATGCGTGAACGTATGAGCGAGCACATTGTTGCCTGCGCGTATGTCAGTCAGGCTATATTGGTGAACAGGTAAATAAGGATTTTCCGTGAATATTGGAAAATAAAAATTTATTGCTACAAACGTGAAAAGAATTTCAATTCAAAACAGCTGTTTTTTTTTTTGTTGATCAATCAAAGGATTTGGTTTATCGTGGGATGGATGATGGAATAAAAAAATACAATCCGTGCATCAGCCGTACTAATTATATTATTAAACGACGATTTGACAGATGTAAGAAGGTGCCGTCCTTCTATTGTTATCATACCATTATTCGGTACAATTATGGCGTCGCTACAGATAATATGGAGCCCATGTAATAATTCTTGTTATATTACAATGAGAAAATGATTTCAATATTATTTCGGAAGGAATTTTTTTTCTTGGTTTCTATCAAGCTGGGAACTAGATTGGAATGGTTACCCCGGCTTTTAGTGATATGCATCATGCTGGGTAAACCGCAACTTTAATCATAATATTCAAGCCACTTAGCATCATGGCTTTCATCATCGGATATTCCTTCCCTGAACTTATTTTTTTGTTTTGTCATCAAAATCGATATATACTGGTTGTATATCTCCTATGGTATCTATCCACCAGCATGAAAACAATATCAATTAAAATCATTTGGTTAAGCATGGTAGCTGTATCGTGTAGGGTGATTGCGCGTATGGGTAGGGATGTGTGCATGTGTGTGTGAGTATGTGAGTATGTGTGTATGTGTGTGGGTGTGTGTGAGTGAGTGGATGAAGTGCGAGAGCGCGTGAATGTGTTAGGATTTGGGGGGGGGGGTTGGACGTGGTGATCGTGGTTCTTTCACATAAGGGGGTCGCCAGAGTCTATTCAGTTCACTTGCTTTTTTCCTTACATCCGTTCTTATCCCATGTTACGCGTACTAAATCGGTATTTGTGCTGGAGCAGCAGGATTTCTTTCTCGTCCCCATAGACTGCAGCTAGTTTGGGGCTATTAATACAATCTCGCTAGGTACGCGGCCTGCTATGCCACTTCGTTGTTAGTCAACGAAGCAGCGCTTCATTACACTGTTTAACAAATTGTAGAAATTTCCAGTATAACAAAGTCCGAATTAAAACACAATGTTTATACTAAACAAATCTTTGAACTTTATTTACAATTAAAAAATCACTTTACTTCTATTTACATGATTTTGTGTTCACGATACAGCGTTTCGCTTATAATTTATTATTTCTGTTAACCTTATCGCATTCCTACTTAAACTGTTTACTCTATCGCATTTTAATTCCTCCACTTTTTTTTCAAGACTCCTCCACTTTGTTTATAACGTCAAAAATCTCATGCGTTCTTTCTATTACAGATCCAGGTCAAGTATATCAAAGTTTTATCAAAATCATGCCATGATCGAAGGCGTTGGCGAGCGATCAGACAAATATTTTGTTGTTAAATATAAAATGCTAAAAAAAATTGTACATCGGAAGTATACGATTTTAATGCATAGCTTTCTATAGCTTAACTAAGTTTTATCAAAATTCACTTTTCAGAGCATTAAGTTATTTACGTCAATAAAACAGGTCTAAAGCAGCTGCCTCACCGTGTCCAATATCCCTAAAAAAGACTAATCAGTCATATAAATCTAGTATTAATTTACCTTTTACAGAAACTAATTAATTGTTTTCTTTAAAAGGTCTCTTTAGTTTGCGAAAACTATGACGTTGCGAGAAGATAAAACGCCCGTGAGGCTATTGACACTTGAGACTTGCAATAAAGTAAGATTGATCGGAAAACTTTTTAAAATTTCTGAAATTACTTGCTTTTTTTACTCACAACTTTTAATTACCATTTTTAATATTTTACCCTGTTTTTACCATGCTTATGTATAAATAAACATCAGTATGTTAACATTCAAATGTGAAACAAAATGCTTACAATAGCGTGTTAAACATTATTTATTAGATAATGAAGTTGTTGAATTTTTAAACAAAAATTTAATTTATAGTTTATGCGTTTATTGAAAATGAAAACTAATTTAATGATAGCTCGAATTAAAATATGTTAATTGAATACGATTTTAAGTTTGTGTGTGTAATAAACATTTGAGTTCAAAAGTGAATTGTAATATATCACTAATTGGTTTAATAACTGTTTGTTCAGGTCTTAGGTGTAAAACCCGCGTTTAAATTGATTAATTGCGCAGAAAATAGCCGAATAGTTCAAGACAACTAGAATTGGTGTTACAGGTTTAGTTGATAGGATTGCCGCAGCCTAAGGATATTTTCGTATGTTTTCATAAATCAGACTCTTTAACTGCATCTTCGCTACCCGTTATTTTGTTTTATAGTTACTGATATTATCACAGTACCATTTAGTTTAGTATTTAATTTGTTTGGTTTGATTTCGTATGAGGTATGCAGTCTACCATGCTTTTGTTTTTCCTCAGATCCTTTATATTTTCGAGTAGTTCGACTGTTCGACTCCCACAAAACAAACCCTGTTAGTTTGGTTTTGGGAGCGAAACACCATATAGGTGTGTCAATCTGCCTTTTTAAAGCTAAAATAAAACTTGGCTTGATAACGGATAAAACTTCTAAAGCCATATAGAGAGGCTTAGACTTCAGGATCTAAGTTTTGAAAACCACTGTATGTGGACATAGTTTTAATACACAGATTTTGAAAAAAAAGTGATATGTACCGTTGTTTTTATTTTGCAGAGTCCATGGGTAATAGCATACATAGAGTTATTTTCAAAGTAACTAAATTGAAGTGTTTTTATTTCTCGGTAGGAATATATAACTAATATGAAACATGAATTTTGTAGTCTTTCAATGATAATTTTATTTCAGTTATTTTTTAGGTTATGAGAAGAGAAAGTGAATTCAGTTCTGAGTTAACCACCAACTGAATAAGTTTTCATAAACTTTTAATAGAGTTCAATCACAAATAATTAAGTCTCAATTAGTTTTTCTTAATAACAAATAATATCTGCAATATTGGAGACACGTGGGCACTCCCACGTAATTGGTGATTGGCAATACCGGCACAACCAATAAAAGCAAATTCATCATGAATAGATAGAATGATTATGAAACAAATATGTACAATATTTGTGTTAATTATTTTCTAGGAAGGACAAATAAAAATATTTGTATTGTAACTGTTGTTGTATTTACACTTTACAGATGTAAATTTACTAGTAAAATAAATTTACTAGTTTCAACGTCTTTCCAGCAATTAAGAATAGTGAACGGATTTATGAATGCCACTTTTTCGCAGTGAATGTCAAGTTCTGAGTTTGTATGAGAATGGTCGATACTGGGATGTATGCATCAATTACGCGTACAACACGTCACATAAAAATCAAATTTGTGCATTGCTTCATTCCAACAGATCATATGAAAGAAATATAAATCGCAAATGGCAATATGTTCCTTCGAAACCCAAAGAAAATTCAAATATGAACATGGATTACAGCAAAAATCTACAACAAAACGTTGATAATGATTCGATGCGTATCGCCTTCACCGAATCGATCTCCTGCAGCTGCTTCGTTCATTGGAGAATTGAACCTTGAACCAAATTACAACACGGGTGATTTTTTGTGCCCATACCAGAACAACAAACAAATATGCCTGAGCAACGATCAAATAATAATAACTTTCAACGAAGGGGAAGATACACTAAGGGCCGGTTGTACAATTGTAGTTCAGCCGAGGTTCAAGCTGAAATTATGCTAAACCTGAGATTCTGTTCAGTTACGCGTTGTACAATTGCGGTTTAGTCGCGAGTATGAGCTTAAGTTCAAGTTGAGCGCCCAAATTTGTTGGTTCAAGTGCGGTTCGAGAAACTACCCTAACTTTTTTCGGAAAAAAACAATCAAATCAATCTCATTGGAAAACAACAAGAATAATAATTCTGACTAATATTTTGCGAATTAATCTTGAGAATCACATCTCACATCTTGCTTGACTTTTTCAATAGATTATGTATTTAGACAACTTAATTTAATCTTTAGAACTTAAGATTTAGAACTTAACCATAATCTCACTTGTACAACCCATTGTCATATAAGCTTAAGCTCAACCTCCTATCGGGTTCTACTAAGCATTAGCTTAAACTGCTATTGTACAACCAGCCCTAAGAAAAACTGGTAAATCGTACCTAATCATAGAATGCATCAGCATGCTAATTATTATATTTTTTTTAATAAAAAGTGTTGTACGATGTACGCACAAAGAAAACCCTTTGTATTTCGACACAATGACAGTGAGTAATCTCGACTGTTTGCAAAAACCGATTGAAATCAAAAACCGATTGAAATCAAAAACTGATTTAAATTTCGATAACCAACAATTCGTATAGCACGCTTTTGAGCACGATGTTGTAGGGAATCAAGATTTAATGTTAAATTTCGATCACCAACAATTCTTATCGCACGCTTTTGAACAGAGTCCAAAAGAGCTAGGATGATAACAGATGCAGCGCCCAAAACTTGGTAACAATACTCCATACAGGGACGAATATAGGACCTATAAATGTGGAGTAATTGATACGGAGTAAAATATTTTTTATATCTATTGAGAAGACCGAGTTTTCTTGGCGCATTTGCAATGGCCATTATATGATCGTTCCAGAGCAAGCCATTGAAAATTGTGACTCCCAATAAACGAATGCTTTCACATTTGTCTATTTCGTCGTCACACATGCCAATAGAAATATCGATGGAAAACTCGGTCTTTGATCTGAAAACAATCAATATAGCTGTGTTTTGGTGGAATTAAAATTGACCAAATTTTTGTCACCCCAATCGGCGATTTTTTTAGGTCCTCGTTTACAATTATGGCAACCTCTCTCCGAGCGGGATTTATTCGTTCATGCATTTTACACTTTGAAGATAGAGGGACGATTTACTTGTGCAGTGTACTATCATCTGCAAAACTAATTATTTTGTTACTGGTGATTTGCAACAGTTCGTTGATTCCATCTATAGATTTCGAGATGTATCGGTGAGACAGACAATTTTGAATCAAATTCACGACTGCGGTGATGTTGATCAAGTGCCAGATCCGATCAAATGCTTTTGAGATGTCTAATGCGATCACGTATGTTTCACTATCTTTCGCAAGTATACTATTCCAAAGATGTGCTACAAAGTTCAATAGATCGGTTGTTGATCTTTTGTTTCTAAAACCGTAGCGGCTGTCAGATATCAAATGGTTGTCTTCCAAAAATTTGGATATATATGAATTAATATTGTGCTCGTATATTTTAGACAGGACTGGAAGTAAGGCTATTCCTCTATAATGTGAAATATTACATTTCGTTCCTTTTTTGGACAGGCTGGACTTTGGCCAACTTCCAGCAGAATGGAAAAATACCAAATTTAAGGATTTATAGAATATTTTGTTGAGAGTTTGTGCAAGTTCTTTTGAAAATGTTTTTAGAATAATAGGAGGAATGTTGTTCAGTCCAAAGGCTTTGTTGTTGTTTAACCCCCTTAAAAGTTTTTCGACAATTTTGGGTTTGAAATGTAATGGTTTCATATAAACTCTTAAAGACTGGATTTGGGGTATTTTTTAGGAGTTTCTAAAACTGTCGAATTTGAAGCAAAGCGTTCCGCGAAGTTGCACGTAAATTCTCTATAGATTTCACCTTAATTGTTATAATTTTTTGTTTGTTTGTTTGTGCAGGGAAAGCTATTGACATACGAGTTGACGTGAGATATCACACACCACTGGCAATAGCAGTGAGACATCACTAGCCAAGGTGACATCTTAGGGGTGGTGGCGGATGAACTGTATTCAGTCAACCTAGCACCCTCAATCCTAGCTGTTAAATGATCCTTGATGATGAGACGCTTTTGCTTTCTTAAAGAAATGAGCCTTCATATAATTATGTGTGGGCCTTTAATCTTTAAGAAACAGAGTGCGTCACAGGATCAAGGAATATGCAACCGGCTGGATTATTGGCCACTACATTTTTGTTTTGTTTCAGCAAATTTTTGTCAAAATTTGCTATTTACTTTTTAATTTACTTTTATTTTCTCTATTCTATCATAAAATATTGGTCTATGTCATATTTTTTCAGTGATAGGATTTTTTGTTTAGTTATCCATTCTTTAACAAAAAATATAAAAATACAAAAAAAGAAAGATTTACGTCCATCGACACCTTTGAACGTATGTTGTTGTGGGATCTTGGTCTTAAAAGGTTTTTATGTGTTATTGTGACACATATTGTAATTCCTACTACACAACACTTTTTATTAAAAAAAAAAAAAAAAAAAAAAGATACTCAAAAAGATTCAGCATTATACAAGATATCCGGCTACAATGCTTGCGACTAACCTATTTTACTGGGTGCTTAGCGTGCTACCTCTAAAACCATAGTCTACCTCTAAAACCGTAGTCTCACCTAGAGATGGAAGAAATAGAAATAAAAAATGTCCACTGCCTACGGTTCCACCTGGTAACTCTCAAACATCGGATTAGCTAAAAATACATAAGAATTACGTTTTAACGAATGTTTATCAAACTTATATCACTATAAGCAACAATTAAGTCTCAGTGATTAGTAAGACTAGTTAAGATTGAAAGTTTGAAATTGAAGAAACATAAAAACATGTTGACTTGTTTACCTTATACTCAGAAGAAATTTTTGAAAGAAAAAACATTGATTGCAAATTGAAAACGTATGCTCATATAATTTGAATAATTTTGTTTAATCGCGTGAATTAACTATTCTATTCAAAGTTATACAAACATTAATTTATGAATATATTTTCATAAAATACCAGTTACCTGATGCTAAAAAAATACTATTTATCATTCTGTATTGCATATCGTGTTAAGTCTTCTCATTACTCATTTGTATTTTCTAATAAATAAAAAAATAAATTTGGTTATTTTAATGTCTCCTCAAAGTACCCTGAATTAAAAAACATAAATTATTTATTTTCCACAATTTTAGTTATTTTTCCAATAGTTTTAATACGCATTTACACGCATAAATTTTTAGTGTTTATAGCAAAACTATTTTTTAGTTATGGCTGGTTGGTTTTATATCAAAACTATTTATAGTTATTTAGGGCAAATCGTTAATTTTGTTTTATAATTTTTAACGTTAACAAGTTAAATGGCTTTTAAACTTTATGTCCTTTGACGAAAGTTTTCAAAGTGGTACAATCTCAGAACAACTTTTCTTTTTTATGAATGAGTTGTACATGTTTAGTAGTGATGGGTAACATCAGCTAAATCAATAAGCCGTTCTGAACGGAACGTCAATTTGCACGGAACGATTTATAAACGTCGGTCGGTTATGCTCTTTGCAAATTGTTTTAAATAATCTTTCACAACATTTTAGGTGCAATGGTTTCGATTTTATGGAGATTGTTACTCTTTATTTAGAAGATAGTTTTTGACTTATTAAATAGACACTTTTATTCACATTTTTTATTTAAATAATTACGTTTTTTGTCAGTGATGGGTTGAACGATGAACGACTGATCATAAAAATTCAAACATGTTTAAAATTTCATCAGTCCTGAAATTTGACTCTCTATCAGTCTATACATACACAGTTATTCATGAATGTCAATCACTTCGAATGTCGTTCAAAACTGATCGTGTATGGACCCTAAAACCGTGCGATTCAAATTTCAAGTTATACTGAATAATAAAACCAAAAATATATATCCTAATTTTTAATTACATTTTTATTAAAGCAAAGAGAGAAGCATCAGTTGTACAATCTCATTTGTATCCACTCTAACCAACAATTGCCAAAAACACATTGTTAGATAATATGAACGTAATTTAAATGATTCCTTATATTGATTCTTAATTATCAGGAGAGTAGAACCTAGGGCCCTACAGGATACTCTTCCTTGTAAAAAAAAACTACAATATGAAGACAGAAAAAAAAATTAATATGCCGTTACTAAAATTTATATTTTAAGAATGGTTAGGAAAAGAGAATTTGAACTTTTTTCGATGACAGTTGGAAATTTTCGTTAGTCATGTAAACTGGTTTTAGTATATCTGTTGAAATGGAAATGCTCTTTCCTTTTATTTCAATTATAAAACTTCCTGAAGCAGGGAAACAGGCTACTTTGTATTAACCTTCATATGGTTGTGATAAACCTGTCTTAACTTTATCCACCCTGATGAAAACAAAGTAGCATTCTGTGAGATCTTTCGGAATGTAAATGTTCTGTTGAGGATACTTCCGGGTATCTTTCGGGGATTGTATCCATTGTTAGATCTGGTAAACCAGATCTGTTGGTTCAATTGGCTGCGAATCCTCAAGATGTATGAACAGCTCTCCAGGGATCTTCAGGCTTTGTCCGTAGACAAGATCCGCAGGAGTACATCCTAGGTCAGCTTTGACCGAAGTCCGGATGCCTAACATGACGAGTTTGTGTGTATCACTCCAATTATTTATATTTCCATGAGCTTTTAGAGATGATTTTAGTGGTCTATGGAATCGTTCGACTATTCCATTGGCTTTAAAGTTGAAAGCCGTCGTCCGTAGTCTTTGAGAGCCAATGATGTTCATCAGTTTTTGAAATAACTTTGATTCAAAATTCGCTCCGCGAACAGAAGTTATATTTAACGGGACACAAAATCTAGAAATATGATTTGTAACGAAAGCTCTAACAACTGCTTCAGCTGTTCCATCTTCTAAAGGAATAGCTGCAAGTCATCGGGTGAAACGATCAATGGTCGCAGGATATAGCGATATCCATGAGAGGGTGGCAAAGGATCTACCAAATATATGTGAAGATGCTGGCCGGGGAACAGGTATCTGTCCAAATTCTGAATGAGTGTAACGGTGAACCTTGGATCTTTGACATGGTAAGCATGTCTTAGACCAAACGCCAACGTCAACATTCAGTGACGGCCAGATGTATCGTTTTGTGACCATTTTTCGCGATGCTCTTGTTCCAGGATGAGAAAGATTGTGTAGCGAATTGAAAATAGGTCGTCTCACGGGCTCAGGTATATATGGACGTAATGCGTTAGTCGAAGTCTTGCACCAAATCGGAATACTCGAATAATTGTTTGAGATAGCTTCTAACTTTCGCTTAGATCCTACAACTTTTGAATTTTGTATTAAAGTTGTGAGTTCTAATCAGACTTTAGAGAAAAATCCAACATCCTTTATTAAATTGTTCGAGTACTACTCCTGTTGTGTAGTATCTGAAGCATTTGTTTTAATACAAATGCTGGGGTTTTGTAACGGATCAGCCAATAGTGTGCAATTTACAAGCCCCAGTTTGATTTGGTCAAGGACTGTACTGCATTGAAGAGGCCAGATAAAAGCTGATTTTTTTTTTAAATCTTGGCTAGTTCAGCGATATTGCCGTGAAGTGGAGCTATTAATTCGGCCAAGTGGGGTGTAAATCTATGGTTACCACTGAGGAAAATCTTGGATTGCCATGATTCGATCTGGGGAGGGTTTTACACCATCCCTTGTGATTCTGGGTTTAATAAATCAAGAAATTGTACACCAAATACGCACGCACTTTAATAGTTTGTTTTTTATATCGAAATCAGTGAACCTTCGGAACAGTATGCGTAAATGTTTTTGGTGTTCCTCAAGGGATTTGTTTGCCACCGAAACAACGTCGATATACATAAAAATGAAGTGAAGTCCTTTGACCTCTTCGTCCATAAAACGTTGAAAAGTCTGAACTGCGTTTCTCAGAACATAAGGCATTCTAAGGAATTCGAAGAGACCAAAAGCGACAGTAATCGCAGTTTTATGTATGTCTGCCGCAGCAATTGGGATTTGGTGGTAAGCGCGGACAAGATTGATTTGAAGACATGGCACATCCATTAAGATGCATGAAAAATTCTGTATGTGTGGTATTGGGGTCGATCTGGAATGGTACCATCATTTAAACGTCGATAGTCAGTCTCCGCACGGTTTTCAGTCATTTTGTTCTTTCTTCGCAACTAAATGTAATGGAAATGAAGCACAAGATGAGGAAGGCTTAATCAATCCTAATTGAGGCATGTGTGAAAACTCATATTTGGCTATTTTAAACTTAGTAGCCTCCAGTCGCTGTGATCGCGAAAAAGGTGGTTTTCCTTCTGTGGTAATTCTGTGTACCACGGTGTGTTGGACTGGGGGTTTCGAATTTGGGCTCCTCAGTAAGGGTTGATAAATCTAAAAGGATCTCTTCATAGATTTCCTGGACGTTTAACAAACGTAGTGATGGCGTGTTATCTAAACACGAAATAATATTCACTACGAAGTTTGTGGTTGAATCGAGCAAGCGCTTGCGCTTGAGGTCGACCGTTAGACCAAATTTAGTCGGAAAATTTCACCCATAATAGATTTACTAACTGACGCTACGACAAATGAGTATCGTAATTCTCTGCCGAGACCCAAATAAACGTTCAATAATTTAGATAAATTATAAATAACAATAGTTTAAGTTTACTTTTATTCGCGTTACAATATTACAAAATATGGAGGGGCTGAAATCTCAAGCTCTGAGATATCAAGACTTCGGTTTGGGTTAAGGATTTTGATATAGTTTTCGGCAAAAAACTTTGATGAGGACATGGTTTTTAATTTTGGGCAGCGATGTATATCAAATATAACTTTTTGTTAAAGCACATGTATTTTTTATCTCTGTTTAGATATGTATTGTACATGTACATGTACAATTTTGTTAAAGTGCATGTATTTTTTATACTCTATTTAGATACAAAATATCTTTCGCGGTCGTGTAAACTCACACTTTACAAAGCATTAATCCGACTTGTGCTTACATTTGGAAGTGAAAGCTGGACACTGACTTCCTCCGATTATAGAATTTTATCAACATTCGAGAGGAAGGTCATACGAACAATTTATGGTCCATGTAGAGTTGCTGAAAATCAGTATAGAATCCGAATGAATCATGAAATCAGACAGCTTCTTGGAGGCTGCGATGTAATCGGATTCATTAAATCCAACCGGATTAGATGGTTTGGTCATGTAGAAAGGGCTCCATTGGATAGGATGATAAAAAAAGTGTCCCAACAACAACCAGCTGGTGTTCGTCGAAGAGGAAGACCTAGACAACGCTGGCGTGATGACATCATCCAAGACCTTCGTGATATAGGATGTTGAAACTGGGGAAGATGATAGATGTCGAACTGGTCATGGAACGAGATGTCTGGAAGCTGGTGGCACAAATCCCTCCATGGGATGTAAACGCCAGAGAGAGAGAGAGAGAGAGAGAGAGAGAGAGAGAGAGAGATATGTATTACAAAACTAACACGAAACATCAATACGTTCTCGGAAAATTATAACAAATCATAAATTAACATAATTTAGTGAAAAGATGATACACTCAGCAAACTACTCAAAAACCTCTCCATTTAGCGTTTCGAGAAAATATTACAAAATCAAAAATATTAAAAAAATATTGTAAAAATTAAATAAAATCAAACTTTTTCAAAATTCTAAAATTATTCCAAAAATTATTACGAAATCAAAGATTAAAATTTTTTTCAAAAATTCTAAAAATGCAAAAATTATAACAAAATCAAAAACTGAAACTTTTTTGAAAATTCCAAAAATTAGAATAAAATCAAATATTTAAACTTTTTCTAAATTCCAATAATATTCCAAAAATTCTTAAAAATTCAAACTTTTTCCAAAATTCTAAAAATATTGCAAAAATTATTACAAAATCAAAAATTGAAACTTTTTTTCAAAATTCCAAAAATTATAATAAAATCAAAAATTTAAAATTTTTTAAAATTCTAAAAATATTCCAAAAATTCTTACAAAATCTAAAATACAAACTTTTTTCAAAATTCTAAAATTGTAGTATATAAAATTCAAAAAATCTGTTTTTTTTTTCAAAATTCTAAAAATATTGCAAAAATTATAACATCAAAGATTGAAACTTTTTTCAAAATTCTAAAAATATTGCAAAAATTATTACAAAATCAAAAATTGAAACTTTTTTCAAAATTCCAAAAATATTCTAAAAATTAGAATAAAATTAAATATTTAAACTTTTTCTAAATTCCAATAATATTCCAAAAATTCTTAAAAATTCAAACTTTTTCCGAAATTCTAAAAATATTCCAAAAATTCTTACAAAATACAAATACAAATACAAATTTTTTTCAAAATTCTAAAAATGTATATAAAATTGAAAAAATCTATTTTTTTCAAATTCTAAAAATATTCTAAAATAATATTTTTCAAATTCTAAAATAATTCAAAAATTATAACAAAATCAAAAATTAAAACTTTTTTCAAAATTCTAAAAATATTTCAAATATTAGAATAAAATCAAATATTTAAACTTTTTCTAAATTCCAATAATATTCCAAAAATTCTAAAAAATTAAAATTTTTTCCGAAATTCTAAAAATATTGCAAAAATTATTACAAAATCAAAAATTCAAAATTTTTTCAAAATTCCAAAAATTGTAATAAAATTAAAAATTAAAACTTTCCAAAATTCTAAAAATATTGCTAAAATTATTACAAAATCAAAAATACAAATTTTTTTCAAAATTCCAAAAATATATCAAAAACTATAACAAATTCAAAAATTTCCATGTCCAATTTCATGTAAAATTACATTTACGTCATAAAAACAACTAAATTTTTTTTTCCAAAAAATTGGCTAAAAAAATAAATGAAATCAGTTTTTGACACACTTGACAACATTTTTTTGACAAACCTATAATGCCATAATTCTCTATAATAATAATAAAATTTCTTTTCATACAAATAAGTAATTTTATTTTTTTCCAAAAAATGGTAAAAAAATAAATAAAAATCTTTCTTTTGACACACTTGACAACATTTTTTTGACAAACTTATAATGCAATAATCTAGTTTTTGGTCTTACATACCAATCCCGACCATCAAGATTTCTCCAAATTCAATGTTCCTAATAGTAATCACTTAAAGTGAACGTTTTTTAAGCCAAAAATATGAAAATTTGCTATTTTTGACACACTTAATGATATTTTTGACCGGTACAATTATCGAACACAGCGTCCTTTCGGAACTGCCCCTTGAGTATACGTCTTTTTAGAAAAAAAAATTTTTGAAATCCCTCCAGCGGTTTTCTAGATTTCGTAGGTAATGACGGCCGGCAGACAGACATACATTTTTTTTTTGCTTTTTTAGAATCAGTAGATCCTGAAACGTCGAGAAATGCCAAAAAAGTGGGGGTAAGAATTTCACTTTTGGCTCATGAAGTAAAATTCGATGAATTGCTAACAGTGCAATTCAAGCTGTACTAAATAATAAAATAAAACTAAAATAGTACATTATATAACAAGGTTGAGAAGTAAGGTATTATTGACCGAGAACTTTTAGATCCTGAGGCGCGTAGCGCCGAGGGATATAATGTTCGAGATCTATATTAGTCTTCTCAACCGAGGTATATATAGAATTTTTTTAACTACTAACACTAATTATCATATTTGCTTTGATTAGATTTTGATATTAGTCATTTTCCATTTCATTTTTTAAATATCTTAAAATATCAAGTAGCCTGGAAGTTTAGTTTCATACAAATAAAACGAAACAAAGGAATGAAATTATTATTTGTTTGTGTTTTTTTGTTCAAATCGATTTTTTTTTTTTAATAAAAAGTGTTGTGTTATAGGGTTTAGAATATGTGTCACAACAACACACAAATACATTTTAAGACCTAGGTCCCACAACAACTTGCGTCCTAAGGTGTTGATGAACGTTTTTTTTAAAACTCTGCGGATTAACACCACCTGAAGCTTTGGATTCCGGCAAACTATTCCATTTCAAACTATTCCGGCAAACTATTCCGGACAAAGAAGTCTTTCTGCGATCTGCCAGTATGGCCGCGGGATTTCGACCGTTTGACTGCTTGCG
The DNA here is from genome assembly GCA_963693315.1 of Diogma glabrata. Lineage (NCBI taxonomy): Eukaryota > Metazoa > Arthropoda > Insecta > Diptera > Cylindrotomidae > Diogma > Diogma glabrata. Next base: position 166,121,294 of record OY856187.1, read on the forward strand.
CTAGCCGATTACCGAGTGAAACAGGGGGTAAGAATAACTGAGGTATGATGCTGCTGATTTCATCTGAGCTCCGTTGATGACGATATTTGTAAAAAACAATGAGGTCAGCAACAGTGCGACGATGTTGTAGGGAATCAAGTTTTGATGTCAAAGCTCGATCACCCACAATTCGTATAGCCCGCTTTTGAACAGAGTCCAACAGGGCCGGCCATGATGGAAACAGAAGCAGGACCCCAAACTTGACAACAGTACTCCATGCAGGGACGAATATAGGACTTATAAACGTGGTGCAATTGTTATGGAGTGAACATTTTTTTGCATCTATTTAGGATGCCGAGTTTTCTAAACGTGCTTTTTGCCATATCCATTACATGATCGTTCCAGAATAGTTCATTTGAAAGAAAGACTCCCAATAAACGAATGTTTTTACATCCACCTATTGGTTCATCACACATACTGAATAAAATATCTTTGGGGAACTCCGTCTTTGATCTGGAAACAATCAACAGCTGTGTTTTGGTAGAGTTGAAATTTACCAGGTTTTGGTCACCCCAATCGGCGACTTTTTTTAGGTCTTTATTCACGTTTATGGCTGCGTCTCTCCGAGAGGGATTAATTCGTCCGTGCATTTTACCTTCTGAAGGAATGGGCTCCAACGACTTGTGCAGAGTACTATCATCTGCAAAACTATTTACTGAACTATTACAGCAGTTTTGGATCCCAACTTCCGGTTTTTCACTTCCGGTTTTTCACTTCCGGTAAAAAATTCCAATTTTTTTAATTTTGTGCAGTGTCTTTATGTAAAGGCTGTAGTGTGCCTACAATAATGAAGTGATTATGATGAAACTTATGAAAAACGTTTCAATTTGTGTGAGAAGATAATAATCAACTTTTGGGACACATTGATCAAAGTGACGGGGTCCACTATACAACTTTTCACACTTTGTTTCTTGAAATTACACTCGAAAAAAGTTGAAAAAAGGAAAAAATCACGTGTCTTCAAATTTTTCCACATTCAGCGCCATACATTTTGAACAAACAATGATTGTAAAAAATTTTAATTTCTTGGAGCCTATAGTTTTTACTCATATCTTTACTCATATCTCTACTCATATCCTTACTCATATCTTTACTCATATCTTGAATTTATAACAGGAAAAATAGTACTGCAAGTACAGAACCTGTTCCTCAAGGTGAACACCAAATTTCTCTTCAATACTATCTTATAATTGTCCATTTAGTCTTGTTCTCTGGGTTCTTCCATACAGATATGACTGAAATCAAAGTTGCTATTTGCCTTTAATGCCTTTGCCTTTGCCTAATGCCTTTGCCTTTGCCTTTAGATCTAGAAACACAGTAACTCTTTTTCTTCCTATTCTTTTTTCCACTCGGTTGCTATCCAATTTATTGCAGCTTTACTCGAATGGTTGCTACAAAAATCAGACTGATGATCCACCAATATACCATTATCTTCTACAAAATTCGTCAGTTGATACGATATAAGACGTTCAAATATTTTTTTCAAATACTGGTAATATGTTTATAGGTCTAAAATCTTCTTCAGCACTATTTGCAACTTTTCTTACCAGAATTGGTCCAATTATTTTAATTGAATTATACAACAAATTTATATTCAACCCAGATGCATCTCTCTTATTTTTTTTGCCATGACCCTTACCACTTCCTTTATATTACAATATATGACCTTAAACTGTGTTTGTGTTTCCTGTTATATTTCTTGGAAAATCTACGATTTCCTTTATTTATTTTCTTCACACTATCAACAATTTATCATTTTCTTCATCTCATCCGAATTTTAAATAATTTATTTCTCTATTGTTGGTTTTTTTATCACCCGTTACATATGCTTTCAAAGTTCTCTATATTTTCTTTTTTTCGTTCCCGGCACTTGTCGCTTTATTTCGAATGCAATCGTTTTGATAGCCATTTTAATTTTAGTTTAATTCTACATTAAACCAATGTAAATTTTTTTATTATAGTAAGTTTTATGCTGGCTCATTTTTTCCAACAATAACATCTTAAAATTTGTTTATGTTAAAACACTCACATTTTCTAGATACCAATCCTGTATTCCTGCCTGTTTCATACTTGTATCAAATTCTTCTTTTGTATGTACTATTATTTTTTTAGTTATCATTTTATGTTCACGCATCTCTTTTTTTAATACTTTTATTTTCATGATCTGATACTTTATTTACTCTATCGACCTCAACCAAAACGTCATTATTGCATATACCAGTTAGAACATAATCAATCAATGCTTGCGTTTTCTCTGTCCACCTTTTATATTGACTTACCATCTGCTTTAGCCCAAGATCATTAATTGTACTCTGCATAAGTCTTGCGTTCGAATAATTTTTCAATCAATTTATAAGTCACCTGCTATGATAACATTATCTTGTACCTCAACTAACCCTTAGCTCAATCAGAAAAGATTGTAAAAATTCACTAAATACATGACTTGGAGATCTATACACCACTGAGTTTCAGATGAGGTTTAATACGCACCATAGTGCGAATAGCAAATCAAATTTTTATATTATAAATATTAAGGCCAATACAACTTTTACTCTCCTCAAATTATTTCAAACGATTGACGATAAAAAACAACCAAAAACAATGAAATAGTAATATGGTTTATGAAAAAATCATAAATTGTTATAATTGTCATGGTAATGTCAAAAATAAACACGCAACAAGTAAAATGAATTAAAATTATCCTGTTTTGTCTAAATAAATTATTTCAAAAACGAATCTAAAACAAAAATGAATAAATTTATTTCTAGTTTTATCGTTTAGTGTAAAACTCTTACAGAATACTAATATCTACTCTACGCGCTCTTGTTTTAAACTTTCATGCTCACGTGGAATATAAGTATCATTCTGTGCTCGTTATACAATATACTAGTTTACTATTTTGTCTAATTTGTTTTTTCTTCTTTTATTTATAGGAAAATTTTAACGAGCTTCGGGAAATTGCGCCTAAAGCAAAGGGAGATGCATTAACACAACTTTTATCATTTAGCACATCTATTGTATCATCGGATGTAGCTAAAACAAATTTACCTGAATTTCCTATGGACGGATTAAAAAACTTGGCAAAAATTTTGCACAATAATCAATACATTCCTATACATGATGTTATCTATCGACTATATCCATATAACCTTTTAATTTTAAAAGAAAGCTTAGAAGCACTTACATCATTGTTCAAATCATTGAATATTGATCTAACCTCAAAACCCTCTGAAATAATTACGATTGCACCAATAAGTAATAGTGAATCGATTGTAAGAATAGTCATTGGAAGAAAAGAAGTTGAATTTAATGTTCCAAGTGGGGTTAATCGACAGAATGAACAATTAGAAAATTTCATACCAACCCAATATCAAACAAATTTACTTGGCGAAATTATCCAATCCCACGCCGCCGGTGATTTTTGCTTAGTAGGGCCAAAAGGTTGTGGAAAATCTGCATTAGTATTCGAATTATCACGTATTTTAAACCAAACATTTGTACCTATGGTATTGTATCAGGATATGACAGCACGTGATTTAATACAACAAAGGACAACAGAACTAAATGGCGATACCATTTGGCGTGACTCTCCTTTGGTAAAAGCTGCGAGAGAAGGGCATATAGCAATATTAGATGGGATTCATCGAATCCATCATTCAACTATATCCATTCTTCATCGATTGGTACATGATCGTGAATTGCAATTATATGATGGAAGACGACTTGTAAGAAATGATAAGTATGATGCTCTTTTAGCATCTGGAAATTCAATTGATGATTTAACCAGAAAGGGTATGTTAAGAATTCACCCGTCATTCCGAATAATAGCTTTAGCTGAACCTCCATCTTCGGTTCATGATAATCATACGAATAATTGGCTGACACCTGAGATGTTATCACTTTTTATGTTTCATGAAATACGAAATTTAAATAAAGATGAAGAAATTGAAATAATTAAAAATGTTTATGGAGATTGTTTTAACTTCAACGAATTGAATAAAATTTTGAAATTGTCACACTTTTTACGTGATTCTAGAGATCCTATTTTGAAAAATTTATCTGGAACTCTATCAACAAGACAAATACTTCGAATTGCTAAACGTATGTCGACGTATGAAATTGATTCATATAGTGTAGTTCAACAAGTATTCATGTCAAAATTTCTACCAGCTCTTCCTCGGCAAGCGTTGGAGGCAGCGTTAAAAAAATTTGATATTAGAAAACCTAATACAAACGAGTTGTATGATAAAAAAATTGTGATAGAAAAAGATAAGGGGCTTTTAAGAATAGGAGAAACGGAAACTAGCATTTTTAAAACAGACAACTTAACGAAAATTCCAGATATTTTATTCTATGATGTTCCACAACATGTAACACTGCTAGAACATTTATTACAAGATTTTTTGATGGGAGATCACTTGTTATTGGTTGGCAATCAAGGTGTTGGTAAAAATAAACTAGTCGACCGATTATTACAATTAATGAATCGACCGAGAGAATATATACAATTACATCGTGATACAACAGTACAAACGTTGACATTGCAACCCAACATTAAAGACGGCATTGTAGTTTATGAAGACTCACCTTTGGTCAAAGCTGTTAAACATGGTCACGTTTTAGTTATTGATGAAGCAGATAAAGCTCCAACGCATGTAACTTGCATTTTAAAAACTCTTGTTGAAAATGGAGAGATGACCTTATCAGATGGCAGAAAAATTTTACCATACTCAGAAACAAAAGTTTTGAGTGAAACTGAAATATTAACGAATCCCAATTTCCGAATGATTGTTTTAGCTAATCGTCCGGGATTTCCGTTTTTGGGTAATGATTTTTTCGGTGCATTAGGTGATTTGTTTTCATGTCATTCTATTGATAATCCATCAAAAGAATCGGAAATATTTTTGTTGAAGCAGTATGGTCCAACTGTACCGATTAAAACAATAACAACATTAGTTAATTCGTTTGATGAATTGCGAAACATGGCTGATATCGGTCAACTGAGCTATCCATATTCTACTAGAGAAGTGGTCAATATTGTGAAACATCTGGAGAAATTTCCAGATGAAAATATGGTTGAGTTAATCGGGAATGTTTTGGATTTTGATCGGTATACTCCCGAGTCACTTGAAATGGTAACATCAATTCTCCAGAAACATGGTCTTGAAATTGAGGCTTATGCAAAAAATGAATTAGCGTTTATTCGTCGACAAAAACAACTTCAATTAACAGTAACTAGAAGAAGTGGTTTAGATGTTTCCGCACCGAAACATGGAAAAGAGGATCCCAAAAATGATCCCCATGTTGGTGGGAATACATGGGCGGGAGGTACTGGTGGACGCGATACTGCTGGACTAGGAGGAAAAGGGGGTCCTTATCGTTTAGATAAAGGACACAAAGTGCACCAATTATCAGATCAGGAAAAAGATGATATTCCCGAACATGTTAAGAAGGCCGCTCGTGAAATGAATCGCACAGCTTTTGAAGCAAAATTAAAAGAAATTCAAATGAGTGAGTACGACAATAGTGTCTATGAACAGTTCAGTACCCCGGTTCGTAAACAAATTCAGGAATTGCGGGTTGTTTTAAATTCCCTTCAGGCTAAAAGTAAAGAAAGGCATTGGGAAAAACATCAAACTTCAGGTGAATTGGACGATTCAAAATTAATTGAAGGGATTACTGGGGAAAGAAATATATATCGTAGACGAACCGAACAAGACCCTGAACCAGGCCAACCTCAAGAAAAACCGAAACGTTTGAAATTATTAGTGGATGTTTCTGGTTCGATGTATCGTTTTAATGGATATGATGGACGCTTAGATAGGCAGTTAGAAGCAGTTGTACTGGTCATGGAATCATTTGAAGGTTTTGAAAATAAAGTTCAGTATGACATTGTCGGCCACAGCGGTGAAGCATACCACATTCCATTTGTTTCCACTAAAAATCCTCCGAGCGATAACAAATTGAGATTAGATACAATCAAAATGATGCACGCACATTCACAGTTTTGTTGGTCTGGTGATCATACGTTAATGGCAACGGAACATGCAATTGATACTTTATCCCGAGAAGAATGCGATGAAGCAATCGTTGTTGTATTAAGCGATGCCAATCTCCAAAGATATGGTATACCACCAAAGAAACTAGCAAATGCTTTAGTCAAACAGGAGCCAAAAGTACAAGGCTATGTAATATTTATTGGTAGCTTAGGAGAGGAAGCGACTGAAATTACTAGAACTATGCCCGCTGGACGAAGTTTTATTTGTATGAACTTAGCAGAATTACCATCAATATTAAAACAAATATTTTCTTCATCAGTTTTAAGAAGTATTAGTTGAAAGTAGTTTTCTCTTAGAACACAATTTGTAAATATTTGTTATTTTTTTAATGGTACAAAAGTAAATAAAAATTTTGATAAAATAAAATATGTGTATGTCTTGTATTGCCACTAAACTAACCTTTCTAATCGCTAAACGTAATAAAATTTTCAAATATACAGGTATGGAGACTTAAAGCCGTGCATTCACATAAAACAGAAACAGAAACAAACCGAATTTCATACAAATTTGACAGCAACAGAAACAGAAACCTAATTTAGAAACAGAAACTGAAAATTCGTCTGTTTTGTCTGGACCAGAAACAATTAAAATTTTTATTGTTTCTGGTCCAGAAACTGTCACGTGACCATATTATTTTAAATTTATGTAATGGGATTGTACATTATTTTAAGAAATAAATATTTAGTCAAAAATAATTTACGTTGAATTTAGCTCGATTTTTTTTTATGGATATTATTATGTGCGATAACGAAAAAAATAAATTTTTCTTCACTATACATTACAAAATTGTGTTATTTTTTTATTTATATGAATGAAAAATAAAATACACAGTTTATTGAATTACAATTTTTTTTTATATTAGTATAATTTTTTCAATTTTAATTGGGTTAAATATATATGGATTGGGTTAAATATATATATTTTAATTTTGGCATATGTATATAATATAATATGACAGCTGCCATCTTAAAATTCGGTTTCTGTTTCTGTTTTATTATCCACCACCGTCAACCAAATTAGAAACAGAAACTGAAAATTTTCAGTTTTTGTTTCTGTTTCTGTTTTATGTGAATGCACGGCTTTAAGCCCTGAAATAATGATTGTTCAAGTTTTTTTTATATGAGCTACCTTGATCGTTTTTTTTTTTTTTTTTCAAAAATGTAATTGAATCATTATATTTATAATTGATTAAAAAATATCGATATCCTCAAGTTCATGAGAAACAAATCAATGACATTCTAAACAAGGCATTATTACACAATCCTATTCGCCTTACAATTTACCTTTATGGTTAGTTCCAAAAAAAAATAGCTCTTACAAAAACATGGAAAATAGTAATAGACTTTAAAAAAATTGATAAACAAGCCATGTTGACTAATCCCCGATTCGCAATATTGATAATATTCTATATAAATTAGGTAGAGCTCAATATTTTACCACACTAGATCTAGCTAAAGGCTTCCACTAAATATTAATAAGAAAAGAGGATGAAAAGAAAACCGCTTTCTCAAGACATACGAATTTTTATATAATATGTGTGTCGTATATCTAGATTACATGCTAATTTTCAGTTCTTCAATGCAAGAACATATTATATACTTGTATAGATTCATAAAATATTTAATAGGCTTCGTCAAGCTAATTTAAAAATACAAATCGGTAAATGCAACTTTTTCTTAAAACAAACAGAGTATTTAGGTAATTTCTTAACCACAGACGGTATAAAACCCAACTATAAAATATTCTAGATATACCCAAAAACAAATTAAATCATTTCTCAGCACTACAGAATATTACCATAAATTAAATATTTAAAAAACATACTAAAATTAATATATCTGACTCTTCTTACATTAACGCATTTGAGCAATTAAAAACATTATCAACCCATCCAATATTAAAATATCCTGAGCGTAAAGTAAACTATGTAGTCGGAAAAGGAATGATTGACACCAATTTAAGGAAAAGAAAGTAAGTACAAAATACTTCTAATAATTTATTGTGTAAGTCTTTAGAGCACAAGCGAGCAGTGCAAATTTGCGAGAAAATAAAATTCATTAAACACGAAGCCAATACAACGATTTTATCCTTCCGACAGAGTAACATGTTTTAATTTAAATTGAATTATTTTAAAATTCATTGATAAAACGAACAAAGAAAAACAATAATACAATGAAATATTTTTTTGTATAATTAATTCCAAACAATTAAATAAATTTGATTCAATTTCGATATCTATTTAATTGTTTGGTATTGTGAAAATGAAATGACCTACAATGAAAGACATCAAATTTTATACTAGAAGTAATTTTTTACCGTGCTCTTAATAATGTTAAAACTCCTGATAAAGATCCTATTCCACATATTCAGTACTTTACTCAACAATTATATGGATGCAACATTTTCTCAACTATCGATCTCGTTAGTGCCTATCATCAAATTCCTATTGATGAACATGATTGGTAAGACAGCAATACTATAGCCACACCGTTTGGACTTTTGAATTCGTTCAAATGACATCCGGATTGCGAAACGCTGCGCAATCATTCCAACGGTTTATGCATTCACTTCTACGAGACCTTGACTTCTGTTTCATCTATATTGATGACCTCCTAATTGCTTCTAAGACTTTTGAGGAACACCTTACATTCGAACTGTATTCGAGCTTCTTTCTAACGCAGGTCTTATCATCAACGTTGAAAAATTCAACTTTGGAAAAAACAACGTTGACTTTTTAGAACATCACCTTGACTCGACTGGTATTAAACCGACTTCAGAACGTGTCGATGCGATCGTCCAGAAACCGTTATGCAACTTCATCGTTTTCTAGGTATGATCAATTTATATTCATACTTCACGCTTGTGGCAATCAAGCCATCTTAAGAGTTCTAAAAAGAATGACAAACGAGTCATTCACTGGTCCGAAAACACCATTCAAGCATTCGACCTACGCAGGCGGCAACTTGCTGAGGCGACAAGTGATATTGAAAACGTAGTTGCAGATACGCTTTCTCGTATCGATCAACTATCAATACCAGAATGTATTAATCATACCGAAATTTCTCATGCTCAGTTCGATGACTGCGAACTAAAGGAATTAATGGATACTAGTTCCACACTTCAATTCCAATCTTTTCCGTTAAATTTTGGTAAACTTCTTCTAAAACAATTTTATGCAATACAGCTTCTGGTAACGGTCGCCTATATATCAAAGCAATTTTGTTAATTCGTTTTCAATAACCTACACAATTTATCCCATCCTGGGGTTAACATTAACAGTTTTGTTACCGATAAGGCGATTTGGCCCTCCATTAAAAAGAACGTCAAACAGATGGTACAAAACTGTCTGGCTAGCCAAAAGACCATCTTCTTTGGGTAACTATGCCTCAACTTCACAAAGATTTTCGGGGATACGACATCATTGGTTTACTTCCTACTTTTGAGGACAATTGACAAACGATATTGTGTCACAATTATTGACCGCTATACTCACTGGCCTGATGCCATCTTCATCTCGAATATCACTGCTGAAACTGCACACTATTCTAATTTGATCGAACGTATCGGAGTACCTTTAGTAATCGTCACTGATCAGGGCTCCCAATTCGAATCCAATCTCTTTAGTAAGTTGTCTTAACTCATATAGGTTTTGAAAGCAATCCTAAATGTAACGGTCTCATTGAACGTTGGAATCGAACACTCAAATCTGCTATCATGACTTAAGACAGGACAGACTGGACACGGATATTACCTTTAATCCTACTTGGACTACGACCCACTTTCGTGAAGATTGCCAATATTCATCTGCAGAACTAGTTAATGGTACGCAAATCCGTCTTGCTAGAGAATTTTTTAGCAAAAATACTAACTTCATTCCACAATCTGATCTTGCTTCCCAACTGAAACAACAGTTCGATCACCTTCGCCCCATTAATACATCAAGTCAAGGCACTCTTCCAAAAAGGTTTTTGTTTTTAAAGCTATTGATTCTTGCTCACATGTATTCTTACGCTCTGACTTAGTACGTAAGTCGCTTCAGTCTCCATACGAAGATCCTTACCTATTCATAAGGCGCGATAAAAAGAATTTCGTCATTGATCGCCAAGGTTAACACATGCGAGTTTTCATCGACGGTTAAAACCTTGTTTTAGGTCAGAATCTGAAGATATCTCGACTCAACCCCCATCGTCTTCTAGTAAACAAGGCGATGAAATACCGCCTTTTACAGCCAACGTCCAAATCAAGTCTGTACCTTTTACCTTCACTACTACTACATAAGTTGGGAAATACAACGCAAACACCACTAAAATGCCTAAAACGGTATAATTTAATCTTACACTACAAACGTTCACCGCTGCAACTACCTGAGCAGGTCGAACGATACTAAAATTCCCGCTCGTTTTCTTAATTGTTACCACATACTAAATCTCATTTCTTCTCTTTTTTATATCTTTTCATATGCGATAGCACTTGGGTGGGAGTGTTGTGGCGATTACTGGTAATATAATTTTAACAAGTTTTTTTGGTAATATTTGTTGGTAGTATTAAAGGCAACTCACCACTTTCTCTTTCAACATGAAGTGGTTATAGCTGACATGGTTGATTAAGTAATTCTGGAATGGAACCGGAATGGACTTCATGAGGGCTTCGTGATTGATGCTGGAAAAGGAGTACTCACGTACGGAAATGTTGAGTTGCCATGTCCAATTTAATGGTGAAGATACAAATTTTAGTCGTCGAATATATTCGATCACAAGGAAAAGCTGCCACCTCAATCAGGAACAATCATTTGGGGAAAATTGGAAGGAGGTGATTTAAGACTACCTGGTGACCTCAAATTTAGAGAGGTACCATCAACATCATTGTCTGCGCATGAATACGTAAACCGAATTAGGGAGAACAAGATTGTTAGGCAAAAGATAAAACTGGCCAGTGAGAGAATGAAAGCCCGAAACGATATACGATCTAATAATAAAGGTCTTAAAGAAGGACAATTAGTATAGCTACAAGTATCGTGCATACTGCATATACAACCGTATAAATAGAAGAGGTTATTTTTTAAAATATTTTTTGTACATAAAGTTTTAAGCGTTATTGAGTAGAAATATTTTGTGCATTATTTTGGACGCTGTGTTTATATTGGAAATTTTTACAATCACCCGTTGAATCTTCTGAAACCAATATGGCCAACCAAAAAATTGAAAAAAAAATTTATTACATTTACTTCAATTGTCTTTTGGAGGTGTCAGTGACGATTCTAGTGTCACTTTATGATTTGAAAATGGCGGATTAAATGTGACCGTCAGTGGCGTCACTGGCGATCACAAAATACAATTTTTTGCCTCGACAATAAACTTGTGAGTTTTGTAGGAAAATGTGACCGTCAGTGGTGTCACTGGCGCTCACAAAATACGATTTTTTGCCTCTACAATAAACTTGTGAGTTTTGTAGGAAAATGTGACCGTCAGTGGCGTCACTGGCGCTCACAAAATACGATTTCGGGTGGAATTGAAAAGAAAAACGAAAACATATAATTTTGTTAGAATTTTGACCATAGATTACGATAAAAATATTTTATGCTTCACAATGATATAAAGTTGTTATAATGTCTTGTCTTGGATACGCAATATATAAACACATTCATAAAAACCGGAGCGTTATGAGAGGGCATTATGTCGAGTTCATAACGCCCACTATTAAGACGCTAAAAAACTAAAAAATAGTACATTGTATATTAAGAGCAGAAAGTACGACATTGCTGCTCGTGCATGAAAATTGCACAAATTAAGGCGTAGCCGAAACCAGCAATCATGTCAGAGCAGCAATGTTACTTTCTGCTCAAAGTATACATACTATTTTTTTAACGACTGCCGACAAACGCGATTAAAGTTGCCAAGGAGGCATTTATTTGTTGTTTAAAAAACGTATCGGACGGCAATTTAAAATTTAAAATTAATAAATTTCAAATTTATACAGAGTTTGTTTATATCGATTTTTAAATAAAAATAATTTAAAATGAGCAGTAGTGATGAAAGTGATATAATTATCACTTCACCTCATATAAAAGAAACAGCCAACAATTCAACTTTAGATCTGTTGCCTGAAAAATCTAAAGTTCGGTATGAAAAAGCTTACCTATTATTTATCAATTGGTGTAAGAACAAAAAAACAGGCAATTTTCATTTTGAAGATGTGTTTATGGTATATTTTGGTGAACTATCGCAGACAAAAAGTCTTCAACAATGTGGTCAAATTATTCAATCTTAAAATCAACATTCATCGTTAAAGAAAATTTGGATATTAGTAAATATAAAAGATTTTTGACTTTTTTAAAAAAAGAAGCCCTCGGATTATAGAGCCAAAAAGTCAAAAGTGTTTTGGGGAGAAGAAATTAATAAATTTTAATAATATGTCTTTGTCCATTATGTCTTTGGTTTTACTTGTGTTTTTACTTTCCGTCCATGAGCAGAAAAAATTAAAAAATGAACGCTTAACAGCAAAAGCCAACTTTCTGTTTTAAACTGATAGATAGAAAACATTAATTTCTATTACAATCGTTAAAAAAATTATTTTTACTGTAGTTTTGTCTACAAAATGTAAATAGTTTTTATACAATTTAAGCTAGTAAAAGATTTTTACATTTGCTTAAAAATGTTTACCAACGTCATTTTAGTTATTAAATGTTCATATAAAGTTTTCCAAAACTATCAAATTATTTTAAACGTCATACAATGTTTTTGTCATACGCTACAAAATTTAGGAGAATTTGTTTACATAGCAACGTAAAAACAACAAATAATTATTTTAAACTTCAAAATATTTATTTTCTTGGCATACATGTGTATTTTTTAGCATATCAATACATGCGTTCCTTTGGAATAAAATAGCAGCTCAAAGCAGCTTTTGAGTAGATCACCAATGGAACGCCAAAAATTTGAAAATTTTTCAAAAAAACCACATAATTTTATTATTATTAAAAATTTTTTATTTTGGGCTGATATTTAGATCTGACTGGTCCATTTTATTATTAAAAATACCAAAACAAGTTTATAACCGATCTAAATAAAATCGAAAAATAAACTGCTTTTCAACTACACAACTTGTTCGAAGTAGAGTAGATCAAAGCAAATTTGAGTAAGATAGATTTTCAATAGAACGCGCCTAATATAGACTAACCAATTAAATTCTTTCTTAGTTTTTAGCTTATAAAGTGAAGCATAAAATCTTGTATGCACCACTAGCGTTACTGAGTATTACGCCCATACTCCCATCAAGCGACAACCATCCCTGGGGCCAGAGGCCCTCGGGCTAGATTACGTCGCTTTTCGGGCGCAACAACCTACATAACGCCCTTGGTATATAAATAGCTATTAAACATTTTTGGGTGTTGTTTTCACCCTTATTTTAAGGGTTAAAACTTTAAAATCGAAATTTCGAGAATCGATTTTTTTTCAATTTTTCTTTAAACTTTGTTTCTCTATTATCTACTTTCGATTATTTTTTGTTTTGTGATGGGCATCGACCAGGAACTGGTACCAAAAAAACCCAAAGGGGAAATGACGTGGCGTATTTTCTCATTCTGTGAGATAATAAATGGTAAATGAATAGTATATTCTGACTGTTAGACTGACTACGAATCTAATTTCAAAATTTAAACTTTGTACTTTGACACTTTGTATTTGAAAATTTGTACTTTTACAAAAAGTTTTATGTTTAATACACATCGCTGCCAAAAACAATGTCCTCATAAAAGCCTTTTACCAAAAACTATGTATATAAAAAAAATTCCTTAATCCAAACCGAAGTTTTGATATCTCGGAGCCTTGAGATTTCAGCCTTTTTATATTTTTTTAATTTAATTGTGGGTAATCTCGTCGCAGATCGAGTTGGTTAAATGGTTTTAACCATAAAATTTGATCAGAAGGACGCCGGTTCGATTCGCGAACCGACCGGAATTGAGATAAAACATTTGTTACGGATCTTTCGCTTTTCAAAGCATTTTTTATTCTATTCAATTGAATACATTCATTTCTAGTCACTTAAATTCTAAATTCTAACTAACGAAAATTCTAAAATGTCTTACTAGTAATCATCGAGCTAAAGAACCAAAGAGATATCAATTAATTGTTTTAATAAAATCTTAAGACCAGCTAAAAACGAATAAATTAAATAGTAAATTCGTATATTATCTATATTCAAACTTTATGAATTTTTATCTCTATACCGGCAGATCTTAAAAAAAAATTATTACATACATTTTCGGCTAAAAATTTTATGTAGAATACGATGATAGTTTTTAAGTTTCAATATTTGTGGAAAAGTTGGCAGCCATATTTGATCCGCCATTTTGTTTTTCAAAATTTGACATTAGATTCGTATAATCACAATCTTAGAACATACTATTCTTTTACCATTAATTATCTCACCGAATGAGAAAATACGCTAAAATCACGTATTTCCCCCTCTGGGTCTTTTTTGGGGGCGTTTTTTTTTGTCAACAGTACCAATGTGCCTACAAAATTCACAAGTTTGTGGTCGAGAATCTAAGCTATGGTACATAAAACAATATCATACCAAGACTAATGTTACTTTTTGCATGTTTTTTACATCAAGATCATTGCTCTTCTTGGCTCCCAGCTACCATATTGATTCCGCCATTTTGAATTTCGGAAAGGGCTACACGGCATTGGAAACTAGAGACAATAAGTAACAATTTCTGTCCATAAACGTTTCGAAAATCCTTAACCAATTTTGGTCTCCGAGTTGCAAAAAATGCCGCATAACTAAAACATCAAAATATTTAAATTGTATTGTTTGATTCCAGAAAAATCATAATAAAACGATGTGAACTGGAAATTTCTACAATGGAGTTTCGAAGCTGTTGGAAGAATATTCTAGTAGGAATATTGTTTGCTGTATTGTTTTCTGTTGTTGTAGAACAATTAAGGAGTTAAATACTTAATAAAATGCTTACTAATTGGTGATCGAACTCAGAAGGAGATTGGGAGTTACGTTTATCGAACTGATAATAAGGCCAATTCGAAGGAAGGTAGAAAAACGTAACAATATGTTATTATTTTAGACTAACGTTTGGCGTTTAGTTTTTGTATTGTGTGAATCAAGTAAAGACAAATTTTATTTTGTCAATTGTTGTAAAGTTGACAAAACCGATCAGAATTCCCACTCAGATTTATTTTGTAGACCCTTAGATAACATGGGATATTTGTAATTGCTTATGGAGTTTTCAAAAAATTGTACTAATAAGTTGTAAGTGAAATATTTTGTTTGTGTTGTATCAGTGAATTAAGGGGGTTTTAAATATTACTGTTTCTGTTGAAAAACCTGAATTTAATTTTTAATATTTAGTTCACCACAATTTTAAATTATGTGAAAATGCAATCTACCAAGAAAAAAAACCTTACATACCCCAAATTTTGTTTTTCTATTGTTTTGAACAATGATTTATCTAAATAGCCAATAAAAATGTTGGTAGGTGGGTGTGTGGTTGGTTTCGTCACATTCCTGCATTGGATCTCGATGAAACTTTGGCAAATGATTCAGGTAAGTGAGCCTGGAAAGATCTGGATTAATTTTAAAATTGGACAAAATGGCTGGGGGTCTATCGAACACTTCTAAGTTTAAATCTTCAATAAATTCTATTTCTGGCTTATGATCTTATTGAAACTTGGAATATAAGGGTTTAGTACTGTTGCCAATATATCTGCATACTAACTTCCAGTTTGTCACTTCCGGTTAAAAAGTTTTTTTTTTAGGTGTTTATCCCTACTGTAGCCTACAATTACCGATTGATTTTCGTGAAACGTCAGTAAAAGCTATCAAGTAACAATAGAAAGCCCATCAGCTTTTGGGATACATTGCATAAAAGGTTGGGGGTCCACCATACAACAAGTGGTTTTTTTCATCAAGTTTTCAATATTTTTTAGGAGCATACAACATTCTTTTGTGAATGAATTTTGAAGACACTTTGGAAAAAGAAGCAAATATGTATGGCAAGGAGCTGATTAGTTTTTGAGCGATATTAAACAAAGTGGTGGGAGGTCACCCGAGCACCTGGTTTTTTGAAAGCTCAATAGCACCTGTACCTGATAATCGAATCAGGTTAACTTGGTACAAAAGCATTTAGTACGGTTCACAACAGTTCTGCGTCCCAATTTCCGGTTTATCACTTCCGGTAAAAATTTTTGTTTGCTTTTTCTCGTACTACAGAATTAATGTTTCTTGGGATACTACAGCTTTCATTAATATTTATATAATTCGAACTACGCGAAATCTATAACTTTGGTTAGCCATTAATTAAAGTTTTTTTATGGATAGCTCACTATATATCCAGAACATTTTGTTTCCAGAGTTTTGTGATGAAGTTAGCCTATGCATCAGCGTCACAATATTTTTTAAATTATTTTTTATTTTTTCTAAGCAATATAAACAAAAAAAAATGAAGAAAATTCGCATTCTCGAGAAAAATTCAATTGAATACAAAAATATTTTTGAAAACTACTCTTACCCGTAAAGGAAGAATTCCACACGAAAAAAAATTTGTTCTACGAAATGATTTTTTATATATTCTCAATCATCTCAGAGAAAATAAAGAAATTCGGCGGCGTCGGGCTATTGAGTGATCGTGAGTTCATGGAGTTGACCTACTTGTAATAAAGTATAAAGTCGATCAAAAATGGTCCGGTTCAAATTTCGTCTTTTTGGTTCGTCCAGAACACGAATTACATTACAAAGACTGCAAACAAAACCAAAACTATTTACAAAAAATAAAAACAAATAAAGTTTTTTATATTGAATTAAGTATATTTTTTATTTAGTCAAATTAAAAATTTAACACTCATTTTACATAGCACAAAATGATTTTAATAAATTATTTATAATTTATTTATGTATATTTTATTATCTTGTGTTAATAAATATTTTTTATTGTGTAATGTAATCAACCTAAAACGGATTATAATTTATAACTAATTTTTAATTAAATAGAAGTAAGTATACAATAACAATGTTAGGAATTTTATAAAGAATCTCTGGTAAATTAATTAAATGAATTCATTGATTAATTATTAGATATGTTTGCAGTGTTTTTTTATTATACTAAAGTATTTTTTCTTTAATAGTATATTGTACAACGAGCACAGAAGATTACTAATATCCCACGCAAATAAAAATTCATACTTCTGGCTAATAGTATTGAGTTTTACGCGTGCTTTTTCTACGATTAAACTAGAAACATAAAATACAAAATAAAGTTTTACCTTAATTCAATGTTTCAATTTAGCCGAGGTACACTTGTTTTTTGGTACTATTTGTTTTTTTTGTACGACTTCTACATTTTCATTCAATAATTATTATTTAAAATATGATTTGTAGTTTTGTCACCATTTTACCAATTGTGTTTTTTTTTTGCTACGAATAATTTCGAACGATTTCTATGATAACCGATGTGTTTAAGGATGAAGAAAAAAATAGTCATGGCTAGCTAGGAAATATCTTTTATAAATATTAAAAATAAACAATTGTTTGTTTAATTAAAGCCTCGTTGGAATAGTCATAAAGCTTGAACTTTACACGTCGATTTTTATAAAGAAGTAATATGTTTCGGAAGTTACTTTGTAGGTTGTGCATTTGTAGGTAGTTGATATGTTAAAGGACTGAGATTAATTTAAATTTTTATGAGAAACTGCAAAAATATAAATCTATTTTTACGTTTTTTTTTCACTATCGGTATTAAACACTACTGATTATTATATTTTGTAGTTACAGCAAATAGGCTTGATTTATAGAAATAAAATTAATAAAGATTAGTGACATTATGTAAAATATCAAGGCAATATTTCAAACTAGAACAGAAGTATGCATACGTTTTAGTTTTGTTACCTCCGATAACCTTAATATAAATAAGTGCATTTTATTTACCATTATTACACTAAATATTTTGTAATTGAAGAAATGACTTTATTTTTTGTTTGTTTGTGAGTTTATCTTCAGGCTTACTACTTTTTTACTCCACACCTGTCCACTTATCGAATTTTTAAATAAAAAAATAAGTATATGACATTAAAACTCCGCCCATTTTTCGAAGATTTTGACATTTTTGATTGTAATTTTAATTCTACCATTTTATGTGAATTAAATTTTGACATTGAAATTGTTATTATACCAAAATATTAAAATCTTTCAATATACTTTCAAATTAACGGTCTTAGTCATTTGGTAAATAAAATGGTAATGAGATACCAAGAACAATTCTATTGAAAATATGTATAAATTATGTTTTAAAAATAGCAAAAGGAACTAAGATTCTTAAATATTAAAAGTTAAACTTCAACATATTATAGACTAATTTTTTTCTTTTTCAAAATTAAATATAACTAGAAAAATAGAAAGAGATATCCTTTATTCTAAAAAAAAATGTTTAGTGAGAACGAAGTCGTAGATGTTTAATTAGAGTAAAATAGTTTGTTTTGTGTAATATAAAAATTATTACAGTACTAACTAAGATATTACTATTATATTATTATTACTCTTATTATTAATATAATTATCGCACATCTAATATTTCATATAAATTTAAGGTTTATTTCTTGCATATATTTTATTTTTCATTTTATATAAAAAACAATTATATTTTAAATTTAGTTTACATCAATTTTGTTTAATTATTTATTTTATTATAAATTGTTTAATCAATTTTTTCAAACTTCAATAATTATGGTATTATTTTTAATTTTTCGTGTATGAATGTAAATCGTATTATAATTTTTGAAATCTTATCTTAAACATAGAATATTTTTTATTTTTAAAATAGAAGTAATCTGTTAAAGTAAATTTGTTTGTTTAATATTATTTTAGTAGTATTTATTTAGTTATAAAGAGTCAAAATAAAATATTATATAATAAATTTATGTATCTAGTAGTTAGAATTGGCAAATATCAAGTGATTTAGAGAAATTTAATTTTAGTGGCATTAGTGAATGATAATTTAGTTTTATTTATTCAATGTGTTATCACAAAATTTATAATTTCTAGACAACTTACAATGTTCATGTGACTTTAGAAAAAATATCAACCGTGATCAATGAATATGTCACACGTTGTGTAACCTTAAACGATTTTTTGTAAATCTATAAATAAAATTTTTATTTGAAAATTTAAAAGCTAATTTAAAGCTGAGTTGGTTCGAGATCATATGACAATTTTGTTTGACAAATTTTTAAAACTATACAATCTAGAAGAGTTCAATTCAAAATTTACAAATTTTTGAATCAAAATTAATTAAATTTAAGCATACAAATTTTTCTACAAATAATTAAATATTTTACTTATGCTTTATTGTCAGTATATTTTTTAAGTTACTAACTATATCTTTTAAATGAAAAAATAAGACGAAAATACAGATTTTATTTTTAAAAATTAAGTTAAAAGCTGTTTTTTTAACTTAAGTATGTAACTAAAAAAATGCGAGTTTAAAAGATAGTTTTCTTAGCAGTTTGTTATTTCTTATTGTCGATTACTTAATAATTCAAAATTTTAGAATTAATCGGGTCCCTTCTACTTTAAATGGTTTCTTTTTATTTGGAATGTTTGTAAATAGGTTTCAAATTAATTGGGATTTAGTACGTATTGATAGATTGTTGAACGGATTCAGTTTGGATGGTTTTACTAAAGATATAGATAATTTATCATACAATGATTCTACATTAATATTTGATTAATTTAATATGTAGTAAGATTACAATTTTCTGCATAATAAATAAATAAATAATTATATTCCTATTGCATTTATTAAAACTTATGAACGTGGAATCATTAGAAATGAGTTATTTGTTTAACTTTATTTCTACAATATCAATTTTTGTGGATATAAATCAATAAAATATTATTTTATATACAAAATCTGTTACAATTTCTAATACTTTAATTTAGAATTGTGTAACTTTAATTTTTTTCCAAATATAATTTTGCATTTTCTCCACACATTTTCCTAACAATCATAAAAAATGTGTTTGCCCAAATTGGCCCAAATCCTCCTATATTTTTCAAGCGCAATTCATTGACGCCATATTAAAAAAACAATGAACATTACCATATGCAAAAAATTGAGTTAGTGTTTTTGAATAAATTTTTTTGAATTTTGTTTATATGGAGTTTTATTTTTCTAGATGGCGTTATTGACGTTAAGGCGATTTTTTGATTTTTTTTACATTGAGTTTTAATTTCAAAATGACGCTACAAGTTCACGATTTTTTCTGTGCTAAAAAATGAATCAGGCTTATATATCGGGGGTTTTGGGTTGCATATAATTAAGGCAACACATGCAAAATGAAAACGAACGTTTTAGCACAAATAAATAAAACATAGACATAAACTAAAAATAGAAAAAGTGTACAACCCTGAAACACAAAAATTAAAAAACAAAAACTCAAAGAATTAATAGACTAAGGAAATAAAACTACTGTATTAATAGACTAAGAAAATGAAACTACTGTATACACAAAAATATTTGAAGTCGTTTTTCTCTCTTCTCCTCTCTTTTTTTTCGGTGCTAAGTTGTTAGCTTCGGTGCTAAGTTGTTCAAATTTTTTTATGTTGTTTTTCTATTTGTCGTTTTTCTTTTTTATGTAATGGCGTTTTTTTATATTAATTTTGGGGGCAAAAATACACTTAAATTTGGAATTCAATGCAATAATAGAAATATTTACGGCGCCTCTACTAAAACGTAAGTGTGTTAGTAACAATTTATTGGTGTGCAAAAATTGCTTCAAATTTTTACATCAATTTCACTTCCTCTATTCTCTTAATTCTTTGCAAAAACTGAATATTTTATTTAACGTTTCCTTCTTCTCGTTTGGTTGCTCTTCGGAAATGGTCGATTTAGTTTTTTTGTGTTGCATAGTTTCCATTAAATTAACAAATTTGTAATCACTAATAAACTTAAATAAATGTGTTAAAATTATAATTGTTTTAGCAAATGTTGTTATTAATACAGTGAAATAAATCATTCAACAAACACGATAATTAAATCAATAATTATCGTACATTTATTACGTCAATTCGAGCAATAGCGTGAATGTAAGCATCGTGTACTACATAACCTCCATAAATTTGGTAGCACTACATTCACCTGCATTGGTGACCAAGCGACGCTGAACAACAAATGTAAAATAAAATTATATTGTGTACGAGATTAATAGTGCCGAAAAAATAGAAACTGCTACAATTGAGACACCTAATGTTTAATCATCGTACTGTTGATCAATCATCATATTTTGTTCCAACATAACAGCAAAACAGCAAACATATTTGATTTCATATTAATTATGTATTTGAAAATATTGTCAACAAAATCATAAAAATTGAAAATATTAAATATTCGATCAACAATTGTTCATCATTTCATTTGTCCATCTTCAGGATGAGTTCAAAGTCTATCGTGCTACCACTAGACGATTCAACACACTAGGTGTTGAATTACGTTGTGTATAATAAAGAAATATTTTGATTTTACCTACAATAATATTGTAGATTTGAATTTCGTAGAATGATATTTCGCTGTTTGTGAGGTATTTGGACACACAATTTATTAGGGTTCACTCTTTTATTGTTTTCGGGGATCTAACAATTCTGATGGGTAACATTAGCTGTGAAGTCCAGCGTGCCGTGACAATCTTGTCATAGATTTGGGGTGCGTTGATATTCACTTTTAATCTGTTTGTGAGTTCCTCTTCGATTCCTGATCCCATATAATCGCGTTAACCTAGCTAAATCCGTGTTCTTGGGATTCATCTTCATTTGTGTTTAATTCTTCTTCGTTCTCTCTCTCTGAGTTAAATTTTAAGTAATAGAAGATTTACTTAATTTATTCGTATTTACCTCAGTTGGTGTAACGACACATTATCGAAAAGCCTAAAAATAATTTGTGGTTCCCTCAATATTTAATAAAACTCGTAAATACGAATAGAGAGAAACAAACGGAAAGTTGCGGTTCATACACAATTTCAAAAAGAAATGTAAAATTAGTTTTTAACTCAGTTGCAATCAAAAAGGTTCATTTTTTGTTTAAAAAAGTCTAATCCGTCATTAGATTGTATTTGACTATCGACTGAATAGTTTAATTTAATCTAATAAGGGGTTAGATTTTCAATTAAAATTTAAATTTATTTAGATAAAAACTGTATATTATGGTTTGATAAAGGTCAGAAGTGATTAGAAATGAATTTAACCATTTTTGTGTTGATAATATTAAAGATCATCTTTTCTTTTCAATTTGTTAAACAAGAAACATCATTGCAAACGAAATTATTAAATCCACTAGGATTAAAAGTGTACCAAAAACTGTTTTCTTTTATTTGATGAAGATTAATAAAGTAGGGAACGAAGGTCCCTTCCAAAATAAAAATTTCGTTATTGTGCGTAAAGGTCAACACACTCGAGATTCCATCGACAGATTAAAACCTTGCTTTAGGGAATAGTCTGAAGATGACCTAGCTCAAAACTCACCTACTCGAGTACTAATCTCAGTCACGCAGACGAAACTTTGTCTTATACAGATAACGTCCATTCTACTCCTTCGAACACATTCCTGCTTTTCCTTCTATCCACGCAGAAACAAATCAACGAGACACTAAGGCAATTGTATTATCTAAAAGGGTTAGATTTAATCCCATTACTCAACAACTATTCCATCCTGCATCTACAAATACGCAAGCAGGCAGAACCACTCGTACGCCTACTCGCTTCCTTCGAGCTGTAACACGAGATTATTGTGCTATATCGTCTCATCTTCGATGAAACTAAGAAGAGGGTATTTGTGGCGATAATTTCAGTTCCGATAACTACCATTTTCAGATAACAATAATTCCAATAAAACACAACATTTCCTTACTTCAATTTCAACTCCGTTCAAATTCTTCGGGTTGCGCAACGCTGCGCAATCTTTCCAACGGTTTGTGCATTCCCTTCTGCGAGACCTAAATTTCTGTTTCAGGACAAGACTAAGGTGAACATTGATGATAAATTTTGTGAGACTTGTGTACTTGCAAAACAAACGCGTTGACCGTATCCACCAAGAAAGGAAATTCGTTTTCAAAGAATTTTATAATTGATCCATAAAGATGTCAGTGGTTCAAAGTGTAAACCCGCCCATGATGGTTCCAGATTTTTCGTATCATTCACTTGTTTACTGCATGAAGCAGAAAAGAGAAGATTTCAATGAAGAAACATGTGAAGAAAGAATTGCAATTAAATAATGAAGGCGAATACTGCTCAAAGGAGTTTAAATCTTTTTGTATTGATAAAGGTATTCGGTCTTAACCGTAGGGTGTTTGAAAAGCAAGAACTATGATTTTTTTTCTATGCTTTACATAGTCGATTTTGGAACGAAGCGGGTTTGAATGGAAATTATAAAGGATGTCCCAAAGTTAACGAAAGATTTGAATTTTCCGCTATTTGTACAGTAAATTGTTGGCAACCCTTAAAAACACAATTTAACAACTGAGAGTTAGTAAAAAGTAAAAATGAACCGTTACACGTTACAACAAAATATTTGGTATGTGCCAGCAAAACCCGGAGGCCATTTGCTCGATGTATTAGTACGTTATTTAAGTGTGTGTGTTTCATATAATTTAAATTTATATAATGCAAAACATAAATTTATATGTATTTGTGTATTTTTAATAATTTGTGTATTTATTCATATGTGTATTTTTATATAATTGCATTTTACAACAAAATAAATTATAATTTTAAAGGTGACTCTTTCCCGCTGGAACACATTTTCTATATATAAAAAAATGATTCTATGTTTATTTAATATTTCATTATAACGTAGAATTACATTCCACTCGCAATAACGTACATATATTTTATAATTATAATTTTAGATCAAATAAATAAAATTAAAGGTTATTCCTGACTAAAGTTTTTATATTTTATGTTTTATGAATTTTTGTATTAATTCAGTGTGAATAAGGAAATAATTTAAAGTACATATGTCAACTGATGTCAACAAAGACAGTATGGGGTTACTTTGACTCGGTTCCTACGAGTTCGAAGTTCAACGTGCTACCACTAGGCCACACAACACACAATTTGTGTAACTGATGTGCAAATATAGAATTACAAATTAGATAAATTAACTTTTCAAATAAAAAGAAAGATGATGGCAATGCCGGTATGAGGAAATTACATCTAGGCAGTTTTGAGACTATTCTTATAAGTTTAGTATCAAGATGGGCGAGTGGAATGTAATTCTACGTTATAATGAAATATTAAATAAACATAGAATCATTTTTTTATATATAGAAAATGTGTTCCAGCGGGAAAGAGTCACTTTTAAAATTATAATTTATTTTGTTGTAAAATAAAATTATATAAAAATACACATATGAATAAATACACAAATTATAAAAAAATACACAAATACATATAAATTTATGTTTTGCATTATATAAATTTAAATTATATAAAACACACACACTTAAATAACTGATATTCAAATTCATGTATTTGCATTATATAACTTCAGTTATTTATTAATAATTATTTGTGATTTAATTTTTATAAGCATTCGTTTAACAAATCTTCTGCCTATAAGTTTGAATTATTTTATTGTACAATAAACAATTTGAAATTAAAAATTAAATAAAGATTTTTTAGTAGTTTGAATCTATCTATAGCTTGATTATTTTCATAATTGTGAACTTGTGCGGGAAAGTGGTGCAATTTAGAAGATACAGTCCACAAGTGATTAGGGGTTACCTTCGGAACCTTATTGTAGTGAATAATAATTAATTTTATTCATTACCCGAACAAAATGCATGTAGAATGGCCAGTAATCCTGTATTACTGTGATTTATATATTATGGATAACAAAAATCTACACAAAACAAATTAGAACAGTTATAGGTATATGTACATATAATAATTGTTTAGCTATTATTATTTATATAAATATATTATTACAATAATAATGAAAACCAAAATTTATGATGAATTCGTAAACAAAACATAAAAATGAATTTAATTTAACTACAAAATGTATTTATTTATTACTTTAGTTGTTGAACCTTTAAAAAAACTTTAATTGTATTTCTTTTTGTTCGAAAAATGACTAATGAAGTTTCAGAAACACATATGTTAAAATAAAACTCGCAAGCAACAGAAAGTGACCGTAATTACGAAATTATTGATTTAAAAAAAAGGTAACAGATTAAATATTTTCTAGCTGCAGTCTACATATAAATAAATTACAGATAATACGCAGTGCAATAAAAATACAGTGTTTTGAATTTCAACCATGTTCATTTATGGTTGTTATACAGCGGTTTTTAATTTAAAAAATGTTATTGAATTTGTTCTTATTATTCAAAAAAACCTTTGATTTTCTCTTTTAAATAAACTTTGCACAAAAATAATTATTATACATAGATGTAAATAATTTAAATTTGCGGTTGTTTATTCGGAGAAGTTATAATTACTGTATATTATTTTACGATAGATTACTATTTTTGTAGAATAATAATTTAACATATCAATAAAATCAAAGTAAATTTTATTTTAGTTATTATTATTATTATAACAACGCTAGAAGATTTATTATTTTTATTCTGATGGTAAAAATATTATTTCAATAAAAAACATATTTTGAAAAACAAAATTTTAATCAACAAACAAACAATAAATTAATGACATACATTTTGTTTTAATTAAAATAATATATTAAAAATAAAAAATAAATCATGATAGTTGTTAAAGACATAACAATCATCTAAATTTTTATTCGTTATATTGCATGATACATGACATCATCATAAATTAGCGAATGAGAATGTAAAGCATTATATGAACACTGATGCTGTGGTAAGTCGATTTAACGTCAAACCAACCAAAAAAAATTTTATTTTCAACCTGACCATTTTAGATTTTTAACGAACTTACAGAAATCATTCACATATCTCAATTTGTATAAAACTTAGAGAGCTACTAGACCCCACATTTTAAAGATAATTATGCGTGGTTTAATTTAATATGCAACTCGTCTATCGTGAGTGAAAAAATGTTTTTTCTTCAAACGTCAAATAATTAGGTCATAATTTGACTGAGCTGTGCCGCTGTTCTTTTTCTCGACAATGTTGACTATTGTTAACAATTGTTAACTTTCGTCGTTCTTTAATTCAATAATTTTAACATTGTGTAACAAAATGACGTCTCCTAAATTCAATGTTAAACTGTCAAAAGTTAACATTTTGTAACAATTTTCAACTCACCTCCTAGACATGAATTATAGAATGTTGTTATGTCAAATGGTATGTTGTGATCTATTTATCTGTCAAAATGTTTATAATTAAGGGATTCGTAAATACAATTTCTTGTTTTTGTATTTCGCAATTGAGTTTTATTATATATAAATTAAATAATTTTAATATATTTAATTTATGTGCTCAAATAGAACAAATTTATTTTTGACAGATCAAAAGTCTAATATTTTGTCGTTCTTAAATTATAAATCAACATTGTCGACAAAACTTAACATGACGTTTCAACACAATTTTATGACATTTTAACAATGTTAGAAAATGTTAAGAAAAAGAACGCGACACTGGCTACGGAGAAATGCAACTTCTCCGCCGGCGACAGTTTTACTTTTCCTTTTCCCTACATGTAAGGAAAAGTGTTACTATGGTACCGTTAAAATAATAACACACAATCGTATATTGTATATTAAGAGCAGAAAGTACTACATTGCTGCTCGTGCATGAAAATTGCTGGTTGAGGCGCAGCCGAAACTGTTATGTTAAATGTTACTTTCTGCTCAAAGTATACATACTATTTTTTTAACGACTGCCGACAAATACGATTAAAGTAGCCAAGGAGGCATTTATTTGTTTTAAAAAAATTTTAATTTGGTTAAATAAATTAAAATAATGATGGTTTGGTCTCCAAGTTGTTTAATTTAATTTAAAAATAATTTATTTGAAATAAATTTAATAATTTTTTTGCTTTAACAACTTTTTTAAATAATATTTTGTTACATGTTTCAACCATAAATGGTCATTCTCAAACATTTGAAAATATTATGAATCAAATAAAAACATTTTTCATTCAACAAAATTTTTGTTTGCTAAAAAATTTAATTATATTTTATATTTATATTTTTTAAAAATAATTTAAAAAAATATAAATATAAAATATCCTTTCGCACAAACAATAATTTATATAAAATGTTTAAACCAAAATTAAATTAAAATCTTGTTCAGGAGTGTATAAAATTAAATGTGATTTTTGTGGAAAGTTGTACATCGGGAAAACCGGCAGATGTTTCAAAGATAGATTCAAAGAGCTCTTCCAATGAAGAAAAACAAACAAAATCTAAAGTCTATTTTTGCAAACCGTTTAGTCGATAACAATCATAGTTATAAAAATTTTGAACATAATTTGAAGGCTTTACATTTATGTAATCAAGGTGTTTTAATGGACTACTAACTTGAGAAATCGTCATTATTTACTCGAATGCTCCAATGAGAAGTAATTTTTCTCAAGCTAGGTCAATAATAATAACCAAAAATTACCTAGGTTAATAATGACAAATTTTCTTTTATTTTTAATTGAAATGAACAAAAAAACACAAACAAATAATAATTGCATTCCTTTGTTTCGTTTTATTTGTATGAAACTAAACTTCCAGGCTACTTGATATTTTAAGATATTTAAAAAATGAAATGGAAAATGACTAAAATCAAAATCTAATCAAAGCAAATATGATAATTAGTGTTAGTAGCTAAAAAAATTCTATATATACCTCGGTTGAGAAGACTAATATAGACCTCGAACATTATATCCCTCGGCGCTACGCCGAACATTACATCCCTCGAACATTATATCCCTCAGGATATAAAAGTTCTCGGTCAATAATAGCTTACTTCTCTACCTTGTTATATAATGTACACATATATCATTACATCATTACATAGCTTATTCAAGCTATTTCAATTAAAATTTTCTGTAGCATGCTTTTTATCAAACAAAAATTTTGTTGAATGAAAAATGTTTTTATTTGATTCATAATATTTTGAATTTTTAAATGTTTGAGAATGACCATTTATGGTTGAAACAATTAAAAAAATATTATTTAAAAGAGTTGTTAAAGCAAAAAAATTATTATTAAATTTATTTTAAATAAATTATTTTTAAATTTATTTGTTGTTTAAAAAACGTATCGGACCGCACGTTGTTAAAATTTTAAGTTAATAAATTTAAAATTTATACAGAGTGTATATCTATTTTTAAATAAAAATAATTTAAAATGAGCAGTAGTGATGAAAATGATAAAATTAGCACTTCATCTCATATAAAAGAAGCAGCCAACAATTTAACATTAGATCTGTTGCCTGAAAAATCTAAAGTCCGGTATGAAACAGCTTACCTATTATTTATCAGTTGGTGTAAGAACAAAAAAACAGGAAATTTTTATTCTGAAGATGTATTTTTGGCATATTTTGGTGAACTATCGCAGACAAAAAAGTCTTCAACAATGTGGTCAAATTATTCAATGTTAATGTTATGAATCAACATTCATCGTTAAAGAAAATTTGGATATTAGTAAATATAAAAGATTAATGCCTTTTTTAAAAAAGAAGTCGTCGGGTTATAGAGCCAAAAAATCAAAAGTGTTTTGGAGATAAGAAATTAATAAATTTTAATATTATGTCTTTGTCCATTATGTCTTTTGTTTTACTTGTGTTTTTACTTTCCGCTTAAGAGCAGAAAAAATTAAAAAATGCTCGCTAAACAACAAAAGCCAACTTTCTCTTTTAACCTGACAGATAGAAATAGTATATTATTTAATTAGGAGCTAAAGTTTTACTTTTTGTGTTGAGTTCATAGTTTGGCGGCCGACCGTAGGGAGGCCGACAATTATAGACGAAACACAAAAAGTCACTTTAGCTGCGAATTGATCTGAAATGCATTCTGTTTTGAACAAATTAATAATATGTCATTTTACTTTACTGCCGCCGTAAAAATATGAAAATTACTTAACTGTCGCCGTAAAAATATGAAAATTACTTTACAGCCGCCGTAAAAATATGAAAGTTACTTTGGCGTTACTTTACGGCAGCCGCCGGCAAAAAAGTAAGACTTTAGCTAGCTCCCCAGCGGCAGTAAAGTTAAACTTTACAGCCTTTTGCCGAAAAACATTATTTTCTATGAGTCATTAAAAAAATATAAATTTAAACGTCATTTTTATTTGTTAAACAATCGAAACTACTCATATTTATAAATCTCGCCTTCTTAAATATTTATTGTATGCATAAATTAAACCTAGATAGGCCCATAGAATAACGGAAAAAGATATAGCTTACGTATTATGTCGGTAACAGGTCAGACATTTTTTTAATCTTTGGGGTAGGGTACTCACATAATGAACATGCCGAGTCCACTCGCCCGACACCTGGGGACTGGAGTTATTCAACTAAGTGTGCTGGAAATTTGTTTTTGCTTGAATATGAGTATAGGCAACAAAAAAGCTATTTAAAGCTGACACTACACCCTTTCGATTCCCGTCAAGCAGATTGCGATCGGATGAAAATTCAGACCTTGCGGCCTGCCCAAACTTAACAACTTTTTTAAAGGCATTAAGTTCAAAATGGAATTGTGCAAAATCTATCAGGCCGAATGAAACGTTCTGAAGTTTATTTTTTTCGTTGAGGTTTCAGCTACAAGATAGAGGGGTCAATTATGTTATAAACAATTATTTGCAAATAACTAAATTCAATTGAAAAATATCGATTTTTAGACATTTTTTCGCAAAAATTTGCAACAAAACAAATTATTTTTGTTTTTTTTTATTTTAAGTTATAGAAAAACATTTAAGGAACAAAAAAGATCCATGGCACCAGTATCCTAAAGTGCACCATTTACGAGTTATATCGCTTACAAGGAAGCAAAAACAAATTTCCAGCACACTTTGTTGAATAACTCCAGTCCCCAGGTGTCGGGCGACTGGACTCCGCATGTCCATTATGTGAGTACCCTACCCCAGAGATTAAAAAAATTTCTGACCTGCTACCGACAACAAAACGTACAATCCGTATTTCTATTGACCTAAGAACTAAGTATCAAAACCACAAAAACATGACACATTTTAAAGCGCTTGAAGAAAAAATAACATATTTTATTTTTAGGAGAAGCAACTTTTCATGGTAAACTCAGGCGCGCCATGAAAAGTCATACTTCTCCTCCGTATAAAATAATATACTATTTCTTAAAAATCTTTAAAAACGTTTTGTGAAAAAAACAAAAAATCAAATCAAGAGCAAATGGATGGTACCTCACGCTCTTTGAAGAATGCAGGCTTACTGCCTCTCGAAGCCTTAGGGATATTTTAATGTTTGGAATGCACCCAACTTTTTCGACAAACACTTCTGAATAATATGGATTTCAATTGGTTGAATTTGATGTATTTGATTTGATTCGAAGATTTTGAAAATTAATAACACGAAAACGCAATGAGATAAAAAATATACCAAAACTTTGATTGTTACATTCCCCTTTGTAATTTTTCTCATATTGAAACCAACAGTTAGTTGTATTCTAATTACCGAAGGTACAAAAATAAGCTGAATATGTAATGCAAATTGCTACACATTTAGGTCCTACGGAATTGTCCATTATAAAACAATGCAAAGCTTGCTCTAAAAATAAATTTAATGCTCTTTGCATTAGCAAGGTGTTTTCAAACTTCAAGCGTAGCAAGTGGTTTTCAAACTTCTACCATTAGTATAAAAAATAAATTATGATGGTAGAGTTGTACTAAAATTTATGGGTTTGCATTAGAATTAGTTTTAATACAACATTTGCTTTGCAATTTAATAATAACTTGCTATACATAACCCATATTGCAAAGCTTGTATCATAAATTGCAGTAACTTTTTTAACTGTGTATAGGTCACTTTAAATAACTAAAGTTACATTGCATCAATTTTGGTATTGTTGAAGTCGTTTTTTCGGCCTCATTAATTTTATACGACAGATGTCACTTTAAATGACATTTTAGTCAATAATGACTATATACTCATGACTTAGAATGTTGACTAGAATAGAAATATGCCCTATTCTATGAATTCACACGATGTAAAGTCTAGAAATTTAATGCAAAAGCCCCATATAATGTAAAAACATTTTCAAAAAAAATAGAGACATGTGTGCAATTCACACGTGGTAGAAGTGAAACCTTAAAAAATTTTGGCTTCAAGATAATGAGACGAATGTAGAATTTCGGGAAGAGGATAATTGCAGGTTTTAGTAATGATCATATAGTGATACAAAGTTTGATAATTATTTTACATTTTATTCGTATATCTTACATAGATTTATTCAGACTCTGAGCTTACATTTTCGATAAATGATACAAGAGGCTTATGGTAACTAAAGTATGAAATAAATACTTTGGTCTTAATATGGTCAATATATCTTTGGAATACTGCATTAATTACTGTTTTTGATCTTGTTGTCGATACATTGCGACTGAAACACTTTTCCAAATGAAAGATATATTGACCATATTAAGACCAAAGTATTTGTTTGGATTGAAAGGATTGAAATGAGTGTTCGGATAAAATAAAATTGTAAGCTCTGGTTTGAAAATTTAAATGCTTATAAGGAAAATTTATAAGGAAAACTGAAACTTTTAAGTAAAATATTTTGTATTTTATTTTTCCTAAAATATACTTTCGATCTCTCGTATATACACCGGGAAGATGTTTCTATAAACAAAGAAGCCTTTTCGTTGAGGAAGATCTGTTAGACATCAAAAGATATTTGCAAAATAAAATGCAACTCATAGTAACTCATGTTAAATATCAATTGTTGTTTATATAATTTATGTCAAAAATTTATTTTTCTGATTATTATAATTTATTAATAATCCTGAAGACGGGCCTAGCCCGAAATATATAGATTAAATAATAAAAATTATATTCAATTAAAACGGGGTAATTTGAGGAAAAACAAAATAATAAAATAAAAAAATTTTAAACCCTGCCAAACAAGGTTATAATATAAAATGCAAATTATTGAAGTGAAAAAGATTGAGTTCAGTATTTCTATGAAAATTATAGTTAAAACACTTTCAGTAAAAAAATTTTTGCACTGGTTTGTTAAATTAACATATACCTAAATTAACATATACATAACATTTTACAAACTGCAAGAAAAAGCTGTGAAGCCTTTGCTGTGACTGAGATATTGCGCAAACTTTATGTATATATAAGATTCTTTGATTATTTCGATAATACGGGCAAATGTGGTGGAAATATTTGTTTCGTGGGACGCTTCGTGGGACAGATTTCTCCGTGGACAACGCAATGAAACGTAGGACATTTCCACACAGCGTGGGACATCAGGCCAGTTTACACTAGTGGGAAAAAATCTATTTTCACAGGGGATAAAGCCTGCACGAAAATAGACTTTTCATCTGCTATCGTTGAAAAATTATTTTTGTATATTTCGATTTTTTTTCTCACACGCAAAAACTCAAATTTCCACAATGTTTTAATTTGATTTAAATTTACATAAGATCAGAACCACCAAATTTGTCTATCTTTTGTTTTTCTTTAATTAATATTTAATACATATCATTTAAATATAAAATGCTAGCCTATAGAAATGGCCTTCCCATGTAAATGCAAAAATCTAGATGACAAAAGCTTTGGAGTACATCAAGGAGCTGGCACAAAAAGTAAAAAATTAAAACAACGATCAAGTCGTTCTACAACACGTAAAATATCAAGTTGTTAAAAATGTGGAAAAATAAATCATGAACCATTATAACTATAGAAACTAAATATCTTTTAAAATCTTTAGATATGCAGCCACAAAACAACCTATAATGATTAAATGCAATCATAAGGGCAAATCGTTTGAATGTCATAACATAAAGGTGTGGATGTACTCAATTTTGCTAACTCATATTACCCAAATAGAAGCAAAGTTGGACAATAAGCTTTTATGTTAAAGTATTGTATGGTTGAACCCCCAAAACGAACAAATTGTGCTTGAAAAAAGAGGTGAGGATAGATGTCGTGTAAAGTTTGAAGGAAAACGACAATCAGTTCAGAATTTTATTAAAAAATTTAGAATGATAGAGCTCCATTTTTTTTGAGGAGCTAATATCATGACAGTATTTACCATTTCAGTTGTCAATTGCAAAAATGTGGAGGCAATATCAATCAGTACACCCTAAAATACACATCAAAGAAATCTACTTCCGCAGTGTTTTCTGTACAAGTTTCAACTTGGGCGTTAAAGCCCCAGCTCAAATCTAGTTATGTGTTGGTCTTTCAAGTAACAAATTATAGTGGAGAGGGAAGCAGCCAAAAAATTAAACTAATTATCCAAAATCGAGTTCATAAATTACGCGCAGTCATTTTCTGAAATTTTAAATGAAACCTGCACCGATTTGGTTACAATTTCATTTGAAGGTCAAAAAACATGATTTTACCCAAATTACCAGATCAAGCTGCTTATTATAGTAGACAACTTTTTCTGTATTTATTTGGAATGGTTGTTATGACAGGTTATTCAAAACTAACAACCGATAATGTATTTTTGTATCATTGGACATAAAATGTTCATAATAAAGGATCCAATGAAATAGCCACAGCGGCGTTTCATAGCTTTTGTAATTTAAACTATAATGGAATCGTCACTACTCGTTTGGTCGGCGATGGATGTGGTGGACAAAATTTTGGCTACCTACAAAAGCTCCGACAAATGGAACTGATATTTCCTGTAGCAGGAAATTCATACATACCACCTAAATCGAATCGAATCTTTGCTCAAATAGAAAAGAAAGGAAAAGTAATGGATGCCATTTTGAATATTCAAGAGTACCTGGATATTTATTCCAGGTTTGGAACAATAGTAGGCCTAGGAGACGAATGTGAAGTTTATGACTTCAAAAAATCAGTTTGAGATTATATGAAACCTCACGGCAACTGGCACTTTAAATTTTAGAAGTCAATGCGTATGATTGTAACAAAGACCAAAAACACTATTCGCAGTGAAGTTTTTTATAAATCAGATTTAGGCAAACCTATGAGCGTATTGGAAAAGAACAAATTGATTCAATCTTTGAATACGGCCATTGTTTCATCAGGTGTGTTAGTAAAGCCGAAAATATGGCCAATGTAAACAAGCTTTTAACTCAACACTTTGGCGTTGACTGGAGAAATAATAATAGTAAATATAAATATACCGTAACGCTTCTTTTCGACATAAAATATAAATATTTAAAAGCGCTACTAAGACAACATTGAAAAAGCTATTGGCCATCTATTCTATGTTGAGGTCTATGATGACGGTAAAAAAACAATATAAATATAGCCAGTTTTTCAAAATTTAGAGAATACTTTAAACGGCAGTCATCCGATGGATACAAAGGAGCAAAGTTTAGAGTTTTAGGTCCTGAGAAGATCACCAACTTTATTGTTAATGCACCAGATAGAGATTATCTGCTGACTAAGGTATGTACTTTTAAATTAAATAATCTGTCTGTTAGTAAATAATATTTTTTATTGTTAATTTTAGGTTATACTGCTTTGTGGCATTAGTGGTGCTTGTCGTAAGCTGGAATTAAAAAATATAAAACTGGTATAGATACAGAAGATACAGGAAATACATTAGTTTTTAAAATTCTCGATACAAAAACTAAAATAGATCGACAATTTATTCTATCTGGCACCTTTAACAATATAATGTAAAAATACAAACAGATCTGTTAAAACGTTAATGATGCGGCTATTTCTCAAATTTTTTTTAAAGATACCAACAGGTAAATGTAGCAGACATCTGACTGGTATAAACAAAATTGGCAGTACTGCAATGAAAATCGCTAAATATCTGAAACTATCAAATCCAGATAAATATATTGGTCACAGCTTACACATGGGCCCTATTATGGTTTTTTCGATAGTGTTTTTTTTTCGATAATATCGAAAATAAGCTATTATGAAAATTTTCGATTGTGTTGTTTTTCGATAACTTCGAAAATAAGTATTATGGTAGTTTTCGATAGTGTTTATTTTCGAAAATATCGAAATTTTTACGACTGCTTAAGACGTGACGAGAATATTTTGTTGTTTACGCTTGGTAACTCTTAAGGAACAAACAAGTTATAAAATGTGATTTATTATTATTTATTAAATTTATTTATTATTATATTTTTATGAAATATAAATTAAATTTTTATTATATTAATGTTAAACTAATGTTTTATTTGATTTTAAATTTTTTTAAAGGATAGCAACGAATTCGGAGCAATTTGAAATTTTGGTGGGTTTTATGGAGGAAAATGAGGGTATTGTAAAAAATTTTGTAAAATCTTTGCAATATAAGGAAACTACAAATATGAAATGGAATGAAGTAATGGAGCGCTTAAATTCTGCAAGTCCGCCTGAAAAAATGATAGATGGCTGGAAAAAGGTAAGCTTGTTAAACATGTTAAGAAACAAAAATTTAATACATATCTTGGTTTTTTAAGCTTTGGAAGGATTACAAATATAATAAAAGAAAAAAAATGCGAACAAATAAACGTTCAATAAATTGAACTGGTGGTGGACCATGTAGGGTCAAACGGCTAAGCAATTTAGAAGAAAGAGTAAGCAAGCTACTTAGTTTTCGAGAAGAAGTGGATTGGAGGCGACCGCTGTAGCTCGATATGGATGTGAAGTGGAAACTGCATCTTTACGATAATTCAACAACCAATGTAGCAGTTGAGGTACAGCCAGTGGAAGAAAATATCAATGATTCCAGAATTCAACAGACGTCAGATGCTAATACTAGCAAACGACAGTCAAGAGTCCGAGAGACTACAAAAACATTGCTGCAAAAGCAAGTGAAACTCCAAGAAGAATTTTGCAGTCAATCTGAAAAAGATGGCCATGATCTAAGAAGAATATTAAAAGATGAGTTAGAATTTGACAAACTTAAATGGGAAGCAAAGCAGACGCTATTATAAAATTAGGGTTGTATGTAATCGATATCAAATATTCCATAATCGATATTTTCGAAACTAGCGAAACTCTTGATATTATCGAAAAAAAAACGAAATCGAAAATTCCATAATAGTGTTTTTCGACTTTATCGGATTGTTCGATACTATCGAAAAAAAACACTATCGAAAAAACCATAATAGGGCCCCTGGTCGTCAGCAACTGTGCTTATAGTTGCTGGTGGAGATTTGTTAACACTTAAGAGACAGACTTTAACAGTGGTGTAAAGTATCTTGATAACTCCATGTTAAATCAACAAAGTTACAGCCAATAGAACACTACAGTCTATAGAGTACCATGGCATGAACAATTCAGAAAATGTACCGTCAGTATCAAAGTCAAATCCTGTGTCTACAACATCAAACCAAATTTCTGTTTCAATATCGTCAACTTCCAATATAGTTTTACCCACAATTTCCATGATTGTCAATGGATAATAGTAAACCAAGACAAGGACCTACATAAAATGATGAAAGAACATTTTGCACTGGAGAGTTTGAGCATAAACAAAAACATCAACATGTTCGAATCGAAAGAAAATAAACGAGCAGGCCAAATTCTTGAAGAAACAATGCAGCGGACAAAAAATCGTTTTCAAGTGAGCCTTTTATTGAAGTATGATTAAGTAAAACTTCCTTAGAGCTACGATATGGCGGTACAACGAAAAAAGAGTGAGTCGAGATCAAGACCCTAAAGATAATCTGAATAAGCAAATTCAAGATTATGCAGGAAAAGGTTATATTCGCAATTTATCCGCAAAAGAATTGCGAAAAATCGTTAATAAAAAAAAACGGAAAAGTACGAATTGTTTGGGATGCAGCAGCGAAGTCGCATGGAATATCTCTGAACTCTATATTGCTTAAGGGACCCGATAATTTAGCAGCTACCTGTGTTGTTTCAGTTTCGTGAACATAAAATAGCAATATGTGGCGACCATCAAACTAATGTTTCATCAAGTAAAAAATCGTAAAGCCAATCAACAGGCGCAAAGATTTATTTGGCAAAACAAAAGAACTGCACAGAAATATGAAAGAAAAATACTGAGAAATTTCGAAGTCAAAATTCGATGGCAGCCAAGATAATCATTACGTCAATGATTTTCATTATAGCACAGACACCGAAAATGTGCAACGCGTGAAAATTTTAAAGTAAAGGAATTTAAGATCCGATCAAATAAAAATTATTTGTTATGTGTTGTTTTCAATCAACAACCAAATTTTGCTAATATAGAATTTCATTGAAAAAAAAAGTAGAACTGATCAGCCTAAATGAATATCTAAGACATTAAAATTTGAAAATAAGAAATTTCAATTTCGATAAATAGAGAAATTGTTTTGGTTTAATGAAAATTTAAAAGCATCTACCTTAACTATGTTTGCCAGTTTTGGAGAAAATTAGAGGAAATTTAAATTATAATAAAAAATATCTGCCTTAAAATTTGCAATTACAGATCAGGGAAAACAAAAATTATAATAGAATCTTGCCGAAAGCAATGGCTTGAGGAAATTAGTAAAATGCTATAAATAAAATTGAGGATGAAATAAACACTCTCTATTAATCTTGAAGATTGAAGAAGTAACACCTCAAGAAGCTGCTAAAATGAATTGAAAAAAACCATAACCAAAATTGGTGTTACAAGTCGCATCACATCAAGCAATCTGGATTTTGGGATCAGGTAGGGCTTGAAGATAATTGGTAGAGATATTGAAGATAAGATTTTCTTAATTATATATTTGAAGTTAAGTATATTGGTTGAATCAAGGGTCAGGGGGTTTGACTTTTGAGTGATGAAGTTATAATTTTTTTCCAATAATAATTGAATGATAAAGCTAAAAGAAAGATTATATTGATTATCAAATTAAATTGTATTTTGAAACATTTTTTTTTATTTCATAGTTTTTCTTGAGGTGATAAACGTTTTGGAATATATAATCAGAGGATTTTTTATTTTCTTCAGTCGAAAAATAGTAGTGCTGTGCTTATGTTTTGTGGTTAGTTAATAAGTTGTGTTTAAAAGAGAAACAAAGGAATTCAAAGGTAAGAAACATACTTGTTGAAGCTTCATTCACGAAATTAAAAATAATCTAGCGTAAGCTTAAAGTGGGCGTTACAAATGAAGCAATCCAGCTGGCACAAGAAGTAAAAAATACACCAACAAGGCGGTTTTGTTATAAATAATTGGTCTAGAATATTACCTGGACGAGTGATTTGGCAAACTCTCATATTTTCTCAACAAACTTCACACCATACTAAACGAAAACACTCATAGAAACAACATTGCTGTATGTTTCTCATGTTGTTGTATCAAAAAGTTTCCGATGCAAAAACAACAAAAAGTATAACCACGAAAAGTTTCTTCAATTAAACAGCTGAACAAAAATTCCCTGAATGTATTCTATATTTTACTTATTATTGACTTAACACAATTTTATTGTGCAGTTAAACTGTGCGTACGACAAGAATCTCCCCAATGTGTAATATATAGATTATGACATGTACTACTCATTAGGCTTCGATAAACTAATCGAGTATCGAGTCAATCATTGATAAAAGCCTCGAGTAGCGCTATTCTTTTAAAGTATTTATGTTGGAGCTTTGAAAATTTTAATAAGATTTACAAAAATAAATACAATAAAATTAAAAAAAATCAATTTAATAAACAATTTTACAAAAACTTCATAAATTTAATTTAATTAAAACTAATATTTTTTTCTTTTTATGATATAAATAAAATAAGTTTCGATAGTAACGTCGACAAAGAACAATTTGTTTATCGACTTTTAACTCTTTTATCGATGCTTCAACATAAACACTACTATTTGAAAGCATGTATTCATTTTGCTCGCTTCGTTCACATCGACATCGATGTTTGAATATATATGAACCCTTATAAAATAAGTGTTGAAATTGTTGATAGTTGACCAAACTGTATTGTTACGATTCTACATAAACCAAACACAATGAAATACAAAACCTTAATTTTCGATATACAATATTTCAAAAATAAAACAAGGTCACATGCTTTTCTTAGAAAAAGGTTCAATAAAAAATACAATTAAATTACTTTATGAATCAAATCCACATAACGTAAAATAATCGAATATTCTAATATTTTCTCAAGGTTTCTAAAAAGTGACCTCGAATAATCGAAAATTATGTAGAATTGTATATAAGAAGTCCCTCTTGCAAAATTAAAATTGTTTTATTTTAACCTGCGATGGATGATGTAAAAAGTGCGATATTGGAAATAGTTTAAGTGAAATGAATTGTAAACGAAAAGTTGTACCGTGCATATAAAATCGTGTAAATAGAAGTTATTTTTAAATTAGTTTTTGTGAATAAAGTTTTGAGTGTTATTGAGTAGAAATATTTTGTGTATTATTTTGAACTGAAAATGTTTTGCCTTATTTTTATTTTAAATCAACCCAATTTAATTCAATTTGACCAATCAGATTTGAATTATACTAATAACAAATAATTATACGTCTGGCCTACTGCGATATCAGTTAATTATCAAATAATTATGAAATAATTATGAAATAATTAACTGATATCGCAGTACGCCAGACCTATAATTCATAGAAAATATATAAAGAAATGAAAAATGGCAAAACATTTTCTAAACGAATTCCCCTCGTTCGGTGATAAATTCTCATAATTTTTTGGAAAATTCCTCAAGCAAGAGGTATTCATAATAGCCCTCGGCCTACGGCCTCGTGCTATTATCAATATTTTTGCTTTCGAGAATTTTTGACAAAAAATTATTTAGAATTATCACCACCCTTGGGAAATTACTTCTGAAAATTTTTAGCCTTAGTTTTATTTTAATTTAACCCAATGAAATTCTCTAAAATGTAATGACATCATTCAATTTCACCAATAACATTTGAATTATACTAATAACAAATATTTATACGTCTGGCCTACTGGGATATTAAAAATTATCAGTTGTAATCTCCCAAGGGCGGTGATAAGTCTAAATAATTTTTTGTCAAAAATTCTCGAAAGCAAGTATATTGATAAAAGTACGAGGCCGTAGGCCGAGGAATTTTTATCAATACCACTTGCTTGAGGAATTTTCTAAAAAATTATGAGAATTCATCAACGAACGAGGGGAATTCGTTTAGAACATTTTTTGCCATTTTTCATTTCTTTATATATTTTTTATGAATTATTCATTGGCTACTGCGATATCAGTAAATTATTTCAAAATTAAGCTGATAATTTTTAATATCCCAGTAGGCCAGACGTATAACTATTTGTTATTAGTATAATTCTAATGTTATTGGTGAAATTGAATGATGTCATTACATTTTAGAGAATTTCATTGGGTTAAATTAAAATAAAATTAAAGCAAAAAACTTTCAGTCTAATTTTGAAATAATTAACTGATATCAAAGTAGGCCAACGTATAATTCATAAAAAATATATAAATAAATGAAAAATGGCAAAAAATTTTCTAAACGAATTCCCCTCGTTCGTTGATAACTTCTCATAATTTTTTGAAAAATTCCTCAAGCAAGTGGTATTGATAAAAATCCCTCGGCCTACGGCCTCCTGCTTTTATCAATATACTTGCTTTCGAAATTTTTGGCAAAAAATTATTTCGAATTATCACCGCCCTTGGGAAATTACAACTGAAAATTTCTACAATCAACCGTTGAAGATTCGGAAGCTGTGATCGAACTCAGAAAGAGATTGGGAATTGCCTTTATCGAATTGAGCGTAACGCCATTTCGAAGAAAAGGTGGAAAAACGTAACAGTATAAATATTGTGAAATACCAACAAATATCCTTTGATTATTTGTTCTTGTCATTCAGATTAATCTGAATATTCAAGATGTACGCATGGAGGGATCAGTTTTTATTAATTTGTTAATTTTTTTCTATTTTTTGCTCCACGGGTGTGACAACCCCGCGTACTCCAGTCCCTGCTATTGGCATATGAGTTAACGTGAGATATCACATACCACTGGCAATAGCAGTGAGATATCACTAGCCAAGGTGATATCTTAGGGGTGCTGGCGGATGAACTGTATTCAGTCAACGGTAGCACTCTCAGTCGTAGCTAATGAATATTCCTTGATGCTGGAACGCTGTAGCTTGCTCGAAGAAACGAGCCTTCATATAACTATATATCTGAGCTTTAATCATTGAAAAATATACTGCGTCCTATAATCAAGGATTATGCCATTAGCTGGACTATTGGCAAACCAATTTTAGTTTTGTTCCTGCAAATTTTTAAAACAAATTTGCTTTTTATCTCTTATTTTATTTTTATTTTCTCTATCCTATCACGAAATATTGGCCTATGTCATATTTTATATGTGATAGGATTTATGGTTTAGTTATCCATTATTGAACAAAAAAAAATTAAAAAAAACAAAAAAAAAACAGATTTGCGTCCATTAACATCCTTAGAACGCATGTTGTTGTGGGACCTTGGTCTTAAAAGGTTTTTATGTGTTGTTGTGACACATATTGTAATGCCTACTACACATCACATTTTATCAAAAAAAAAATATCTGCTGTGAAAACCAATATTTAAAATATCGTTTTCACTATTTGTATAGAATTCATAATCTGTTTTTTCGACGTTAAAAATATTTTAAATTAATGTATTTAACAAAAAATAATGAATTATTATGATGAAAAAAAATGAGCTGCGCGTTTTGACTTTGTCAGTATCTGCACTTATTAAATTTAGGTTGTTATTATCGCCTACAAAAACTATCATGTAAAAAATAAACACAACCAAAAACTTGTAAATTTCCTTTCATTTCTTAAAGTATATCACAATTATTTGTTATTTTCTTTTTTAAATAATAAACTATTGTTATTTACTTAAAAACTAAAATTGTCAATTATATCATAAGCCAAAATGAATTCTAAAAAAATAGTAAATAAAAATTAAATAATTATCAAGGAATGTTTATTTTTCTTTATCCTTTGATAGATATTTTTCTATGATTAAACCTTTATCTTATTTTCAAATTAGTAGAATAATTTGCTTGCGCATGTGCATTGTCCATCCTTTTATTTGTGATTAAATTTAAAAAAAAAATAGAAATTTTTTCACAGAATAAAGGATTTGAAAATTGAAAAAGGTTGAACCAAAACAGTTTGAAAACAAAATTTATTTCTGTAAAATCCACGTTTACTCTATATGAATGGTAATTAATTCGCCGACTGAACGGTTTAGAAAACGCTGATCTCAAAAGTACCTTAAAGAAGTAGCTGTTACTGCAGAGTAACAATTGTTATTCAGTCAATTTTTTACAGTTGAATACGTCTATGTTATGAGAATGTTTAAAAATACTCCAATCAAGCTATGAGATTCAAAACCATGAACCAAAATCGAAATTCCAGCATTTGAGCCTGAATGAGTTTAACTGTTTTTTTTTGTATTCTTCAGTTCAATCTATCGAAAAGTCTTAACCAAAGGATAAGAAAAATATAGTACATCAAAAACTTAATATAATAAAAACAAATAAAATTGAGTTTAACAACAACATATCAAAAATAAAATCCCAATTTAAATAAACATATTTTTAACTTAACGTTTAAAATTTATAAATATAACTTCAACTTTTCAATTTTTAATAATCTTAATTTATAATAAAATTTATAAATAATATGGAAAACTCACACAGCTAAATAAAAAATGTTTATTTTGTTGATTTTTAAGTAAATTTTTGAATTTTTTTTTTAGTTTTTTAATCTTTATGTAATCTCCCAGCGTTGGCTCTATGTCATACAAAATCTAATTCGTTTTTGTGTTTAAATGATCTTCGTTCCATTGCTCGTTCGAATAATTTTTTAAATTCCGATACAACGAACACGGATGAAGTTAATGTAACTAAAAATAATAAGTCCATACTAGATAGAGCTTCTGTTTGAAAAACCATTTGTAATGGTGGAAAATAAATAACTAAAAGCTGCCCAATCAATGAGAAACCAACAGCTAGTAAAAACATTTTGTTTGTAAAAAGACCTATTTGAAAAACACTTTTTGTTTGGGATCGACAACTTAATGCATTAAACATATCAAATAATACAAAACATGTAAAGGTCATGGTTGTATCCCGTTTTGTTTTACCACCTGACCCATCAGCCATTTCACGTTGAAATACCCATAATGTACCTACTATAATAATACTTGCCGATAGTAAAACATTGACTATAACAGATTTCGTAATCATTGGTTGACGAACATTGCGTGGTTTTTGTTTTAAAACATCTTGGTCAACTGGCTCAACCCCAAGAGACTGTGCTGGTGGTCCATCCATTATTATATTAATCCATAATATTTGCATTGCATTTAAAGGATTAGCAATGCCCATTAAAGTTGCTAAAGCAATTAATGATAAGGCTGCAATTGATGTACTTAATTGAAACCGTACAAAGTTACGAATATTATAAAATATTGCCTTTCCTTCTTCAATAGCAGCACTGAAAAATACAAAATAAAAACAATTAGTTCAAACGTAAAATTGATTTTTTGCACGAGTTGTATAACTTCAATTCTGCTCTCTCATTTGCGGGAGCGGATTGCATTTTTACTCCCTAGGGAATAAAAAATAGCAAACTTTTTTTTCTATAAATTCAAACAAATTTGTATAAAAACCGCCTACTATGATGAAAATTAAAATAGTACTTTGTGTATCGAGGTGCACAAAGTTGATTTTCGGCTCGTCTTCGCCTCGTTGCACAAAATTATGATGCGTGCGGAAAATATCAATTTGTGCAACGAGTTGCACACAACGTTTTTTGCAATTCCGAATCACGATAAAACAATTAAACAAAATTGCTCTGCATTCAACTTTTTTACACTCTACATTCATATTCAGATATAAGTAAACATTTCTTTCATCAACTTAGCATTGAGAAAATTTTCCATACGTTCTTATTTTTCACTTCTACAAAACAAAGCAAAAAGTTAAAACAGTGCGAAAAAAAAAATCAAAAAAAAAGTTAAAACTGCGGAAAAATAAAACTGCGGAAAAATCTCACTTTTTGAGTGTTGACAACATCGAAATACGTCAAATTGTGATTCGGAATTGCAAAAATTATAATTTTCGTTCTCTGTAAATGATTAGATTAGTTTTAATAATCGGAATTTTTTTAATCTCTAGACTAAGTTGTCGACGAAATTAGAGCACAATTTCAAAATTGTGAGGTTATCGTTACCGGTGACTCCAACGTCCACAACAAATCGTGGTTAGAATTTTCCAAAATGACCGACGACGAAAACAATGGAAGGCAGGCAGAAATATTTGCTGCATCGCACGACCTGACGTAGATTGTAAAAAGCCCAACTTCCACTCCTCGTAATGGCGGTGATAAAATTTTTCTCCTAGACCTCTATGATCTCACATCTATGCCAGATATTACGAGTGTCGATGTCGATAGGGGTAGTATTGGAAAATCCGACCATTATTTAATAACATCAGTTATCAAAACTGATTTGCTACAAACTAGAGTTCCCAAACCCCGTAAAATATTTCACTTTTCAAAAATGGACACTAATGGTCTCATAAGTTTTGTTCAAGGTTTCACTTTTGATCGTCAATGTTTGTATACTGACGATGTAAATGTTGCTGCTCAAAACTTTACTAAAACCATTCAATTCGGAATTAACAAATTCGTTCCCTTTTCATTAATGAAACCCCAACAAAAATATCTCCGCTCTTAGAAACAAACGTACATTAATAATTAAACACTAGATTTGAATAT
This sequence comes from Diogma glabrata, assembly GCA_963693315.1. NCBI lineage: Eukaryota > Metazoa > Arthropoda > Insecta > Diptera > Cylindrotomidae > Diogma > Diogma glabrata. The sequence continues at coordinate 166,166,199 of OY856187.1, forward strand.
TGAAAATTTAGAATTATATGTTAGAGATTTTTTGAGCACTTAAGCTCAAGCAATAAAGTTATTTTGAATTTTTTTTTTTCAATTCGAAAATCATTTTTGGATTTTTCTTAGAGAAAAACTCCATTTTTCTCTTAAACGTGTTTCGGATTGGGATTCGAACTATCGTCAGTGCCAATGGTTCGAATCCGTTTTGGCAGACACGCTATCCAACTAACCTACCGAGGCGATGGTATTTCAAAGTTGAAATTTCATCATTATTTTAACTACTTTAAGTTGAATTTTTCTCATTAGATATTTCTGTTTTTTGTAATCCCAATTAGCCAATTCTATTGTATTTAGTCTAATTAACTCTTCGATCATATGTTTATCATACTCTAACCAAGTTAGCATTGAATGAATAACTTGTGATCTACGAGTTTGGAAGACAATTTCCAACAACTTTATTGTGACTAACACTAATTAAATTCTAGATGTTATTTTGAATGTATATTTACTTTATACGAAAGACAATGTTTCTGTACATTAAACTGGTTAATAATTAAACACTAGATTTGAATATTGAAAATTTAGAATTATATATTAGAGATTTTTTGAGCACTTAAACTCAAGCAATTAAGTTATTTTGAGTTTTTTTTTCCAATTCGAAAAGATATTTTTGGATTTTTCTTAGATTCTCTTAAACGTGTTTCGGATTGAGATTGGAACTATCCTCATCAGTGCCAATGGTTCGAATCCGTTTTGGCAGACACACTATCCAACAAAAACAGATTCGAACCATTGGCACTGATGAGGATAGTTCGAATCCCAATCCGGTCGTTCAAAAAATAGCAGATACACCTCGGGAGAGAGCATGTCATCTCTCTCAGTGATATGTCCAAACACACATATCGGAAGAAAAACTAGCACTTCTCTCCCTTCGCGTATAATCTACTATTATTATCAAATTTATTTCCCAAAATAATAGGTTTACTTAAAATTACAAAACAGACTAAAAAAACAATGTGTGACTTAAAGAGACAAACTAATTCTCTTTTTCCTCTTGACTTCACCATCCTTAATGTTAACATTGTAAACGTATGATCAACAGTATTTCTGTATAAGTTTTATAGGTATCCTTTACTTCTGATGTGTCAGGGTGTTGATCAGTTGTTTGCACGGTTGTTTTTATGGCAACGTAGCAGCAAGACAGATTTACCAACTAGCTGATTGTTGTGCAGTTTCATTGGCATAATTTCTTCTTTCCGTGAAGATGGTCATGGTGTGCTATTGTCTATTGAGTCAGTTGTAACAATTCCTAATTTCGTGTGGTTTGTAGCTTTTGCATAAAACAGCAGACCAGACGTGTGCAACATAATTTATAATTAAAGGTTTGGATGGATTTGTTTGTATGGTATGGTGATGGTCTCTTTATATTTACCTGCGTAATGTTTGCAAAAGATTTCAGGACATTGTTGCGAGTCTGGAGTATAGAGCGAATCTGATTTGCTTGTGCGAAGAACATCAACATACTGTCAAAAGCCAAACCCTGTATTTTTGGATGTCTAACCCAACTGTTTAAATAGTGTCATATATTTCATGATTCCATGTCGTGAGGAGGTTTGATGTTGAGTTTACAGTATAAATTCCAAGCATAAATTTTCTTCAGCTGATGGTAAGGAGTGCATTACCGGTAAACCGTCAATTAATCCTATCACATTTCATAGTCAATTAATCCTATCACAATACAAAACCAGATCAGTGATGGTCTGAATCAAAAACAACCATGCGTTAGAACAATTTTAGTTGCACTCAACTTATCAAAAGCATTCAACACAGTGTCGAATGCTGCTCTATCGGATGATATCTTCAATACTAATTTGCCAGGTTTAATGAAGCGCTGGTTGTGCGACTACCTCAGAGGTCGCCAAACATACGTTGAGTTCCGTAACTGGAAGTCCAAAATGAGATTGCTAAGACAAGGAGTTCCACAAATCGGAGTTCTCTCACCGTCATTATTCAATCTCTACCAAAGCAGTTTGCCTACCCCACCAGAAGGAATAACCTTCACGTCATATGCAGACGATTGCACAGTGCTTGCAACAGGAAATAACCTGGAACAACTTACAAATATCCTGAATGCCTATCTTAATATTCTGAATGATTGGTTTAAAAGTAGAAAACTAAAACTCTCCACGGAAAAGTCCACTTCTACACTTTTCACCACATGAACGAAGGAGGTAAATTCAACACTAAGCATCTGCATAAACAACATACTTATTTCTGTAGTAAAAAATCCGAGACAGTTGGGTGTAACACTGACCCACTGCTTAAATTCAATGCCGCCGTCATAAGCAACAACACCGTAACTTCAAAAATTATAAAAAATGAGTTTATATTACCTTATCAGTCTTGAAGCGTTATTATATGACCCTGCCATGTAAAAACGTGGTAAAAATAACTCTTAACATGAAAATTAAATTCATAAAACCCCGTAAAATTGAAAAATATTTGCTTCTACTAAGCAGAAACGCAGTATCTAAAGCGTCATACGTAAAAACACCGTATTTTTACATAAATATCCGTGGTTTTTTCAACCATGAAATTAATAAAATATTAGTATGTTTTTTCTTATGTAGAACATAATTTAATAATAATAAACTTAATTAGCACAAGAAAAAAGTTGTAAGGCTACTGTAAAAGGTTGGCATAAACTCTTTTAGTTTTTGTTGTTTTTCTCAGTTCCAACATTTATGAAGTTATGGTGTTTTTGCTTATCACGGCAGAATACTCATGCACAACAAATAAACTCTAACGGGTAGTTCATGGGGCAAAGATAAAAACACGATCATAACAACGTACAAAGCAATAGGAAGGTCTATTTTAAATTATGCTGCACCCATATGGACCCCCGAAGTTGCCAACACTCACTGCAATAAGTTACAAACAACACAAAATGCTGTCTTGCGAACCGCAACCGGATGTCACTTGATGGCCCACCGAGATCACTCGCAGGAGGAATGCAACATATTGCCGGTCCGTGAACATAATGAAATGCTAACCAAACAATATCTATTGGCCTGTCACAAAGAGCAACATCCTTGCAATGACACCTTAACTACGATCGAGCCACCTAGAGACATAAGAAGGACAGCAAGATGAGATACTCAGGTTACTGGTAACATTGACGATTCTACATATAGAACTGGCTTAATCTCACTCCACACCAAAACGGTTGAAAACGCAATAAGCAACTATACTCCAAATCGTGTGCTAAATAGAAAGGCACCAGAAGTCGCTGCGGAAGAGGTCCAACTACCCCGTAGCACCAGATCGATCATAGCTCAACTAAAATCCGGTTGGTTACGCATTCTAAACAACTACATGAGCAGTGTTGAACCTGAAATGATTGACAAGTGTCCCGCATGTGAGGGCATGCCACACGATGTAGACCACCTATTCAATTGTCCTGAAAATATAACCAACCTGACGAAGGAAGATTTGTGGTTCCGCCCAAGGGCAGTAGCAGGGTTCCTGAACCTGGACATGGAGCCGGAGGATTAGCACCACACCCGTCGCTACAACAATAACAACATCACATTTGAAATTAATTTCGGTTTTAGCGTCATTTTTTCTTTACCGAATCACCGAAGTTACCAAAAATTTTGATTATTTACCGGTAAATTTAATCAATAAACATCGAAGCGAATTTAAAATATGCACCCGACACCGAATATAGGGATAAAATATAATAATACAACAAAAACCCCTTAAAAAAATATTCGATATTAACACAGAGTATAAGAAATGCTGCCTGTAGCTAAGGAATTTATTACATTGATCGAGTTTACAAACCGCTATTCGGCGAGTTTAAAAGTGGGTGAGTAGCCAGCCTATTAACTTTCTAAGTAGATTGTTTACAATCTGCTAGTTAGCTATTGCTAGTAAATTCACTGGCTAGTAGCTAGTAAAATTGCTCAATGTAATATGAATACAATGTAGACATGTTTAAATGGAAACATACTTTAGCTCGACAATATTTGCTTACAATAAAAATAACACGTGTAGAAATGGGAAGAGCCTTTCCTGTAGCAGGGCAAATTTCGAATTTTAATGAACGAACAATCGTCACAATTCGTTTTTTTACGGGGATCTTGAGTAAACAAAATTCAGAAATATTAAAAAAATATTGATAAAGTTTTAGAATATTTTTCACCATTTTATTCAGTGAATTGAGAATGTTTTTTTTTAATTAAATGTGTTTAGTTGGAAGAACAATATGAGTTACAACAACATAGACATAGAAACCTTTAAGATCTAGATTTCACAACAACATGCGTTCTCAAGTGTTGATGCAAGCAAATTGGTTTGTTTGTTTATCACATAATAAAAAGCAAATATTTTAAACAAATTTGAGGAGCAAAACTAAGGTGCCACACTGGCTTCCTTAATGATTAAAAACTCTTGCCTCGTGATATATCATTACTATTGCAAGTGGTATGTGATAGAAACCGGCAATCTTCCAAAACACTTTAAGACTACGAAAGCAATAGCGATACTTAAACCAGATAAAGCGTCCAATGGACCAGGAAGCTATCGCCCAATTGCACTTTTGAGCACCTGCTATAAATTGCTAGAACGATTCATATACAACCGTATCGCACCCATCTTGAATGACCAGATCCCAGTCTATCTAACAAGCTAGTTTCCGTCTCAATCGCAATTGCACCGACCAACTGCTCGCTTTAACATCCTATATCGAAGCTGGGTATCAAAAAAAATTAAAAACAGGCGCAATATTCATCGATCTTACTGCAGCATATGACACGGTCTGGCGAATTGGGATGATATATAAGCTGTTCAATACAACTTGTAGCACCATCTCTCGTTTAATTAACAACATGCTGAGTAATCCTGTATTCAAAGTTCATCTAAATAATTCCTGTAGTATGTCCAAAATGCTTAACAATGGTTTGCCACAGGGTTCCGTCCTGGCGCCATTACTTTTTAATTTGTACATCCATGAATTTGTACACAATATCAAAGAAATTTGGTTACGCTGATGATTGGACCCTGGCCACTCAAAACAAAGACATGGGTGTCTTGGAAGATTTGCTCTCAACTGACCTGGCGATAATGAATGATTGTTTTCGAACGTGGAGCTTATTTCCTATTCTAAGTAAAACCAAGAGTTCTTGTTTCCACTTAAACAACAAACTGGCAAAACACGAACTATCAGGTTTATTTAACGGCACTGTCATTAAATACAATCAACAGCCAAAGTACCTGGGCATTACTCTCGGTAGAACTCTTTCTTTTAAACTCCACCTAGAAAACACGTCAAAAAAAACAAAAAACGAGAAACAATATATTGCACAAACTGGCAGGCTCGACATGGGGTGCTACTCCAGCTACCCTCTGCACAACTGCTCTAAGTCTAATATACTCAGTGGCTGAAAACGGCGCACCAGTCTGGTTAAATAGTACACATACTCAAAAAGTTGACTGCCAGCTGCATGCCACGATGCGTACTATAAGTGGTACTATCAGGTCGACTCCTTTACATTGTCTCCCTGTGTTAAGCAATATCGCTCCACCTGCACTCAGACGCTCGCATAAAAAGGTAGCCAACATCATAACGTTATCCTTGCACGGCTATTACGGTGACCACGCTAGTTGTCGATTGGCGTCAAGAAAGCCTCCACATAAAACTGCAAGCCCTGCTGGCAACTAGTTTTAATATCTTGCATGTCTGAAACACCTCCTGGAATCATTACAACACACCTGGCCTTTCTGCCCAACCTGGATTCGATCTGCCACGTCATACCTGGACTACACTAAACCGAAAGAGAACGAATCATGGACGTTGTGCTGATTCTTTCTACAAGTGGGGCATTTCAGAGTCCCCTCAATGTGACTGCGGAGCTCCACAACAAACCATAAACCACATTGCAACTTTGTGTCTAATTCGACGATACAATGGCGACATCTCAGACATCCGTTTAGCAACTCCCGATGTAGTACCATGGATAGATGTAAACATCTAATGTTCAAATGTACTCAATTATTTTACTTTGTATTTTTTAACTAAATAACGCGCAATCAAATCGATTGTAAGCTCATTTAATGTGTATTCATGTTTTGTTTTATGTAGATTTCATAGAAAAATCTACATATTTTAAGTTTTATTTTTATTTTTAATGTGTCACAACAAAAACCATACGCTAAATAAAAAATAAATGGATTGTTCTTAAAGTGTTTCTGTATGAAACCCACTTTGTCCCGTGTTTTAAAGTGTGGCGTTAACAGTCCATTCCATTCGTTTACAAACTTTTTATTGTTAGCCGTTCTGCGGTACGGGCTAGACAGCCGTTCAATAATTTACGAAAAATTGGTGTAGATGCTACCGTCGGACTAGTTGGTATTGATCTTTGCATCAAGATCATTATTGCAATATGATTTTATATAGTGCTGTTTTTTGTTTTCCATATCAAAACGGTGCGCTTTTGGATTTAAATTAGGAGAAGCGATTTGCGTGGGCCATGGGTGGTTAATACCGCCGAAATAAGACTGCTCGATTTGTTCAGATAAACATGGGGACATGATAACATTATTTTAGTTTGGGAAATTAGCATATTTGTATTGATTCGGAACCGTTTGAGTTTTTGTAAATTCAGCGTATTCCGTTAAAAATGAATCTGAGTCAGACCATTCCGGTCTGTGATCAAGAAGATAAACGATATTGTTTTGGTTTAGGATTTCTACCCCAAAAAGGAAAATTGAGATAGAATCGCCATACTTGAGGGGGATAGAATCGCCATCCGTTATCTAAAACTCTAGTTGGATCTGTCACATCATTTTAGTGCACATATTAAACTTAATTTCGGTATAAATTTGTTATGTCATCTCTAAAGGCTATCCTGGAAGGGTTTGAAATTATCTAAGTCATTATTTATCAATTGAAACAATTCATTGGAATATAATTCGAATTTAACGGAGGTTCGAGTAGTGGACACGCAAATCGTCTAACCATTGGTAGTTTTACAGAAGCCGTTTTATGCGGAACCCAAGTCAATCCGACTTGGTTTTGGTAAAAGGAATTGTTAGGTAGGTTTTATCTGGTTTATTATTTGCTTCAAAAGTACAATTTATGTGCAACGATATTTTTGTAAGATTTGGCGCGTTTCGTTGGAACGGTAGAAAGGCCGTTTTGGTAATTATTTATATTCCAACAATTGAAATACTAGAAAGCATTTAATTTTTATTAAATTTGATTTGAAGTTCAAGGTTTAATTAACAGACAGCAAAGGAATTTCGTTGATTCGTGGCTATCAGTTTCGGTTGCAAAAGTCTATACTTCACGCTAAATGGGTTAGCATTGTTCCAAATAAGAAACACGAGAGCTTCAAGAACTTTTTCATCACAATAAGTTATTCACGGGTTGAAAAATGAAAGCCCAAAGCACATTTCCAGAGACTGCAAGTTCCCACCTATAGTAATCTAAAAAAAGTAAATAATTTTGTGCGGTAATAATTGTTGAAAACTACACAAAAGAGAAATCGTATTCTTCAATATGGTAGGCTCAGTTTTGTTGAGTTGTAATTTTTTTATTCTTAATCAACAGGTGTGCAAACCACCTGTATTCCAATCTCTGCTAATGAGTTATAACTTAACGTTAGATATCACAAGCCAAAGTGATATCTTAGGGGTGCAGGCGGATGAACTTGATTCAGTGAACGGTAGCACCCTTCATCTTAACGAGCCTTCATATAATTTTATGTGTGGGATTTAATCCTTGAAGGAGACAATGCGTCATATGATTAAGTAATATGCCACTAGATTATTAGCAACTCCTTTTTAGTTTTGTTGATGCAAATTTTTTAAACAAATTTATAAAATGCAAAAGATGTAATTTTTTCTATCATGAAATATTTCAATTCTTTATAAATAAAAAAACAAAAAAAATTATATGCGTCAATCAACACCTCAGAACGCATGTTGTTGTGGAACCTTGGTCTTAAAAGGTTTTTATGTGTTGTTGTGACATATATTGTGAACCATGTTATTTAAAAAAAAATGAACCGTTGAATGAAATGAATGTCATAGTATTGAACATTTTTAAATTGAAATTAGTTCCTGTTTCGAGGAGTGGAAACGTTTTTTGCTTCAAAAATAGAGAGTGACAGCTGATAAAAAAAAAAAAAAAAAGCAGTAGAAGTGTAAAGATTTCCGACCGTGGCCGCTTTTCCAATACACGGTTCAGAATGTGTTTTCAGACGTGGTCGTTAATCAATCTATAGTAAAAGAAAAACGGTCAACATGGTATCTGAGGATATCCAAAGCTATTTAATGATAAACATGTTGATTTGATTCACAAAAAAAACATTACTTCTACTTAAACAATCTACGTGTTTCATTTTTTCCCTAGATATAATTTCAAATTCACAATCAAATTCTTCCAAATATATTGTTAAGAGGTTCAAGTAAATGCAGAACAATCGATAAACGATAAAGATATTATTATAACTTTTTCAATACAGATATAACTTGGTATCACTAACTCATAGGAAGACCAAAAACAGGACATTGCTTGTTTGGAGTTGGTATCACAAACTTATAAACAGTTACTATTCCTAGAATTGAATAAATGTCCCGACCACTTGAAATATAACCCAAATACATATTCAACACTAATCTATGCATAAACGGTACTCTCCATCTTTTATACTAACGATCGCAAATGGGATAGAATTCTAAACTTTAAACGATCAACCATACGTTTAGTAACCGTCACAACATAACCACGTCAACTAGTTATAGTTATTTTTTTTATATATGCAATCATACAATTATTTAAACTTCAAATTATTTAAAAATGTTTGATAATAATAATAGGAGGCATGATAAAAAATTCTATTTTACATTTTGTTGTTTAATCGTTGTTTTAAATTATTGTTTTAGTTGCCCGCGACACGCTCAGTTAATTAACAATTATCAGTTTCATCATTATTACCAGAGAGATACAGACTTCGAACGATAACGGTAAAACGGGCTCACATTGAACTGAAATAATAATAGTAAATAATTGCAATCAACAGGAAGTGTTAGTGACAAACTTTATGGACATAATAATAATAATATGAAGGTGACACTAGTGTCATTTTACGGGATAACCGTCTTAGATCTTGATTGAACGAACAGAGTGAGGGTAGTGTTACGGTTCTTAAGGAATCGTTTAAATTGTTGATATTTAACAGCATTAACGGCCAGATACACTTCAACGTGACCTTCTAAACCGGAGAATGAAATTAATTTATATGTAGCCATAGTTTTTTTTTCTTTTAAATTTAATTTTTCTTTTTTTCGCCAATTGTGGAAGAAACGAAAAATTCTGTTCGTGAGAAAAGGACCTAAATAAAAATATTTTATTAATAAATAACTCGAGAAATTACGTGTACCAAAATGAGATGCATACAGTCCAATTGTAGGGTAAAATTCGAAATACTTATAAAGATATATCACAGCGGTCAGAAGTCAACCCATATACAAACAAACCTCTAACAACAGCCACTACACTTCCAAAACCAATGTTAGGAATTAGGATGTAGCTATACATCCGAGTACTATGCAGACCAAACCGGCTTTTGGCTTACACTTCTCCAATTTGCCTGTAACATAATCCACCTGTATAAATCGGATGTATGACCATTCCCGTAAAGAAGATTCCTATTTAAAACTCGATTTCTAAAACCCGACTTTCTTACTTCGTACACAACGATGATATCCATTCCATATCTCGTTGCCTTCTTTTTAACCTTTCGTTGCGACACTGCTGCGCTATTACACATCCATCTACTACCGAATAGGTGTATTGAGCCCTTGTTCGCGGGCATCAATTCCACCAAGTGGTTGAAATAAAGCGACAGTACTTAGATAATTACTAAATATATTGACATCAGTTCAATAAGAATATAAATATTACACACATTTAGTAACAAGCATCTCGTAAATATAATAATTGTACTTACATTATTGTATGAAAATCATCGTCCACTAAAATCATATCAGCTGCTTCTTTGCAAACATCTGTTCCGTTTTTACCCATTGCAATTCCAATATCAGCTCGCTTTAATGCAACACCGTCATTAACTCCATCACCAGTCATACCAACTATGTTTCCTGTATGCTGTAACGCTTTTACTATAGCTAATTTATGTTTAGGTGTTACACGATAAAAAACACTAACATTGTTAATTATTTTTTCTAATTGCATTTCATTAAGTTGGTCCATTTCTTGACCTGATAGCGTTTGTTGGTGAATTACGTCTAATCCAATCAGTGATGCTGGAATATAATTATAATTAAACTCAAAATCGTAAAAAAAATTAATTTAAAAAATCATTACATATAGCAATTGCAGTTTCCTGAGCATCACCAGTAACCATTTTGACATGAACTCCACTTCTTTGCAATATTTCAATTGATTCTCTTACAAGAGGTCGGGGAGGATCTGTAATGCCAACAATTCCCATAAACACTAGATCTTGAAATGATCTTCCTTTCGCTAATGCAAGAACACGAAGTCCTGAAATATTTATTATCACAATTAAGTTATTAACTATAAAAAAAAGAATAATTTTACCTTTTCTACCAATTTCATATGCCTCTGTCATGAATTCTGCTTCATTTTGTTTTGTCAGTGCAACCGGATTGCCACCATACATGTATTTCGTACATTGGGGTAATAATATTTCAATCGCACCCTTGACAAAATATATTTCTTCCTTGTTGCTTGAGTATTTTGATGTAGCTCTAACTGCCATCATTTTCTGTTCCGAACTAAACGGATATTCTTGCAATCGAATAAACTTATCCCCCGCAGCATACATGCCACACTTCATTGCTGCAGCTAATAAAGCACCTTCAGTTGGTTGCCCAAGTAATGTTTCTGACATTATAACAGCGTTGTTACAGACGGCACCAACTTCAAGCAACGATGTTATACTTTGTTTTGCGATATCTTGATTACTACAATCTCGTATGTGTATTTCTCCATGATCATTATATCCAGCGCCGGTTACATCCGCCATATAACCATCTGATGTTATAATTATTGTCACAGTCATTTCGTTTTTTGTTATCGTTCCTGTTTTATCAGAACATATAACGTTTACACATCCTAAAGTTTCAACAGTGGGAAGTTTCTTAACAATACAACGCTTTTTAGCCATTCGCATTACACCTAATGCTAGTGTTACTGTAACAACAATTGGTAAACCTTCTGGAATTGCTGCAACAGCAAGCGATACACTTATGGTAAACATTTCCACAATCATTTTTCCTTGTAACCATCCTAGTAGCATTATAACACCAATTATGCAGAATGAATAGAAACTTAATTGAGCTCCTAGAATATCCATAGATTTTTGCAACGGTGTTTTTGGAGCCTCTTCAGCTTGCATCATTTTAAACACTTCACCAAACTCTGATCTTTCTCCCGTACATACCACTACACCTTTTCCATTTCCACAACGTACCAGTGTCCCCATAAACGCAATATTTTTCATATTCGTATATTCCTTGTTATTACCTTGGTTAAATACTATTTCAATTGTTTTCTTAGCTGGTTCAGTTTCACCAGTGAAACTTGATTCGTCTATTGATAAATCAACAGCTTCATATAATCGTATATCGGCTGGTACACGATCACCAATATTTAAAAAGACAATATCACCAGGAACTAATTCACGAGCTAAAAATGTTTCTAACCTTCCCTCTCGCAAGCAATGACATTCTGGTGGAACTAATTTCTTTAATTCTTCTAAACTTTTTTCAGAACGATATTCTTGAATAAATGCTACAGTAACAACAATTATTATGGCAATTGTAATACTTATTGCGTCATCAAACTGCTTCATGATAATACTGACAGCGGCTGAGCCTAAAAATTTGAAGCAAACAAATTGGTTTTATAAAATGTAGATTTTCTGTGAGGCAACTTATAGATAAGTCATTCTCAGGGTTCATCACTCGAGTGATGTGTGTTTTATGATCAGCGTTACACTATCAACATCGAGTTCAAAGAAAGACACGTCAGAGTACTACAAGATTAAAAATCTGATTATAACGAACTCAACCATATGGCCATATTTAACTCACAAAATTCTAACATTTGCAAGATCTAACAACGGAAGATTTCACAACGGAAGATTTCACAAATAATGATTTGATGCGATGTACGATACCATTTCTTCATTTACAACTTATTTTATGCAATTCATTTTACTCATACTATATACCACGAGAAAGGCCATGCAAACCCAATAAGTGTTTTAAACAATAACCAAATAAAATTCCCAACAGCGTGTGATGGCAAAGCTCATACGCAAATAGTATAGCAAAAACGCATATGTAGTACGCAAAAAACTAGTTTAGCTTTTGAAATGCAACCAGAGACTAGGTTCTGTACTAGACTTTTGAGTTTTGACCACAAAAATAATAACTTATTAAATAATTTGCGAGAATAGCAAACGAATTCAACCAATCTTCATAATTCATTGATGTGTTAAATTCAAAGTTTAGGCACGAATTTCTCTTCTCTTTTTCAGAGACAAAGAAAGAAACAAAATTTATAATTAAACAATGGAAAAAAAAAAACAAATCAGATCAATTTCTGAAACGTGTATGATGTTTAGTGTTTGTTTTTAACGAGCCCGACTCGCATTGTATTAGGGCTCAGACCCAGCTTTCCCTACCAATGATAGGAGCCGGATCAGGCAGGCCATCTGACCCTGATCAGGAATGTAAAGTTCAAAACTTTCCAGACCGGACCGACAGTCCTATATCAGCCCGAACAAACCCGGATTAGTTCAAATAGAGCATTTACTACTACAGAATTTACAAAATTTCTAATTTTTGTAAATATTTACTCTACAAAATGTCCAATATTCCGCATAGAGATCAGTTTTGCCGCATTATTTTTAATAATTTTAAAGATTTTGATCTATGGGTAGGCTGACCATCCGTCCCTTTTTTCAAGGGACAGTTCTTTATTTGAGTATGGCATTCCCTAAATTTTAAATTTTTTAAAGGGACGCAATTTGTCTCTTGTTCTCGCCATTCTTCCCTTAAAGTCCCATATTTTATTCATATCCCTGAAATCACATATTTATTGCAACGCGTGAAAATCATTCATGTAGGCAACAACGGCAAATCTCTGAATTTTTAAATCTAACTGCAATACAAATTTTATTATTTTGTAGCTACATACAATGCAGCTAGTGTGTAGCGACAATGCAATTTTTCTTATTGTGAACAGAACTCTTGTGCCAGGACAAAATCAAAGGCATTTATTTGCAATATTTTTACACCATTGTCTTTAAATTCAATTGCAAATGACGTGTCTTCTGTGAGTTTATTAACTAAGTATTCAGACTGTTCGAATCATGGAAGCATCAAACTCTGCCCAATTTTGGGCAGATACTTTTTACCAAAACCAGGAATTGTTGTAAACATTTTTGAAATTAAACAATTACCAGGAGAAACATCTGACACTATAACAAGTTATATTAAAGAAGTTTTAATAAAATATGAAATAACAAATAAATTGCTGGCTTTATGTGCTGATAATACAAACTGCAACTTTGGTGGCGCTGCAAGAAAAGAAAAAACTAACTTTTTTCTAAAAAAGGTTTGTCCCTTATTTTTGCTGTTCAAAAATGGTCACCGTATCTATGGGTGACACTTGCGTAATCCAGTCGCTGCTATTGAAATATGAGTTAACGTGAGATATCACTTTGTTTTTTAATATAGATAAAGGTAAGGAGTAGTTGTGTAGTCCCACATCAGCCGTTCTGCATACGCATACGTGGGCATGTCCTGAAATACTACAAGTGAAATAGCAGTAGTTTAAGAAATTATTTAACAGTGTTGATGTGAGCGATCGGGATTTAAAGTTCTGTTTATTCTAGATACCGTGTGCTCTTCATAGATACCGTGTCTTTTGTAGGCGATTTTTTTACGGGAGTTTTTGAGTGAGGTATTTATGGCGTTGAAAAATTAGGTGTATTTTTGAAATGATTATAACTCTAGTGAATTTTAAACAAATGAAATAGACCCGGCTCATATAGGGCAGGCCTGAACCAAATGTTAGTTGGGAAATACGGCTATTAGTCTCACATCAATACTTTTCGGGAACTTGACTAATGTTAACGCTTGTACCAGCTTTAATTAACCGTCTTCCACCGATTTTAATTTTATCGAAATAAATCTTTGAATCATACTTGTCTTGCTACATTTAAAACAAGCATTACTGAAAAATATTCATGTCTCTAGAATATAAAATTTTTATCTTACATTTTATAAAATCTAAATTTCATTAAACGATTAAAAATAATACTAAAAACCTGAACAGCACAAGCCTTTTATTTTAAAAATACTGTTTTAAGAGTTCAAACAAAAACCCTACATTCGGTTTAATTTGTATGAGTAGTAATATATTGTTATCACTAATCATTCCTTCATTCTTTTATTTACTTGAGATTACAAATTGAATCAAAATCACCCTAAATGAATATAATGAAATACAAAATACATTCAATTGACATCAACCCCTTTTTATTCTTTATATATTTTTTGTCATGATTAATGTCATTTGTCTTACCTACAAATTTAAGAGCTACTCATAATCATAATAGTATTCTCTAACCCACTTACCTAAAAGTAATAAAATTAATGGATTTTTAAATTGTTGAATATACTTTTTCCATGTTGGTTCATCTTCAACAGCATTTAATTCATTATAACCAATAATTCTAGCCCTTTGTTTTGCTTCACCCCATCCTAATCCACTTCTAATATCAACTTGTAACCGACCTGCTACTTCATTTGCTGTATAAGTTGATGATTCTGATGTTGATAGTAACATTTCCGTTTCAAATGACGTATCGACTTCGGTCTAAAAATAAAAAAATAAAAACAAATTACGTTATTGCTATTAAGTATTTTACTATTTAATTATAAATGCATATTACTATTTTTTGAGGTTATATTATTAATCACGCTCTTATTCAACACTGTTGTCATTTTCAATTCATAAAAATTATTTTTATATGTAGTAACATCTTAAATAATTGTTTTCTCCGTACAAATTTTGTCTACTACTTCTAATTACTGTGAAGTAGTTTTATCTCATTAGTGCCAACATTAAATTAAATTTCGGTTTTGTTGTTGGAACACTGATGGTAATTTTATTGATAAGATTATTACACATTTTATTACAAACTTAAAAAAAACGTAATTCGATATAATAACGATAACAACAACATTCGATTAAGCAATAATTTTTGTTCTATATTAGGGTGATTAAAAAGTAATTTCCGTCGTTTGTTAATTGACTGTTTCAGTATGGAAAATAAATTTTTGCAAAGTGAAAGGCGAATAAAGTATTTGATTGGGGAAGTGTTAATTAGGAAGAGTAATGCACAGTATAATATTGCATACTCTTCAAGATTCACGAACAACTAAATAAACAGAAGTACCATTTGAAAACAAAAACGTAAATCACCGCAGTTGGAATAACTGATATTTCAGTTTGCCAGGGTATAAATTATAATGTTTTAATTATTATACACACTAAAATAAAATGCAACTTATCGACGAATAAAAAATTTGATTTATGATAGGGCACAGTGAGCTAATATGTTACAACACTAAGGTTATCTGAGTTAACAAGGGAGAACCGACGACCGAAGGAATAGTCTAATTAAACAAAACCGAGAAATGTACGCTAAAACCTGCGCGATCAAAGGAAAGACTACATAGTTGTTAACACTAAACAAGCACACTACGGCTAGGAGTTATTTTTTAAACTTCGGCAACTTGTAGTGGTTGTTACTTTTAATTTTTCTAAAACTTTCAGGAATTTTTTAATATGGATACTATATGTCATGACACTAGGTAGAGGGTAGTATAAATATTTTGGCGATTCATTCAGTCTTATTATCTGGCTAAATTTCTAATGTAGTCATAACTGAACCACAGAAATAACCCATAAAGTTATAAACTAATTACACAGGCTTCAGTACTACTTAGAAAAATATTATAGAATATTGTTTTGCTGAAAACTCATCTAGTTATAAGCTAAAGTTTTCAAATATTTAATTTCCCGAAGCAAACAGTTTAGGTTTTTATAATTTCAAATTTGGTTTTGTTTTAAAAAGTACTAGTCCTTAATTTCTATTGATGATTACCACATATTTAATACTTCGTGAGGCACCTGTCCTTGATGAGTCAGAAAACTTTTGTTTTGCCATTTTGCTTGATTCGGCCGCTTTTCGTTCGGCAAGCTCTAAAAATCCCGATTGCCCGGGATCTTGTAAATTGCTACCACCATTTTTTTTAACTATGGGCGGTGAAAATTGGTTTTAGAACCTTTAGTAACCTTGTCCGACAAAAATTTGTCTGCTTTTATCGAGTCCGACAACCCAAACATGCCCAAATGTCAACTGTTGGACTCGACAATAACGGACACATTTTTGACGGGCAAGGATACCTAAAACAAATGTTCACCCCCTTAGGTTAAAAAAAAAAATTATTGTAGCAAATTTACAAGATTCTGTGCAATCAGCATTATTCGGAGCTTGCCGAACGAAAAAGCGGCCGAATATAGGGTAATGGTAAAACAAAAGTTTTCGGACTCGTCAAGGACAGGCGCCTCACGAAGTATAAAATATTTGGTAATGATCAAATGACATCGGCGAGGACCCAGGGACTATAGAGTAATTTTAGAGAATTGAATGTAGATTATTTAATTTGTAAGTATAGTGACCTTGATAACTGTGGTGAATATGCGAGGCAAAAAAAGGTTGTCATTTATAACTGCACCGAGTTGAAATCTCCTGTTATGGAGCATCTAGATTGCATTATGGTTTTATCGTAATTTGACCTTATACAAAGTACGTCTGCTCTAGCAATACGGAAAGTTGATCAGATATGTGCATTTTACCGTTATACATATGAAAAGTACTGACGCTCTTCGGATGCAAATTGCAAACACGCTGAACATAAAGTGGAAAATTTCAGCGAATAAAGAAATACATAGCTGTGAGACCAATATCCAGGGCAGTTTACAAAGAAAGCTACAGTTTCAAATCGATTTTCATGAAATGTTGGTAAAAGGTTTCAATTAATATGAGAAAGATTTCATTAGCATTTGGGGTAAATTGATCAAAGGGTTGGGGATCCACCATACAACAGCTGGTTGTTTTCACTGTGTTTTCAAGGTTTTGTACTTTGAAGTTGGAACAAGTAAAACGGTACCCTATTGGTGAGACTTCGGTGTCCGTCCGAGTTTCTACATAATCGATTTACTCACAAACTATAAGTGCTATCAACTTGAAATTTTCTACAGTTATTAAATGTGTTTCCCACGCCTGCTGATAAAAAAAATTCAATCATTATAAGGAGATAGTAAAACAAAAGTTTTTTAAGGAATCGAGTTTGGTTTAGAAAAATCGAAAAAGATGGAAATATCTCAAAAAAAAATTCATTGAATTTTCGACTGCATAGTTTTTGAGTTATTACCAAAAACGAGTGTTTTTTCTGAACCCCCTCCCTTAACTTTGAACAGTACAAAAGAAGAAATTCTAAAAAATTCCCGGATGTAGGAATTTTGCTAAATCGAAACTAAAACTTTTTTTGGTTGTTATAATTTCAAATTATTGGTGCGGGTTTAAATAGTAATTTTGAAAAAAAATCATTTTTGATCATGTTATGTGGGCTGTCATATGAAAGATGGTTTTATTTTGTAGTGCAAAACAGTTCTTGAAAATGTGAAACTTTTTTTTAAAAAAAATTGTTATGTGTGTCAAAAGATTGATTTTCATATATTTTGTTTCCCACTTTTTTTGAGAAACATTTCCTCGGTTTTCGACTAGAAATATATAAAACATACAAGTAATTATTTGGATGACATGAAATGTAATTGAACATTAAATATGACACATGAAGTGTGTCAAAAAATTGTTAAGTGTGTCAAAACAAGAAAATTTACATTGGTTTTGTTTAAAAAATGTTCATTTTAAGAGAAAATGAGTGGCAACATGGAATGTGGAGAAATCTTGATGTTAAATTATTGCATTATAAGTTTGTCAAAAAATTATTATCAAGTGTGTCAAAAGATTAATTTTTTATATACCAATTTTTTGGAAAAAATAAAATTATTTATTTGTATGACATGAAATTTTATTATTATTATAGAGAATTATGGCATTATAAGTTTGAAAAAAAATGTTGTCAAGTGTGTCAAAAGAATGATTTTCATTTATTTTTTTATCCATTTTTTGGAAAAAATCAAATAATTATTTGTATGACTTGAAATTTTATTATTATTCTAGAAAATTATGACATTATAAGTTTGTCAAAAAATTAATGTCAAGTGTGTCAAAAGAATGATTTTCATTTATTTTTTCAGAAAAAAATAAAATTAGTTGTTTGTATGAAATGAAATGTAATGAACATGAAATTATTATTGAGAATTTTATTGCATTATAAGTTTGTCAAAAAAATATTGTCAAGTATTCCAAAAAAATGATTTCATTTATTTTTTTAGCCAATTTTTTGTACAAAAAAATTTAGCTGTGTGATGACGTAAATGAAATTTTGCATGAAATTGGACATGGAAATGTTTGCATTTGTTTTAGCTTTTGAAATATTTTTGGAATTTTGAAAAAAGTTTGTATTTTTGATTTTGTAATAATTTTTGCAATATTTTTAGAATTTTGAAAAATTTTAAATTTTATTATAATTTTCATAATTTTGGAAAAAGTTTCAATTTTTGCTATTGTTATAATTTTTGCAATATTTTTTGGAATTTTGAAAAAAGTTTCAAGTTTTGATTTTGTTATAATTTTTGCAATATATTTAAAATTTTTGAAAAAAGTTTTAACCTTTGATTTTGTAATAATTTTTGGAATATTTTTAGAATTTTGAAAAAAAATTTGAATTTTTGATTTTATTTAATTTTTACAATATTTTTGGAATTTTGAAAGAAATATGAATTTGTGATTTTGTAATATTTTCTCGAAACGCTAAATGGAGAGGTTTTTCGTAGAGTAGTTTGCTGAGTGTATCATCTTTTCACTAAATTATGTTAATATATGATCTGTTATAATTTTCCGGCGACGAATTGATGTTTCGTGTTAGTTTTGTAATAAATTTCTAAACAGGGAAAAAATACTTGCACTTTTACAAAGTTTTATGTTTGATATAACATACATACATCGCTGCCGATAACTAAAACCAATGTCCTCATAAAAGTTTTATGATGAAAACTATATCAAAATCCTTAACCAAAACCGAAGTCTTGATATTTCAGAGTTTAAGATGTCAGCCCCTCCATATTTTCAAATTAAAATTGGAGAGTAGAAATTTCGAAAAAAATGTTAAGTGGGTCATGTTAAGTGGGGTATCATATTAAAGGATGAAATTTGGTACATAAGCACCAATAAACGCTTCACAACAGCTCTGCATCTCAACTTCCGGTTTTTTACTTTCGGCAAAAAATCTTTTTTGCTTTTTTTTTCAGTGTCTCTCTTTATGCACACTACAGCCTACAATAATGAAGTGATTATGATGAAACTAATAAAAAAAGTTTCAATTAGTGTGAGAAGATAATGATCAACTTTTGGAACACATTGATCAAAGTGCGGGGGTCTACCATACTGCTGCTGACTTTTTATACTTTGTTTTAAAAATTTCTTGGGAGCATACAGACTTCGTTCATTAATCAATTTTGATCAAATGACACTTTGACAAAATACGGAGATTTAAATGACAAAGAACTGATTAGTTTTTGGACTATATTGGGAAAAGTGGTAGGCATTCTCACCAAAAGCGGTAGGCGTAGCACCTGTTTATTTGAAACTTCAATAACATCAGTACTATCAATAACAATTTATATTTATTACGAATTGTTATTTGGTTAAAGAATAAATACATTATTTACAGTCAGTTGTTTGCATATTAAAACTCAGCTTCCATGATTCGATTTGTAGCATTTTTCCAAATTTTGCTTACAAATTTTAAATTTTCTCATACTCAACAAATCTCCTATACAAATCTTTTCGAGAAATATGATTATTTGTAGTGTTTTTTTTTTACGGTATGACAACGGTTTATATTGGACAAAAGCAATGTAAATTAAATATACTTAAGTTAAAAATTATTATTATTTTCTTCCTCGTGCTATATTCTAATTTTTCAAACAATTCAAGTTGACCACCATTTATTTCTATTAACTTAATTCTTCGGAATTGGATTTTTACTATTTTTTTATAGCTGACTAAACAAAGACATTTGTCTCCTTTGATAATGCATAATCGTCACGTTACATATCATTCTCAGACTTCGATTATATTATGTCTAAATTCGATTTATATTTGCACATATTTTTAAATACATATCAAGTTAATTGGCTTTTAATTATATCTGAATATTTTAATAACACTGAGAAACTCACGAAAATAACATTCGATTCAACCCTCCATATTTCGAATGCTCAATAAAATTTTGTAATGATAATTTCGAATGATTCACTCACTATATATATATAGACTATAACCACCTACCGAATAACCACCTACCGATAATCTCAATTATTCGGTTGTTGCCTTTTTTCGATTTTCCCATCACTAAAATAGACTATCAATTGTGAATATGGATTATGTTATAAACAAACAAATTACAGTACATATACTTATTCTTATCGGTCCAATAACATTAATTGTATAAACTAATATCTATGACGTTAGTTCTGATTAGTAAAATATGATTATAACAACTCCTAAGTGATTAATTCATATTTGTATGATTTCTTGTTTCAAGATAATCCAAAATTGTTGATTTGGACATTTCAATTTACTTTAAGGAAAATACACTATAAATACATATAGGTCTAAGCTGTTATAATACACAAACTTTTTAAATAACCAATTTTTCAATCTGATAAACGTTTTGTGGTTTTAGTGCTTTTGTTTGGAAAAAATGTTTACTCCACAACAGCTAACACAAAGAAAAATATATGCTCTTTTATTATGCTACGGTTCTCACAGAATTCTTTAATTTAAATTTTAATCCATCAGTTGAAATGCGATATTCAAATGCCATATAGGAATGTAGACTGAACAAGTGTCCTGTATTAATTTTAATTCACTCAATCTTATGGATGAGTTTAATTGGAATACTTAATTTAATCGATTAGTTTTATATTTTTTTATTTTGTTTCACATAAACCTAATCCCTAGTTTTCCAATTTATTAACTACTTTAGTTGAAATATCGGTTAATTGGCAAACCGGGTTGTTGATGGTTGTTAATGATTTGCTTAAAAATAATCTGACCCAGATAGGAGTCGAACCCAGGTCCTCCGAGTTCGAGTTACAGCATGCTATCCATTAGGCCACTCAACACACAGCCAGAGTAAGTTATAAGTAGATGCGTGGAACATATTTTTTTGGAATTTTGACGATTTTTATTGGGAAAAAGCGGTAAATTATGAAGGTTTTGGTTTTTCGATTATTTGTATTTACAATTTCTATTTAAAATGGCCGATGCTGTTTTTGCAAACAGTGATTTATTCAGTGTTCATTCGATGTTGAATTTTATCGAGTAAAACGTGAAAAAGGATATATGTATATGTTTGAGGGAGCATTGCTGGTGTCGATTTTTAGAAAAAAACAACGATATAATCATCAACAGTATGGGAAGTTGTTGTAGAGAATCAAGTTTGGGTCTTAAATTTCGATCACACGCAATTCGTATAGAAAAGACTCCAAAAGAGTCAGGATGGAAACGGGCGCAACTTGACAACAATACTCTATCTATACAGTAGTCCGAGTTATCTAGTCGCTTTACCATAGCCATTAGATGATCGATCCAATCGAACGAGAAGCAATCACATATCAGTTCGTCGCGCAAATCTTAATTGCAATATCAATGAGAAACTCGGTCTTCGATGTAGGCCCTCGTTTACATTTATGGCAGCGGAGAGGAATGTATTCGTTCAGGCATTTTACCATTTAAAAATGAGGGACGAATGACTTGAGCAGTGTACTATCATCTGCAAAACTATTGAGTTACTGGTGATTTTCAACAGTTCGTTGATATAAATTAAAAATATCAGCTTTAATTTAATTAGACTCAGAAAAAAGACGTCTATGAATGATTAAATACTAAAATCTATCGGTCAGTAAGAAGATTTTGAACTAACAAGTTTTAGAGAAATCGGATTTGCAATGACTAGTTTTTCGAGAAAAATAGTTTAAAATGAGATACTTTAGAATTTTAAAAATAAGTTAAGTATGTTTTCCCGCAGGAGGGATCGATTTTAATCAATGTTGACCTACGGGTCTGACTACCCTGCGTACTCGTCCCTGCCATTGACATATGAGTTGGTGTAAGATATCACATACCACTGGCATTGACAGGAGATGTCATTAGCCAAGATGATATCTTAGGGTGCTGGCGGGCGAACTGTAATTAGTCAACGGCAGCACTTCCAGTCTTAGCTGGGCAGCGTTCCGAAGTGGTACCGCTCATTAGCTCTTCCGAGGAATCAGACCAACACGTAATTATGTGTGGGCTTTGTGCCTCGATTGAGGAGGTGAGTGGTGCGTCTGGGGTGCGCTGCATCAGCTGGATTATTGGCAATTAGTTTTGTTTTGTTTTCTGCAAATTTCTCACAACTTGTTATTATTTCTTCATCTTATCATGGAATATTGGGCCATGTCATATTTTATTGTAAGATAGGATTTTTTGCTTAGTTATCTATTTTAAAATAAAACACAAAAAAATAAAATAAATTTTTTGATATATATATATATATATATATATATATATGGCAGTACAACCGAAAAAAATAAGTCTGCAAGTGGTAAAGCGAATTTGCGCAATCCACCCGCCCATAAAGCGGCATGTCCACGGTATTTGCAGGGACAACACATATATGAATCAATAAAAAATTTTAAAAAAGATGTTCGAAACATCTGCGGACTACACTAACCATGACCACGTGCAACATCATCTTGAGCACGACAAACCGAACATTCTATTACTTACAAAAACACAAGTTTCTGAAAATTTTCTCTTTATAGAATCGCTTAATTCCAAATATAGGCTCGAATCAGCTTTCAAACTCCATCAGGGCGTATGCGCATTCATTCATGAGAGTGTTGCGTATAAAAGCTTTCCAAATTTTGAACTACACGGTGACGGCTTCAATACAATGGTTTTAAAGATTTGTCTTCCAGAAATGACTTATTTTACAATAGCTTTATACCGGTCTCCCAACAAACGTAACCCAAACTTTTTTAATTTACTGACAAAAATTATGGACAAGATTAGAGCAAAGTCCCCTAATTGTGAAGTTATCGTTACCGGTGACTTCAACGTCCACAACAAATCATGGTTGGAATTTTCCAAATCGACCGACGATGTTGACAATAGTGGAAAACTGGCAGAAATTTTTGCCGCGTCTCAGGGCCTATTCCAAATTGTTAAAAACCCGACTTTCACTCCCTGTAATGGCGGTGATAATAGTTTTCTTTTAGATGACTATCTTACACAATGCCAGATATTACGAGTGTCGATGTCGCGAAAGGTAGTATGTATTGGAAATTCTGATCATTATTTAATTTCATCAGTTATCAAAATTGATTTACTTAAAACTACAGCCCCCAACCCCGTAAAATATTTCACTACTCAAAAATGGATAAGAGTGGTCTTCAAATTTTTTTCCATGGTTTCCCTTTCGACCGTCATTGTTTTTACACTGACAATGTAAATGTTTCTGCTCAAAACTTTACAGAAACCATCCAACTTGCTATCAATAAATTTGTCCCTTTCTCCATAGTAAAACCCAAACAAAAATACTTGGATTCGAAAGCTGCCAAAACGGCACTTAGAAACAAACGTAGATCATTTAATATATGGATTCATAACAAAACTCCCGCTAATCGATCCCAATATCTAAAGGCCAACAAAATATCTAACCAGATTATCTCAAACGAAAAGTCTGAAATTGACAGAGCGAAAGCCTCAATCTTACGTCTATGTCTGTTTCTGACAAGAGTTTCTACAGTGCCATTAATTCTTTGATTCTGGTACAAAATTTTCTATTCCCCCTATTATTGATGGTGATTTAATCGTCAACGATTCCGCAAGAAAAGCTAACTTGTTCGCTGAACGCTTTGCTCTGAACTCCACTGTTTTGGAAACTCCTAAAGAAATACCCCAAATCCAGTCTTCAGGAGTTAATATGAATGAACTTCACTTCAAACCCAAAATAGTCGCTAAACTTTTAAAGGGGTTAAACATCAACAAAGCCTCAGGAATGGACAATATTCCACCCATTATTTTAAAAACCTTTTGCCAAAGAACTTGCACCAACTTTGACTTAAATACTCTACCAATCCTACAAATCTGGTATATTTCCCTCGTGCTGGAAGTTGGCAAATGTCCAGCCCGTCCACAAAAAGGGACCAAAATCCGATCTCAAATTATAGCCCAATAGCTTTACTATCGGTCCTATCCAAAGTCTACGAGCAAAATATTAATACACATATTTCAAATTTTCTGGATGAAAATCATTTTATATCCGACAGCCAATACGGTTTTCGAAACAAAATATCAACTACCGATCTATTAAACTATGTAGCGCATTGTTGGAACAGCATACTTGATAAAGGTGGTGAAACATACGTTATCGCTTTAGACATCTCCAAGGCATTCGATCGAGTCTGGCATGCCAACTTAATCAACAAGCTCGTTGCGTATGGTTTTCATCCCAATGTTGTGAAGCTGATTCAAAATTTTCTATCCAACCGATACATTTCGGTCTCCTTAAACGGATTTTCTTCTGAGTCTAAACTAATTAACGCTGGTGTACCTCAAGGCTCAGTATCGTCCCCAAACATATTTTTGATTTATATCAACGAATTGTTGAAAATCACCAGCAACCCTATAAATAGTTTTAATAGTTAGATGATAGTACTCTGCACAAGTCGTTCGAGCCCCTTCCTTCAAAAGGTAAAATGCACGACCGAATTAATCCCGCCCGGAGACGCTGCAATAAACGTGAATAAAGACCTAAAAAAAGTCGCCGATTGGGGTGACCAAAACCTGGTCAATTTCAACTCTACCAAAACACAGCTGTTGATTGTTTCCAGATCAAATACCGAGTTCCCCAAAGATATTTTATTCAGTATGTGTGATGAACTAATAGGTGAATGTAAAAACATTCGTTTATTGGGTGTCACAGTTTCAAATGACCTACTCTGGAACGATCATGTAATGGCGATGTCAAAAAGCGCGTCTAAAAAACTCGGCCTCCTAAATAGATGCAAAAAAATTTTCACTCCATACCAATTGCTCCATGTTTATAAGTCCTATATTCGTCCCTGTATGGAGTACTGTTGTCAAGTTTGGGGTGCTGCTTCTGTTTCCATCTTGGCCCTCTTGGACTCTGTTCAAAAGCGGGCTATACGAATTGTGGGTGATCGAGCTTTGACTTCAAAACTTGATTCCTTACAACATCGTCGCACTGTTGCTGGCCTCGTTGTTTTTGTCAAATATCGTCATCAACAATGCTCAGATGAAATTAGCGGCATCATGCCTCAAACTTATTTTTACCCACGTTCCACTAGGCAATCGGCTACCGCAACCAGTGAAACGGTCGAGATCCCGCGCTGTCATACTGGCAGATCGCAGAAAGACTTCTTTGTCCGAACTGCATAAAAATGGAATAGTTTGCCGGAACCCTTAGTTTTAGGTGGCTTCAACCCGCAGAGGTTTAAAAAAAGCGTTCATCAACACCTTGGAACGCCAGTTGTTGTGGGTAGGGATTGCAAATTTTAAGGAAAAAATCAATACCGGGATTTCGAGATTGATTAATCTAAAACCGGAATCCCGGTATTAATACCGGGATTAACAGAAACATAAAAATCTCAATAAAATAATTTTTTCTGTACTTTAATCGTACATTATGCTGCAAGGACGTAGAGCTAAAGATTTTGTAGCGCCTCGATTTGCATTTTGCACCCACATTAAGTCCAAAATAGCTTACGTCCGAGCATCATATACTATTTTTTATTCACCGCAAGCAAAATATTTAAAAAAAAATTATTTTTCGGCAAACGGCGGTAAAGTTTAACTTTACTACGGCTAGGGAGTTAGTTAAAGTCTTACTTTTTTACTTATAATGAAAGCGGCTACAAAAGTAACGCCATTTTTATTTTGTATTACGGCGGAAGTAAAGTAGCATATGTTATTTGTTATTTTGTTATTTTTCAAACAAATTGTATAACAATGACAACAAAAAATAAGAAATTGATTCTGATTGGATTATGAAGTTTTGAATTAGTGTATGTAACTATGACAACAAAACATAACAAATAGTTTAATTGGATAGTGAAATTTATAATTTATATAATTTTATATTTATAAAAAATTTGAACGTTTGCCGAAAAAATAGTGTAAATAACCTACGGTCGGCCGTCAAACTATAGACTCAACACAAAAAGTAGCACTTTAGCTCCTAAGTAAATAATGTTCAATTTATTCTAAAGCAAAATTATAAATTTGCATAAAATTTTAAAGAAAAATATGTTGAACAGGTAGCCTTTGACAAAATATTTCTTATTTTTTCAAAATAATTGTATAACTATGACAACAAATAATACTAATAATTTTAATTGGATTATGAAATTTTGAATTTAAAGGTTGCTTTGATAAAAATGTCTAGTTTTTATAGAATTTAAACAAATACAAATGTTTTTTTGCTTTTTTGGATGTAACTATGACAACAAAACATATGCTTAAAAAGTGACACTTTACGGCCGCAAATTACAGTAATAAGGTACCACTTTAATATGTAGGCGAATAAAAAAATATATTTAAATAATAATATAACAAAATAAAATAATTCAGTCTTTGTAAATCAACAATGGAACATGTTATAATTAACAATTATATTGCAATTATATCAACATTAAAAATTTCAATAAAATAATTTTTTCTATATTTTAAAATATATTTAAATAATAATAATAATTCAGTCTTGGAAATTGCAAATTGGAAATAATCAAAAAAGAACATTTAAATAATAAAATTGCAAATTGCAATCACAATTCACATTAAAAAATAGAAAATGATGTAAGACTTTGATTTTTTTGGCAGCTTTATTCTTTATGATAACAATTTCCACGAACCGAATCAACTTAAAAATATCCTGTATGATATCCTATATGAAATGATCAAGGATTTTTTAATATGTATAGAAATAAAAACAATCAAATGATATTTCGTTATAGGGATTTTAAAGTTTAGAAATAAAACACTATTTTTCCTTTAATATTGAAATACCGTTTTTTTTAAATGCTAATACCGGGTTTTCGAGGTTGGAAAATTCGTTCGAATCCCGGTATTCCGGGATTCGAAATACCGGAATTGCAATCCCTAGTTGTGGGACCTAGGTCTTAAAAGGTATTTATATGTTGTTGTGACACATATTTTAAACCCTATTACACAACACTTTTTATTTAAGAAAAAAAAAATATTAACCACCTAACGAGTGAGTTGCCACAATATATGAAAATTTTATTTGCAAAAGAATCAAAACTACTTCGCGATCATATTTATTTATTACTCTGACGACTCTTGCGTGGACAAATTCTAACACATGAACATATTACAGTAGTTTACAAGAAAAATCTCCCGAAATAAAACCCAACTTTTCTTATAGATTTGGACCTCCTGAACACGAATATTACATTCATTTTTTTAGGTTAGCTCTTGTTTTTGAGATATTCACGAAAAACATATTTTTTTGGTGATCAAAAATGTTGTTTTGGTTTTTTGGCCTCATATTTTACAAAACAAAAAAATTAAATATATTAATGAAACAAGTGCATAGTAAATATGCTAACAAACATTTTGAGCTATATTTTGTAAAAATCCATTAAGGATTCTGGAAGTTACAGTCGAAAAAAGTTGAAAAAATACGAAAAATTCGCGTTTTTTTTAAATTTTTTCTTTTTCAACGCCATAATTTTTGAACAAATAAGGACACTAATTTGTTTTAATTTCTTGGAGCCTATAGTAGCTTTAATTCTCTTTCTTTTAAGCTAAAAGAAATGAATATTGGTGCAGTTTGCACCAAGTTATTCAAGTTTTCCCTAAGAAAGTCAAAACTCAAAATTTGGAAAAAATAATTTTTTACTTAATTTATTGTGCCATAAATAATAATTTTAAAAGTTCAGTCGTTCTCAAACATCAGCAAAGAATTATTTTAAAATAGTAAAGTATAATTTCCATTTTTGTTTTCGAAGTTGGGAATTGGATCGATATGAGACGTATATAGAAAAATATAAACAAAAGATAATGAATTGTGAGGAGAGGCAAAACGTCATAACATCAGAACTATATGGTGCTATTACACACAAATTAAATTCAGCTCCCATAATCAATTTTGCAGTTACCATAATCTGAAAAGTTGATGAAAAATATTTTGTATAAGAAAAAGAGGGGAGCATGCGCGAGATAGATATAAAAACTGCAAGAAAAGTTAGCTGATAGAAACTGACTTTTTGAAAAATTATTTGGTTTACTAATTAACTACTAGAAAATTGTCAGATGATTTCATCAGCAAATTCAACCGGTTTAAAACCGATTATCACATTAATTGAAATTCATATTAAAATCATAATAATAATTATGTTATATTAGATATAAAATGATTAAATACATATTTTCAAGTAAGCTTTCAAGTAAATTTTTTTCTATCACCGCCCACCTTGTGTTACTCCTTACGTTTATGATCATTTTAAGTTTAATTTAAGAAAGCAATTACTTCTCCTTTTTAATAGTTTTTCGGTTTTCCCAACTTTTGTTTAATTAGTTTAATGATGTTTCTTTTTGAGTAGATAATTGTCGTATGATTAGTTGCAAATATAATCTCCCTGAGATTCAAATATAATCAAATATAATCCCTCTAATTTCAAACATTCAAGTGAAAACATTAATTAAAAAAGGAAAAATATTACAAATATAAATTTTAAATAGTGTATTATTTTTAAAAACCAATAAATCAATAGTAAAAGCTGCCTTGTAAAGCGACATAAATTGTTAGTAAAGTGTGAAATCAAGTTTATTTAAATGGCATCGTCAAGAAGTTTCAAATGTAAAAATAGCCCAAAATCATTTTGTTTTGTTTTTTGTGGAAGTTACATAATACATACTGCTAAAAGAATCACTCCATTTATAAGAACTGCCTATCTTCATTACTATTTGATATTTTCCAACTCCTAAAATAAATCCGAAGTGGGAGGAGCTAGATCATGTCAAAAAACTTCACAAAAAAATCTCAATATCGAGAAAAATCATATACAAATAAAATATGTACAACTTTTATCAAAAAAAGACATTTCATAAACAACTAACTGATATTTTCCAACTCCTAAAATAAGTCCGAGGTGAGAGGAGCTAGATTATGTCAAAAAACTTCACAAAAAAAATCTCAATTTCGAGAAAAATCATATCCAAATAAAATACAACTTTTGTCAAAAAAAGACATTTCATAATCAACTAACTGATATTTTCCATTTCCTAAAATTTTTCCGAGGTGGGAGGAGCTAAACCAACTACGAAAACAACTTATATATAAATCAATTATGTTGCAGAATTTAAATTATGCTTATAGTTGAATTTTTTTTTCCAAATTTTGAGTTTTGACTTTCTTTGGGAAAACTTGTATAACTTGGTGCAAACTGCACCAATATTCGTATCTTTCAGCTTAAAAAAAATAAAATTGAAGCTACTATAGGATCCAAGAAATTAAAAAAAATTAATGTCCTTATTTGTTCAAAATTTATGGTGTTGAAAATGGAAAATTTAAAAAAAAAACGCGAATTTTTCGTATTTTTACAACTTTTTCCGACTGTAACTTCCAGAATCCTTAATGGATTTTTACAAAATATAGCTCAAAATGTTTAATGGCATATTTACTATGCACTTGTTTCATTAATATATTTAATTTTTTTGTTTTGTAAAATATGAGACCCAAAAACCGAAACAACATTGATCACCGAAAAAATTGGTTTTTCGTAAATATCTCAAAAATAAGAGCTAACCAAAAATAACGAATATGATATTCGTGTTCAGGAGGTCCAAATTCATAAGAAAAGTTGGGTTTTACTCAGGGAGACAAAAAAAGTTCAAAATTTGTAAACTAGTGTTATTCCATATTAATGGAAAAGTTCGATTAGCAGGAAAATCCTATATAATATATGACTATTATATTTATATTCAGAAATTCTCTATATATAAGAATTAGAGTGACAAAAAATTAATGATTATTTAACGATGATTACTGAAAAGATGTTAAAGAACTTTATGGAGGGATTAAATGCAAACGAGATCACATGACTTTAATGTTGTTTTCATTAAACAGTAAGCATAGGGCCAACGGATTACAAATTATCTTAAAACGATTTACCGAAAAACATTACTTTTTTTAATGACAAATAATCATTTTCAAAATCTTGCCGAAAAGCTAAATAATATTTATTTGAAACAAGTAGTCATTATCAGCAATCACTTTTGATGCATGGATGAGCCAACCAACTACACATTTTTGAACAAATTTATTGGGGTTTATATCAATGATTTAAATGGTTGAAGTCGAAATTTTATAACATTTAAAATAGCGTAAAATTCACTTAATCGTTTTATACAGCAAATTTAAAAAAAAAAATATAAAGATTAGTATGCAAATTTTTGTCGTAATTAATTTTGTAATTAAATGTAATATATAGCACATATGAATATATTTCTATAGAATGGCACATGTTTACTTTTGGAATATAATAAAAAAAATCAATCAAAGTATAATTCACTTGCAGAATGCAGAGGGTTCGTTTAATCCAGTCTACCCAGCTCATTCACAAGACTCGCAATATCTAGTTTGTTTGGAGTAAAACAGTTGGACAATTTGGATTGACAATCTGATATGTCAAAAACTTATAAACTTGAAAAGCCCATACTTCAGCCTTAACACAAACTGGTTTACAGCATGCAGTGCTCTTTGCACTTCGTTAGAAAACTTACCTCCCGCAAAAAAACTATTTGGGAACTGCAGAATAACTTTTTGGCTGCCGGTGATCTGGTGTACCTCCTAATTGTATACAGATAGAAACTCCATCGAATGGACTTAGCACTTTGATGCAGTGATTGGATTCAATAGACTAGGAGCTACAACGGAAGGGTAGGAGCTACAACGGAAGGGTCACTCATGTCGTTCGGTCCTCGGTCAGAATCGAAGCCAAGATCAAGTCCAAAACCTAAAGCAAAGGTAGACACGTACGCTGATAGTTTAGCATGGTCAAGGAGGTGATTGATCCTTAGTATAGAACTCTGGATACCGGGCGTTCTCCAGTTTCAATATAGCCTTACCAAAGCACAGGGCTCTGTTGTGGCGTACCTTTTTTCTGCCTAATTTTCATCCAACAACTGTATGGATAGTTATTTACTTAAAAATGAAGACGAGAGCGATGCTTTTCTAAACGCATCACCTAACCCATTAAATGCAAAATCGTGTTCGCCGGACTCGAAGATCGTGCCTGATTTATCAACACATCTTCCGGCAACACAAACACAAGTATTAAGGTCGACGATAGTAAACCTATCTCACCAAGCTCTAAGGTTATGTCAGAAATGATATACCGTGAGCCAACCACAAAAGAGTGCTCTGGCACGCCTAACCTGTCGGAAGAAGAAGATCATGAGTTCGCAAATGATTCTGATTCCATTTCGTAATCGGCACTGCATGTGACTCAGAATACGAAAGTAAATCTGACACGTCAGCAGTAACCATCAGGTCGGATATACACCGAAATGTAGCTAATAACCACGTGTCCAATAAAGTCAGTTTAAGTGAATGGAAATGCCCCTCGATCCGACAATCAGTCGGATCCCAATACATTTTTGCCACAATTGTTTGTTCAATGGGGCAAGAGGGCACTAATAAAGAAAGGTCTCTCTGAAGAGGAAACCATACAAGTCTGTGCCCTTCCCAAATCCTTTGAACTAACTACCACGGTTAAAGGTGGGATACCTAAAGAGCTAGCTCTGAAGGTAGCAGATAGAAGAAAGAAGGTTTCAAGAGTAGCAAGAGGGTTCGAGCCGTGGCATCGCAAGACTCTCCACAGCTAGGGGACACAGCAAGCAATGCTGCGACTAAAATTGTACCTCCAACATTCAGCGATGTCGCCAAGTGCATCAAAGTATACATCGCTGCTGAAGACTTTCGAACCACCCTCATGAGCAACTCAGCGAGCTAAAAAGACAACTCTTGGATTTGGTAGTAGAGCAAGAATTCGAGGTTATTAAACCTCAATTCGAAGGTTGCCAAAGAACGATTAAACCTCAATTCGGAGGTTACCAAAAAAAAGGCTGGTTGCTGCTTAACTGTGCGGATAATTCATCGGCACTGTGGATTTAAATGCAGTATCGAGGATAATGATCAGGAAGGTACGAGTACGTACGCTAAAAGGACGAGTTACCTAGACCTCCGAGGCTCATAGCTTACCTTCTAGAATGCGCCAAAAAATCAACAGAGAAGATTCTAATGCGACTCGGTGCCCGAAATTCGGATATTAGGCCGATATCATCGATCATTTTGAAGGACACCTAAAAGACTTATGTTTTAGCACCACACTAACATCTGCAATGGAGATACTTTTCCTTCTTCCTCCATTGCACCTACGCCTATACGTCAGATCTGCAGCAGCATCTAGCGCTCACAGCCTGCAGCTAGTCGAAGGGCGCTACTACAAAGTTCATTGGTCCAGAACCGTGCTTTGGATTAACCAACAGTTGGCCCAAATGTGTTATCCAAAGCTGGGAACAGGAAGAAAATAAACAAGTACGGAGTATGCGGGAAGGTCCACTGCATTCAAAAAAGTTTCTAGCCAACTTCTCCGTTGTTCCTCTTAAAACAATCGATTTTGAGAGATAGTCTCTGAAGATATTAACATGGTCATAATCACCACCTTAACAAATTAGGCCTTACTGCCTCCGACAGATGTAGATGCACTCGGAGGCAGAAACCATGGAACATAATATCTGCAACTGCTCTGAACTTGCAAGGCGCAGCTACATTAAGCTCGGTCAAGGGCGACTAGGACATCCTCTAACACAAAACATTAGTCAAATTCAGCTTATTAACTATGTTAAGGGGCTCGGCTTTAACCACATTGCACATTCTGCGGTGACATCCACTTCATCTTCAGTATAACAACATCAGAGTTAAGCACAATAGATATCTAGGTTGCAGTGCTACTCGAACTAGCTAACAAATTAGTTCAGCTGCCAATAAAAAAGAAAGTTTTTATTTGGTTTTATACTAAACGTTAAAAAATTATTAACCAAATCCTTAAGATAAAACGAAATGAACTTTACATTAAGTAATAAGTTTAATTTACCGACTATAAAAAGTTCTAGTGCATTTTCATATAATTTTACTTTACGTTAAGTTAACGGTAAGGATAATTTTACCGACTATAAATCGGGCATAACTATATATTGTTCTTGTCAGATCCACAATATCCCGACTAGAAATTAGATCAGTATAGAATCCGATCCGGATCAGGATTGCCTGAAGACTGATCAGGGATGAATCAGGCCTCCTGATCCGGACATGATTAAAAATCGTCACGCCATATATGATCCGTACAGGATCCGTTTAAATGATCCATGCCGGATCCGTTTAAATGATCCATGCCGGATCCATTTCAAAGATCCATTCCGGATCCATTTCAAAGATCCATTCCGGATCCATTTCAAAGATCTATTCCGGATCCATCTTAAAAATCCATTCCGGATCCATTCAACAGTTTCATGTCCGGTCTGGTCAAGAGATCCATACCAGATCCGTTCAAAGGTTTAGAATTAATTTTGTTCTTAAATATTAATTTGACATTAAAAAATGAAAAAAATATTACCATAAATGTACTATTATGACGTCGATAATATAATCAAAATAATAATTCAGTTATACCATTAATAACGAATTTATTGTTTAATGAGCAATATTATATACAGAATGGATCAGGTAAAAAACTAAATTTTGTATTATTATCCAGTTCAGGACATCGGATAAGATGAGTTTTTTCGATCAGAAACTGATCGTATGACTGGATCAACGGATAAAGTACTGCACGCTGATCACTAACTGATCAGATAGCCGGATCAACGGATAAAGTACTGCACGCTGATCAGTAACTGATCAGATAGCCGGATCAAGGGAAACGGTACTGTACGCTGATCAGGAACTGATCAGATGGCCGGATCAAGGGAAACGGTACTGTACGCTGATCAGGAACTGATCAGATGGCCGTATTACGGAAAATCTGATCATAATCCGGGTTCCCTGAACTAATTTCCAGTCGGGATTGTAATGAAAATTTTTTAATTGAAAGACTTCTTATACACTTTAATAATCTTTTATTTTTCTTAATATAATTTCTGTCTCTATGAGACCTTCAGAGAATGCATTCTGATTTCTATAATTTCCATTATAGAAATCAGAATTCATTCTCTGAAGAAGGTCTCATAGAGACAGAAAATATATTAAGAAAAATAAAATATTATTAAAGTGTATAAGAAGTCTTTCAATAAAAACTTTTCATTAGAATAACACTTTAAGTAGTTCATCAACAATTAAAAAATTCCACAATATTGTGTAGAATTTTACACCACTATGGTATTTCGAAATAAGAATTTCGCAATATTGTGTAAATTAACAAAATTGTGATTACATTTATGTGTTCGGGAATAGGGTCCCTGGACAAAAAGAAAACGGAATTCATTGTGAATAAACGTTTTCAGACTTACTTATAAAAAGAAATATTTTTTGTATTACACATTTATACGTTGTATTCTAATGCTCAATTGCTTGAACATTTGCTAAATGACAGTTAGCTAAATCGCAAATAAGAAATATCTCCCAAACAGTTATCACGCCGTTTTTTGACAAATATGTATAAACAAAGATTTAAGTAAATGACTAAATAAGAAAACTTATTCGAATCTAAATGCTTGATTTAAAGGTCCAATAGGGATCGAAAAACGCAAAATTGGTTAAATGGAGAATTAAAATAGTTATCGAAGGTTTAAATTTTCAAGCAACTGGGCCTAAAGCTATTAAAGGAATATTTTTGCTGTGTTATTTAACAATTACGAATGAAATAATTAAGGCGTTGTATGCTTATAATAAAACTTGGTGTTGTTGCTTACTGTTTTGTGTTCGAGTTAAAACAATTCAAAAAGGAGAAAATATTATAACGATTGTTCATCTGTCAGATATTAAATTCGTATTCATATGAAATAATCACTAATATAGCTCTACAGTCGTGTCTTAGGATGTTAAATAAAAACAAATATTTTCACCTTATAATTTTAATTTATTTTAAAATATAATCGTTTTCTTACATGTGAACGGGTGATTAAATCTTACTATCATCATCAGAGATAAAACTTGCAGCCTAGTTGCAAATATTATCTCTCTTTATAATCTAATTGCAATAGTTATCTTGGGTAGTGATTGTTAGATTGAAAAATAAATAGTATGTAGGAGAAACATAAAATTAGAAACTACAGATTTTCGAAAAATATATGAAGTTATTTTGCCGTAAAATCAATAAATGAACCAAGTACATAAAGTTAATACCGTGAGTATCGTG
Organism: Diogma glabrata; assembly: GCA_963693315.1. Lineage (NCBI taxonomy): Eukaryota > Metazoa > Arthropoda > Insecta > Diptera > Cylindrotomidae > Diogma > Diogma glabrata. The sequence goes on from OY856187.1 coordinate 166,201,966, forward strand.
AAATTTTTATCCCTGAGATTCCACAAGAAATTGAAACTTATGATTGACAGTTTTTAGTTCATCAATGTAGAATGTTTCTTTTTTTATTATGATTAAGCAAGAGTAAAATAATCACATATTTTGATAAGCATAACACAACTAATTTTTATTAAAAAATAATAACAATAAGTAAGCTGTTGAGATGCCCTCACTAACTGAACCGCGAATAAACAGAATAAATCGTCAGTATCCCGCATTGGCTCCGGTTTTATTGATTTGTTAATTTTTTTTATCCACGGGTGTGATAACCCCGCGTACTCCAGTCCCTGCTATTGGCATATATGAGTTAACGTGAGATATCACATACCACTGGCAATAGTTGTGAGATATCACTATCCAAAGTGATATCTTAGTGGTACTGGCGGATGAACTGTATTCAGTAAACGATAGCACCCCCAATCTTACTCAGTTATAGAATATTCCTTGATGATGGCTCGCGTTTGCTTGCTTGAAGAAACAAGCCTTCATATAACTATATATCTGGACTTTTGATGTGCGACATTGTAATGCCTACTACACAACACATTTAATTAAAAAAAAAGTATTAATAGTATCGCGTGAACCCACAACAGTCTAAAAACAGTGTTTAACACCTAAGACATGTTGTTGTGGATTATAGGTCTAAACTAACATTTATGTATTGTAACAAGTTTTATAATCTCAATTACACAACAACTTTTGTTAACCAAACAATCAAATATGTATTCAAAGACGTGCCGCAATATGACAAAAAATTTGAAAAGAAGTATTACCAGAAGTATTACCAGTTGATGAGATTGATTCTGTAAAATATCTTTGATCCACAAAATACATTATCATATTTAATTTAAAAAAAAAATAGACAAGACAGCAACAGACAAACAAATGTAAGAAAAATTCTACTTTCCTAAGTCACAAAGAAAAAGAAAACATAAAAGTTTAGGAAGAAAAACAAATAAAATGGAACTCGAAAATAAGTAAGATTAAAAATAAACGACACAAACTAATGTTTCATTGATTTTAAATAATACAATATGAATATGCTCCTTACATAACTTAGTCGACATTTAATTAACTTTAGGAATTTAAGTTATTGAATTTTAAAATAAAATGAAATTCTCGGCAAATTTATTAAATTTCGGGCAAAAATTCATTTGTTCCGTGTCGTATAAACCAAACCGTGTTTCATCAAAATCGTTTCAGACAAACTGTGAATTGTGATAATGATAAAGAAAAATGTTGTTTGTCTCATGTAATCAACAGGTAGTTGGTTGTACATAAAAATGTTTATCAAAATCGGATGCCAACGCTTGAAGTTATTTAATGTGAAGCTGATTGGCATCCTCTCATCATTTTGTTCAAAATAGTCTAAACATCAGTTCTTGCAAAAACCAAGAGAAGGCACCAAATTTTTATCACTGCAATTGCTTCATAGCTATAGACTGTTGGGATGATCCATTTGATCAGAAGCTGACACTCAAATATAGATAGACGTGATTCGTCAGTTTATTTAAGGGCTCATGTTTGAATTCCATACATAGCTACCGACCGGTTTAATCAATAGCTTGTATAAAACAAACTTGGTGTTAAAGACACACACAAGGTTCGATTATATGAAAAAATTCTACTTTTATAGCTTTGGTATGCTGTTGTTTGGGTTATGGTTCCTACTATTCAAAGAATTCAAGTCCCGAAATTTGCTCATTGACGCATATAATTTCTAATTTTTTTTGCCTTGAAACATCCATATATTTGGGCTGTCCATAACTTATTTATAGAAACATTTGTTTAGTTGCACTGTCTAGCCACTTGAAGCTTTTTTTCAACAAGATTTAAAAGTATGAGGCAGATAGTATCATACAGGATTAAACCGCAGTCGATTTATAAAAACTTTAATTTCTCGTCCCGAGACGGCATTAAGAGTTTTGAACTGTCATTTTACAAATTGAAATCCGTTTTTCTGGCATTCACATTATAGATACTAAACCAACCCGAATACTACTCTAAATAATAGAGTCGAAGGTTTGTTGAAATTCACGAAAACTTATAGAACAATTTTTTTACAGAACTAACCTTATCGAAAAGAACACGCACACTTCGATAGTATCTGTCTTACCGAAAAGCGGAAACTGATGTTCTAGAAAAACCGTTGTTCAACAAAAAGGATGATTCTAGCTAGCAAAATATACTAACTAATTTTAAATGTTTACAGAGCAACAGGATCCTTGTTGCTGTCGCTGTTTGCGCATAGAACGCTATTGGTTTGTTCTTGTAATCAGCGAATAACCAAAAGAACATTTACCAACAAAGATTTTTACAACAAAGTGTTAGCTTAATAACTTTCAATAGACCCAATCGAAAATTGGTTTACGAACATTAAGTTAAAATAAAAAATAAAGTGAAAATAAAGATAACTAGTGGGATGGGGGTGTGACCGTAGAGGCCACGCCAAGAACTTCCCGTAAGATTAAAAACTAACCAGTTACTGGATAAGGTATACTAAAGTACCAAACATAAAAAAATTGTACAATATAATTTAACTGCAATAAATACAAATAAAAACGAAAAATTACAAAACAAATATTAAATCAAATTTGAAAAAAGTCAACAAAAAGTGAGTATTAGCTCAATTAGGGTTTTTAAAGCCTAGAATACGTAAAATTAAGATTTATTTATTAAACGACACATCAATTGTAATAATTTAAATAGAATTTGAATGTGTGGGTGTAATCGTATTTAAATTTAACAACATACTAACACTCAGACTGCAAACTGAAATAAGTTGTCTAGACCGATTGAGAATGTATTGAAAGATGAAGATATCAGTAAAACGTCAATATCAAAAATGATCTCCAACACAACAGTCAACAACCTAACCTATCGGTAAGATAAAAGGTCAGCATTTGTTTGATGAACACCGACCACTATATACAACACACCTCAAAAGCAAATTTGTTCTATATTTCTTCTATGTTAACTGAAACATTTTACCAAAGATTCCTCAATGGCTGTTGTTGTGATATATTTAAAAGAATAAAATACAGCTATACATATGAAAGTGACAAACCGGAAGTTGCAAAATGACTATAAACATTACAAAAACTTTATGCTCTAAGTTTCAACAAAATTGAATGTCAGGACTGAGTGTTATTGAAGTTTAAAAAACATTTGTTCAACGATCCACAGACATCCTCTTCGATTCCTTTGCCAAATTTTGAAAATTGCTCATACTTTCTATATTCAAATAAACCCGAGTGCGTTTGCAGTCATTTTAATTCAAAGGTTTCATCAAGATCTCATGCGCTTGCGTAAGGAAAATAACACCTATTTTTCAAATTTTCTTAAAAACTCAAAAAGTAAGATAGCAATTGTTTATACAAATGTCATTATAAATTGTTGACATGATGACAAACAAAATGGGAGGTAAATGGTCTTGATACCGTTATTTACTCTCGTAATATTTGCAAGAGCTGATTTTCAGTTTTTTGGAAACCACTAAACAAATGATTTAATTTCGCTACAAAAGGACTGGGCTCTAAGTTACGCCAAGATACATCGATTGCGACCATTTTCGTTAAAATCGACCAATCCGTTGTTGAGAAAGCGTTGGATAAAAATTTGTCTACATACAGCGATACATACATACACACACACATACAGACTGCCAGCTAAAAATAGCCTAAACTGCTTCAGGAGGTCATGAAACGTAAAGATATCATAAAAATTCCGATTTCGAAAATCGACCCAAAAACAATAACTTCCCATATAAAAAAATTCTTTTCGTCGGTGGTGCATCATGAGCGCGATACTCACAATAAAATAAAAAAGTCAGACAAGTGGGAATAAAATTCGCTCGCCAAGGGTTCCGTGAATGTAAAAGAACACAATATCAAAAATAATTGACAAAATGTTGTGTTGTAATGTCTTTATATTGCCAGACCATAGACGCATAACAAAATAAATGTTTAATCGTAAATGTCAATAGTAAATTACAATCACATACATATATACATTGATCAAAAATCACACCAAAAATGTTGCTTCAGGTTAAATCTTATCCATAGCTGTTTATGGTAACTCAAGAAAATGGTTTAAATTTGATTATTTTTTCGGTCAATCAAGTGTCGAAATTTAGGGGGGTGGAGAGGCTACATACTAAAAATATTTTTTTAACAATAACACAAAAAATGTGCATTGCAAAATTCTAAAAAAATTTGCAATGTTTCTTAAATTAAGTGATCCTTCATATGACACCCTCTCATTTGGGTCAAAAATGGTTTTTTTTACTCTCCCCACACCGATCCCCTAAACACACAGAAATATAATTATTTGAGACTTCGCTATGATTTTCATTCAAAATTTATCAATTCAAGATTTACCTGTCTCTGTGAATTTTTTTCAAATTTTTCTGTCTATCATCGTCGAAACGTAGCGGAACGGTCTGAAAGTTGCACTTTTTTGACAATAACTCAAAAACTGTGCATCGCACAATTCTAACAAAAATTGCAGTGATTTCTATATTAGGTGATCTTTCAAAAAAGATTTTTTTACCCTCTTTACCTTTAGTTTTATTTGTATCTGTCATCTTATGTGGACAGGTTAGTTTTATACGCACCTCAAATTTCAGGTCCATAGCGGAACAGCTAACTAAGAGCTGATAGACCCCTCATTTTAAAGAGAATTGTACAAGGCAATTTTATATGTTACTCGCCTATGTTGGTTCAAAAGCGGCTCTTTTGAAAATCTCCAAAAACTTTTTTTGAAAAAAAATCAAAGATAGTGTTTTTTTAAAATTTTGAAAAAATCATATATTTTGTGATATACCATAGTAAAGAAATTTTGAAAATTTTGGAGTGGGATTAATATGGTATCAGAAGTCATAGTAAAACATAAGAGGTTATTTGGGAGTTTTGTTAGAAACGGAACCCTAAAAATGTTTGCAACCAAAATGAAAGATTCAAATTAGGGCAATGATACATGTAAAAGAAATATCTTTCAGACATAAAAAATTTCGCATTTAATTGGTTGAGGGGCGGTAACATTTTTTAAATTTCAAAAAAATATTTTTGACTGAAAGACAGAAAAAATATCTGTAAGATAAAAAAACATAACCTAAAAAGATATTTTTTGCGTGACAGTTAAAACTGATTAACTGAAAAATTGATTTTAAAAGTAAGTTTTACCAATAATCAATTGCAATTAACTTAATTTGATGATTTAGCTACAATTAAAATAATCTGTTTACTTATTAGGCGATAATCGCAACAAAAAAATACAAATTTGGTCCAATGTGAAAATGCCTAAATCTGTATGAATAAGTAAACAAATTATTTTAATTGTAATTAAATAATCAAATTAAGTTAATTGTAATTGATTATTGGTAAAACTTACTTTTAAAATCAATTTTCCAGTTAATCAGTTTAAACTGTCAACCAAAAAATATCTTTTTAGGTTATGTTTTTTTATCTTACAGATATTTTTTCTGTCTTTCAGTCAAAAATATTTTTTTGAAATTTAAAAAATGTTACCGCCCCTCAACCAATTAAATGCGAAATTTTTTATGTCTGAAAGATATTTCTTTTACATGTATCATTGCCCTTACACTATACAAAAAACGACAAATTGGTATTTCACGGTATTTTGCTTTGCCAAAAACGGAACCCTAAAAATGTTGCAACCAAAATGAATGATTCCAAATTACTCCATACAAAAAACGACAAATTGGTATTGCACGGAGTTCGAAATGACTATTAACCAAGAGATCAATCAAAATTCAAAGCTGCAGCACAAGTTAGTAGTATGGTTCATCAACTGGTATTCCAAACCAACTCACATACCTAGTGAAGAAAATTCGAAGATACTTGTAACTACTAATAAGTCTCTGTATTCTATTTCTATAAGATGAAAATCATTCACTCTCACCATCGTCCGTCCAACTATTGAACAACTCGATAAATATTAGAAAATATTAGAAAGATTAAGTGAAGGTCTTCAATCCAAGCTGAACAAATAATTTAATATACAGAACAACTATAAATGCCTATATCTATAACTAAACCAACAGGATGAAAAGGGTTTATAGTCCCTAAACAGAACTTTATTAAACCATCCGAAGCCACATTTTGTAGCCTCAAGTTGAACTATACAGACTGGCTTGTAAAGTGTTTTCTGATAACCAGAGAATAGAATTCCTAACATACAAACCTTTAAGATATTGAAATTGCATTAAATCGAAATAAATTAGCGTGATCTGTTAAATTTAGAAAACGAGCGATAAGAAAGAGATTGTACGCAAAAGTTCAACGGCTACAAAGAAAACGAAAAACAAGTTACAAAATAATTTGTTCGCAGTATTGCAGCCATAATATTCCAATTAATGAGAAATAATTATATAAGTCTCAAGCAGTTATCAAGCAGTTCGATCAAGTAACTGTGACATTTTGTTGCTGACTATTGTGATCCGATATGGTAAATCAGTATCCAATAATGTTCTCAAATCAAGAACAATCTTGATTTGACAGAAAGATGGTAGCAATATATTCCAACAATTTTAAATTACTATGTCTTTGGATTTCTCCTGATTAGTATGTTGCATTAAGTGATAGCAAATCAATTGAACTAAATTTCAATCAATGACACGCACAGAGTTTTTTATACACATATGGCTATATACAATTACCCCTTTTTGGTTGATTGGTGCTACATTGCTATCACCAGTTCCATAAGCATATCGCTGAGGAATACTACCTAGATAATAAAGGACCAGATCATATTATGACATGCGAATTCAACAAACATAGACACAATTACACAATAAATACCTGTCGAGAAAAATTTACCATTCATGAGGAGTGAGAAGATAACTCCAAATTGGTTATCATATTAAAGTGATTATTAATTCAAACACCTAAAATACTTTTAATTTTAGTTCATGTTAACGCTGATAATGGTACCTCGCAATGATAATTTACAAGAAATCTTGGCCATCACGGTCCACACCTAGGCCTTATTGGCAATTATTTAAAAACGATGTTCCATTCGAGTTTGAAATGTGTTTGTATGTTAGTAATTCTATAATTATGGCCGGTTAGATGGAATAATGTACTTTGGCATAAAATTCACAATCGAAGTTAGAATATGTTTTATTATTAAAGAGATACTATACTACGGATCAGACTAATGACACTCGACTCAGCTCTATTCCAAAACAAAAAAGCTCCACAACAAAAAATTTAGCTATGCTCGTGTGGGTCTACAATATCAGCTTGGCAGAATTAACTCACCTATGTATTTATTATGGTTTTGTTTTCAAAAGATAGTTCAACTACTTTCACTCATTGCCGCTGTAAAGCAATAAAGCTATGTGCAGTTCATCGTTTCGCTGGGTTGCTTAATCGATCGGAAAAAAGTGATTGAAGTGAAGTGGGGTTAAAAAAGTGATTGGTTACTTATATGATGACGTTGCTCAACAAAGACTCTATTCTTTGTAATAAAGATAAAGGATATCATTTTGCTGAATTTGTATTCTAACTCTGATCATTACTTTATGTACGTTGCATATATATCGGTAACTGTGCATTGATTGCACTTGAATTTTAAACATAGCAGCCGATGTTAAAGTACCTAAGTATGCTAAAATTTTGTAAGCGTAAGACCTGGGAAATTCTAGACTATAGTAGCATGTTTAAATGAAACTGTCAAAAAATAATAAACAAATACCTTATCTTTAAGAGATTCGCAGGGTAACTGACTACTTAACGAAGTAAAAAAGCTAAACGCTAGTAAAAAATTACAATTACAAAGGGCAGATTAAACTTCGCTAAACAATTCAAAACATTAAGATTTAATAAACTTTTTAAATCAGGAATGTAACGCCTCAATATATCCCGACCAGATCATGCAGCCTTACTAGAACCTGACTAGGAGGTACCTAATTGGAAAATCATATATGATTTCTGATAGGGGCCGGATGAAAATACGCTATTAGGGTTCATATTACGGTTCTTGACCTAGCTCATTCTGATCCGGCCTTGATCCGACATTTACTACTAGGAATGAGATAGGTTTTCGTAGTCAGGACCCGATTGGGAACAAATAGGACGTGCTCTTTTCGTGAAAACAGCTATGATTTCTGATGGGACCGGATGCAAATAAATACACTATTAGGACTTAACTTATAACATACTGATCCGGTTGGGATCATAAACGGGCACGCCTGAACAAAATACATGGATTGACAACTGATTGAGAACGCTTTCTTCATGTCACGTTTCAAAATTCACTTTTATATCCGATTCCAAACTTCAGCTCATTAGGAGTTATGGTCTCCGAGAAAATCGACTATGGTCTAACAGACACCAAAGTCTCAACTGTTCACTGATTTTTATATCGAGCTCTTTTCATTGGCAAGCAAAAGTACTAAAACATCAAATTATATCAATTCAATTACTTAAAAAGCATAACATGTAAAGTCAAAAACATTAGTTTATAATTTATTTGCATTGTATGTAAAACAGCAGAAATTGATAAACACAAAGTGTAAGATTATTGTTATCAGTCAATATGGACTCAGGAGTGTCATTAGTCTAATTATTTTATTGTCTATATCGCTAAAAAATATCGTTAAAAATAATTAGTTAATGTTATACAGTGACTAGTTGTAAAGTTATATTACAAATAATCGAAATATTTTACAGGAATTTTGAATATTTGATATGAGGTTTTTTTTCTTTGCGATTGGTGTTAGCAATTTATGGAAGATCCTATTTCTTTCAATGATTTTACAGTAAAAGGCTTATTTATTCACAGTGCATTTAAACAGTTAAGCATAACATCGGAACTGAAATATGTGTGCTTGAAGCTTTTATAACACTGAAACAATATCTCAAGATTCTAAAGTATACTAGACGACCACCTGATGTCACAAAAGATACTGTTCTTAGACAAAACAAAAAAAAAACATTACACAATTGTAATTTATTCGCAATTACGCGTATGCAAAAATGTCATTTAATGGAAACATATGTGCAAAATAAACAAATACTCGAGCGTAATCAAAGTTTTTTGTTTCTAAAATTTGACGTATTTTAGGAGTTTTACCGATATAAGTCAAATGAAATATAAACAGTAATTCCTAAAAAATATAAGCCGTAATGTTTAAAAATAGGCAAGTTTTTAGTTTATTTATGCCAATTTTACCTGTTTAACTAATAACCAGTAATATCATTATTAGGAAATCGTTTTAGAATTGTTTACAATAAATAGTTCTGGTGTTCCTATTGTGCTCGTTATCGTAACAAAAAATCAGCGAGGAAATACCGGTTGGCGAGCCGCATTTACCGTAGGGGTAGACTTAGTTTAAGCTTTACCCTTGACCAATTAAAATAATAGTCATTTATTCTACTATATCTGAATATAATATCTTTACTATCTTTTTCATTCCTGTAAAATATAATCGTAAGTTGGTGTTATATTAGGCAAAATGAATTTGAAATGCAAGAATATTTATTGTTTTACCACTATAATTTTATTTTTTTATTAATCTTATTAATCATAATGATATGCGTTATTTTACAGATGCTTAACACTAAATATTCAAAAACAAAATAATTAGAAAAGAATTACCGTATTTTGCGGACGATAAGACGCATCGGACCATAAGCCTAGCCTACCCTAAAATTTTACTATCAATTTTTATAAAAAAATATTCTGTTCTTCATTCTATATGGTGCACCCCAATTTTTGGTCGAGTTTTTAAAGCAAAAAGGTTGTTCTTATGGTCCGAAAAATACGGTATATATCGCGTATACTAAACTTTATAATAACTGTATATACGGATACCATCATTAGTGATACGAGTCTGGCTTATCCAGCGTAACCGAGCTATAAGTCAAGGCTTTTGTCGGTGATTATACAGTGTAAATCTGTGGTCATGTCTAGCGGAAGCGGAGACCTTCATTTAATCGCTTTGATTTAAGTTAATCCAACGATGACGACAACAATTGAAGGCTGGCAAAAATATATGCCGCATCACAGAGCGTGTCTCAAATTGTTAAAATTCTTCAACTTTGAAGTGTTCTTCCAGATATCTATATCACGTCTATGCCAGATATTCCTAGACCTGTCAACCGTCCCATTTTAAAAGGTAGAAACCAGTTTTATAGTATGTCCCGTGTCCCGACGTTACTATGTACGGGACGCGGTTTGTTCCGTTTTGATAAAAAATTGATTTCTTGTGAGAAAATATGTCTGTCTCTAAAAATCTAACTGATTGAACTTTTATTAATTGTCTGTTTCAATTTAACACTGCAAGCTATATCAGTTTATAACTTTTCTACAATCAATGCCTTAATTTTTATTGTACTGCTTACTTATATGAACTATCTAACTTAGACGAAAGATCATCATCACAACAAAGTGGATATATGTAGTGGATATAAGCAAAAAAATTATGCCAACTTAAATCATAGTTGCCAATATATCTGAATGTGTTGCTGGAATTTAAATTGTTCAAATAGAAAAATTAGAACCAGAGTATTACACTCCGATTGAAATTTTAATATCAGAAATCACACTAAACTTAGAACGTTAGTTTTAGACCATCAAGAGATTAATGACAAAAACTAATTAATGATTGAAAAAGCAAAACGTATTCACTGCGTAGAGGCTGTTTCTTCTATTGAGAATATTTTCTTTTCTTTTCTTCTATTTTCGTTTGATTTTTGTGTTTTCTTTAAAAAATTTGAAATCTTATGCACAAATTCGATGTTTGGATTACAAAACGTCAAAATCTTTGTCGCGGAGTATTGTTATAACTTTGAATGAATTAAAACCCTTTTATGTTAGTATGTTGTTAGGGTAATGTATAGCCAGGGGTGTTGACGTACTCGACTGTTCGTGCTCAATAGTCGACGAATCGAGTCACAGTTAAGCCTCCAGACCTGATTTATAATGGTGAATGAAACCGATTTACGTTTATCAAGGCTATACGTTGGTGGTTTCAAGTTTAAACGATAAGTTGCTGTTGGCTGGGCTGGGGTAAAAGAACGCATCAGTAGGTTTACTTGTAACACATTACATACTAGCCTAAGTTCTAATCAAATATGATGTTTCTTTAATTACGATATTCTTTTTTTAAATTTTGTAAAAATTAAAGCGGATTTGTATGATGTTTGTTGATTTCAACAAAGTTAAATGAATGGCAAGGATTCCACTTATAGTTCGTCCTCGTTATCCATAACATAACCCTCGCATATATTAAATTATTTGTAGTAAAATTCAATTTAGTTTTTGTAAATGAGCTTTAACCAATTAATGATCTAGTGGCTTTTACATTTTTTTCATGGATTAAGTTTGAAATTAAGGGGTGGAGGCAGAATAAAAAATGGAAATTGCTTTTAATATATCAAAAAGTGGTAGTCTTTTTCAAAAATAATAACTTTTCATATAACATCGCACTCGAGCGGATCCAACAAATTCCGTTTGCCAAGCCTATCCCCTCAAAACACAAGGTAGCTAGGTTCAGAGAAGAAACACACATTTTCAAAAATATTACAAAACTTAAAGACAAATAATAATTGAAACAAATTTGTTACTAAGGAAATCAACCTTTCACGCACTTAAAAAAATAAAGAACACTTTCAAAAATTTTATAAATATACAACATACAAAATTCTTTGATAAAACTACATTCTTAAATCTTAACAAATAATTTGTTAATCAAATAAATTTAGGGTTTGTGATGTTTGTGAGTTGTATATTTATAAAAAAAATTGTAAAATTTACTTAGTTTTTTTTTGAGTGCATGACGCTCATCTGATTGCCGCCCAAATACTTTTCAGTTTATCCCATGATTTTCAACTCCTTAAAAAGATCCGAAATCCTTGACCCAATTAAATTTGTACTATGATAAGCCCAATTAACTTTTATGTCATATCTGAGATTTCGTTATTTCGGGCAGATACCAAAGTTTCATCGTTATTCTCGATTTACTTATTCAGAATACGTAAACTATACGTAAACGTTAACTACTATAATAGTATATTATGCTACGATCATGTATTAACCATTACATGAAAATGGCATACGCTATTTTTTCTACACCCGGTAAATAACGAAGAACGAAAATTACAACGAAAATTTCAATTTTCAAATTTCAAAGTTCAATTTTTTTTCCCATACGAAAATTTCAACAAACGTCAAATGCATAGCATGTTTGATTGAAAAACTATGGGTTTCTTTCTATTGATTAAAAATCTGTATCGTAATAAAATCTGTATCGAAATGAATATCATTATAAAACGGATTTTGGTCATATAAGTGTATTTTTATAGTACGGGTGTAGAAAAAAATTATTATAACCAAATATGACTTATTTCCAAAATTTTGAATTTTACTGTTAGTTTTTTTTAATGAAAAATATGGAGGGGCTGAAATCTCACAGCTCTGAGATGTCAAGACTTCGGTCTGGGTTAAGGATTTTGATATAGTTTTCGGCAAAAAACTTTTATGAGGACATGGTTTTTAGTTTTAGGCAGCGATGTATATCAAACATAACTCTTTGTTAAAGTACAAGTATTCAGAGATAAACTCTGTTTAAAAATTTATTACAAAACTAACACGAAACATCAATACGTTACCAGAAAATTATAAGCAAAATTCCAAAAATATTGTTAAATTAAATAAAATCAAACTTTTTCAAAATTCCAAAAATATTCCAAAAATTAGAATAAAATCAAATATTTAAATTTTTTCTAAATTCCAATAATATTTCAAAAATTCTTAAAAATTCAAACTTTTTCCAAAATTTTAAAAATATTGCAAAAATTATTACAAAATCAAAAATTGAAAATTTTTTCAAAATTCCAAAAATTATAATAAAATCAAATATTTTAAATTTTTCGAATTTCTAAAAATATTCCAAAAATTCTTACGAAATCAAAAATTAAAACTTTTTCCGAAATTCTAAAAATATTGCAAAAATTATTACAAAATCAAAAATACAAACTTTTTCAAAATTCCAAAAATATTTCAAAAACTATAACAAATTCAAAAATTTCCATGTCCAATTTCATTTTAAATTACATTTACGTCATAAAAACAGCTACATTTTTTTTCCAAAAAATTGGCTAAAAAAATAAATGAAATCATTTTTTGACACACTTGACATTATTTTTTGACAAACTTATAATGCCATAATTCTCTATAATAATAAAATATCATGTCATACAAACTATTAATTTTATTTTTTTCTAAAACATTGGGTAAAAAATAAATAAAAACCTTTCATTTGACAACATTTTTTTGACAAACTTATAATGCCATAATTCTCAATAATAATAATAAAATTTCATTTCAAACAAACAATTTTAGTTTTTTCCAAAAAATTAGGTAAAAAAATAAATAAAAATAAAAATCTTTCTTTTGACACACTTGACAACATTTTTTTGACAAACTTATAATGCCATAATTCTCAATAATAATAATAAAACCTCTTTTCAAACAAACAATTAATTTTATTTTTTTTTCCAAAAAATTAGGTAAAAAAATAAATAAAAATCTTTCGTTTGACACACTTGACAACATTTTTTTGACAACCTTATATTGCAATAATCTAGTTTTTGATCTCACATACCAATCCCGACCATCAAGATTTCTCCAAATTTAATGTTCCTACTCGTAATCACTTAAAATGAACTTTTTTTAAGCCAAAAATATGAAAATTTGCTATTTTTGACACACATAATGACTTTTTTGACACACTTCCGGTACAGTTATCGAACACAGCGTCCTTTCGGACCTGTCTCTTGTGAATACCTATTTTTAGAAAAAAAAAATTTTGAAATCCCTCCAGCCGTTTTCCCTGCAGCGTAGGTAATGACGGACGGCCGGTCGGCCGGCCTACAGACAGACATACATTTTTTTTTTGCTTTTTTAGAATCAGTAGGTCCTAAAACGACGAGAAATGCCAAAAAAAGTGGGGGGTAAGAATTTCACTTTGAGCTCATGAATGTAATACTTAGGTCTTTCAGACCGAAGTAAAATTTTGCATAAAATATAACAATATCAAAAATTGAAACTTTTTTCAATATTCCAAAAATTTAAAATTTTTCTAAGTTCTAAAATATTTTAATATTTTAAAAAATCCAAAAATTCTCTTTAAAAAATTCTAAAAATATTGCAAAAATTATAACAAAATCAAAAATTAAAACTTTTCAAAATTCCAAAAAAATTCCAAAAATTAGAATAAAATCAAACATTTAAACTTTTTCTAAATTCCAATATTCCAAAAATTCTTAAAAATTCAAACTTTTTCCAATATTCTAAAAATATTGCAAAAATTATTATTCATTACAAATTATTCTTACATATTTTCAAAATTCTGAAAAATATATAAAATTCAAAAATTCTGTTTTTTCCAAAATTCTAAAAATAATGCAAAAATTATGACAAAATCAAAAATTCAAACTTTTCCCAAAATTCTAAAAATATTGCTAAAATTATTACAAAATCAAAAATTTGAAAATTTTTTCAAAATTCCAAAAATTATAATAAAATCAAATATTTTAAATTTTTCAGAATTCTAAAAATATTCCAAAAATTCTTACAGAATCAAATATTAAAACTTTTTCCGAAATTCTAAAAATATTGCAAAAATTATTACAAAATCAAAAATACAAACTTTTTCAAAATTCCAAAAATATTTCAAAAACTATAACAAATTCAAAAATTTCCATGTCCAAATTCATTTTCAAATACATTTACGTCATAAAAACAGCTACATTTTTTTCCAAAAAATTGGCTAAAAAAATAAATGAAATCATTTTTTGACACACTTGACATTATTTTTTTGACAAACTTATAATGCCATAATTCTCTACAATAATAATAAAATTTCATTTGAAACAAACAATTAATTTTATTTTTACTTCACCACAATTTTAAATTGTGTGAAGTAATGCAATCTATCGTGAAAAAAAAAAAATCTTAAATACCCCAAATTTTATTTTTTCTTTTGTTTTGGACCATCCTCTATCTAAATAGCCAAAAAAAATTTGGTGTACGTCTGTGTGTGCGTGGGTGGGTGGGTGGGTGAGTTTTCTGCATAGGATCTTGATGAAACTTTGGCAAATGATACAGGTTCACTTGAAAATGGAAGATCTGGATTCATTTCAAATTTGGACAAAATGGCGGGGGGTCTCCCGAACACCTCTAAGTTTAAATCTTGAATAACTTCTGATTCCGGGCTATGATCTAATTGAAACTTAATATATAAGGTTTTAGTACTGTTTCCAATATTTCTGCATACTTCCGGTTTGTCACTTCCGGTTAAAAAGTTTTTTTTTCAGGTGTTTATCCCTACTGTAGCCTACAATTACCGATCGATTTTCATGAAACGTTGGGAAAAGCATTTAAATAACATGTGAAAGATTTTATCAGCTTTTGGAGCACATTGGATAAAGGGTTGGGGGGTCCACGATACAACAGGTGGTTTTTTCCACAAAGTTTTTATGTTTGTTGGGAGCATAAAACATTCATTCGTGAATAAATTTTGATGACACTTTGGAAAAAGACGCAAACATGTATGACAAAGAACTGATTAGTTTTTGAGCGATAGTGAACAAAGTGGTGGGGGGTCCCTGGAGCACTTGTTTTTTTGAAAGCTCTATAACATCTGTACCTGATAAGCGAATTGGATGAAACTTGGTACATGAGTATATAGTACGGTTTACAATAGTTCTGCATCCCAACTTCCGGTTTTTCACTTCCGGTAAAAAAATTTTTTTTGTACTTTTTTGAAGTTTTTTCAATGTCTTTATGCACACTACAGCCTACAATAATGAAGTGATTATGATGAAACTTATGGAATAGGGTTCCAATTAGTGTGAAAAGATAATTATCATGTTTTGGGACACATTGATCAAAGTGGTGGGGGGTCTACCATACAAATGCTGACTTTTCACACTTTGTTTTTTAAGTTTGTTGGGAGCATACAGACTTCATTCATTAATTTATTTTAATGACACTTTGGAAAAAGATGGAGACTTAAGTAACAAAGAACTGATTAGTTTTTGGATAATATTGGAATAAGTAGTCGGGGTCCTCCCGAACACCTGTTTAATGTGTCACACTTTTTTCAATGTTTGTTGGGAGCACACAGCATTCGTTCGTGAACGAATTTTGATGAGACTTTGGAAAAAGATGCACATGTATGGCAAAGAACTGATTAGTTTTTGAGCGATAGTGAACAAAGTGGTGGGGGTGTCCCATACACCTGTTTTTTTTAAAGCTCAATAACATCTGTACCTGATAATCGAATTGGATGAAACTTGGTACATGAGCATTTAGTACGGTTCACAACAATTCTACATCCCAACTTCCGGTTTTTCACTTAGGGTAAATTTTTTTTTTTGTAAATTTTTGAAGTTTTTTCAGTGTCTTTATGCACAATACAGCCAACAATAATGAAGTGATTATGATGAAACTCATGGAAAAGAGTTCAATTAGTGTGAGAAGATAATTATCATCTTTTGGGACACATTGATCAAAGTGGCGGGGGGTCTACCATACAACTGCTAACTTTTCACACTTTGTTTTAAAGTTTGTTGGGAGCATACAGATTTCATTCATTAATCAATTTTAATAGCACTTTGAAAAAAGATAAAGACTTTATTGACAAATAATTGACTAGTTTTTGGACAATATTGGGATAAGTGGTGGGGTCCTCCCGAACACCTGTTTAGTGTTTCAATGTTTGTTGGAAGCATACAACATTCGTTCGTTAAGTAATTTTGATTACACTTTGCAAAAAGATGCAAATATGTATGGCAAGGAACTGATTAGTTATTTTTAGCGATAGTGAACAAAGTGGTAGGAGGTCCTCCAAGCACCTGTTATTTTGGAAGTTCAATAACTTCTGTACCTGATAATCGAATTGGATAAAATTTGGTACATACATATTTAGTACGGTTTACAACAGTTCTGCATCCTAACTTCCGCTTTGTCACTTCCGATAAAATTTTATTTTACTTTTTCTCGTACAACAGAATTTATGTTTGTTGGGATACTACTGCCTGCTTTAATATTTTTATTATTAGAACTACGAAGTCCATAATATTGGTTAGCTTTTAATTAAAGTACTTTATGGATATTAACTCATTATATATCCAGAACCCTATGTTTCCAGAGCTGTGGTGAAGTCAGCCTATGCATCAGCGTCGCAATATTTTTTCCAAGAAATTGGGTAAAAAAATAAATAAAAATCTTTTTTTTGACACACTTGACAACATTTTTTTGACAAACTTATATTGCAATAATCTAGTTTTTGATCTCACATACCAATCCCTACCATCAAGATTTCTCTAAATTTAATGTTCCTACTCGTAATCACTTAAAATGAACGTTTTTTAAGCCAAAAATATGAACATTTGCTATTTTTGACACACATAATGATTTTTTTGACACACTTCCGGTACAGTTATCGAACACAGCGTCCTTTCGGACCTGTCCCTTGTGTATACCTATTTTCAGAAAAACAAATTTTTGAAATCCCTCCAGCGGTTTTCCCTTCAGCGTAGGTAATGACGGACGGCCGGCCTACAGACAGACACAAATTTTTTTTTTTTGCTTTTTTAGAATCAGGAGGTCCTAAAACGTCGAGAACTGCCAAAAAAAGTGGGGGTAAGAATTTCACTTTGAGCTCATGAATGTAATACTTAGGTCTTTCAGACCGAAGTAATACCTAAAAAAAGAAACAGAAGCAGAGGTTGTAACTCTATTTACTGGATAATAATGTTCCGTTTTGTAAATTTGAAAAGGTGGAAGCCTTAGATATTACGATCGTGTCAATATCGATAAGAGTGATCGTACAAAACTGATTAACTAAAAAATAGAGAATCCAAATCGAGCACAATGTTTCAATTCTCCAAAATGAGCAGCAATGTCATTCGTTGTTTTTTCTAAGATTTCCCTTTTTCGATCGTCATTGTTTTTATATTGACGATGCAAATGATTCTGCTTTCAACAATAAAACTTCACCGAAACCATTCAATTCGGTATCAATAAATTCGTTTCCTTCTCAATAATGAAAGTCCAACAAAAATATTTGTTTTCGAAGGCGACTAAATTGGCTCTTAGAAACAAACGTATTACTTCATATTTGTATTCGCAACAAAAATCCTGTAAATGAATCCCAATATCTAACTAAGCCAACAGAATATCAAACCAGATAATGAAAATGAAAAAACAGAAATTGGCATTGCGAAAGTGGCAAAACTTGCAGTGTCATTAATTTTTTATATTTTGTGACCAAATCTTCTAGTTAACGGTGATTTCATCGTCACTGGACACAGCAAGGAAAGCCACATTATTCTTATTCACTTCCACATCATTCTCCCCATTATTATTCTTTCTTCTGAAGACTTAAAAAAAATTTAATTGCACCATTATCTTTTATTCAGACCGGCGCAACTTTTGAGTTCAAAAGTTGGTTTGCAACCCCACCCCCAACCAACCCCGTGGGTGGGGTTGACACATTAAATTAGTAAAATATGTCATGTGGGGTATCGTTAGAATCAGAATTTCATAACAAATACAATCCCTCATATTACCCCCTGATCGGTGACATGACTATTTTTACTCCCAAGGGGGTACCCTTATCGTAGAAAAAAAATTTTGTTTTGCATGTCATGTTTGGTGTCGATTTCACTATAATCGGGGATGCTGAGTTCAATGATGATGATGAACCCCCACCTATTATTGGACTAGCCTGAGTCCGACCCCAATTTTTATTATGACGATAATTTCGATATTTTTTATAACCGACCCCCCAACCTCCACCCCTTTTTGGACTACCCCGAGTCCGGTCCCTATTTTTATTATCATCATTGAACTCCCCGATTATATTGAAATCGACACCAAACATGATATGCAAAAAAAATGTTTTTTTCTACGATAAGGGTACCCCTTGGGAGTAAAAAATGGTTATGTCACCGATCACGGGGTAATATAGGGGATTGACGATTGTATTTGTTATGAAATTCTGATTCTAACGATACCCCACATGACATATTTTACTCATTTAATGTGTCAACCCCACCCACGGGGTTGGTTGGGGTTGGGCTTTGTAAACCAACTTTTCGGCTCAAAAGTTGCGCCGGTCTGAATAAAGAATAATGGTGCAATTAAATTTTTTTTATCTCTTCCCATTTATTTTATATAGATATGCTAAAACTTAAAGAGGGTGTAGAGGGGTGTAGTCCTACCACCCCAATCTCATAAAGTTTTCGGGAGACGGCCAAGCCAGATCGATTGATACCAAATTTGAAAAAAAAAATTTGAAAATTTCCGCGACTGCCCGATTCTTAAAAAAAACGATAATTAAAAGGTATTTATGTTATTGTAACAACATTGTCATTCCTACTACATAACACTTTCTATTTAAAAAAAAAATCCAATAATGCCATCTCTGCAAGTTGTTTTATTTCTGAGTATACTATGTTTTGAATTTTTATTTATTTAATGAACACTCACAATGGTGGTTACTAAACAATATTTAAAAAAATTCTAATAGATTTTAAAAGCTAAAATTAAAACCTTTGACTGGTTGGTTAGCTTTCAATAATGATTAATCACTGTTAGCAGTGTTGTTACTATACAATGTTACTATTATTGTGCAAACAAAAATGTAATGAGTTTATTTTTGGTCAGGCGTGGACAAACATTGTTTATTGCTGATTTATAGAGGTATGAAAATGCACATTTTTGTGCATGATACGAAAAATAATTGAATGACATTTGAATGACTTAAGAAATATAATTGAAAAAATTTGATTGATTATCATAGTATTGAGTATTTGTCTGAGTGTTTTATTTGAAAACTATCAGGTAGTTGCATTTTAAATGTCGTATTTTGTAATTATTTCAAAAAAATTACATGCTTAAATGAAAATGAAAACTCAAAAACTTCTCTACCGATTTCAAAATTTTGTTCTAGTTATTTGTTGGACGATAAAAGACAAATGAAAAACTTTTAGGATAAATCACTGAATTACAGTGAGTCAAAAAATTTCATATATTTGGTCAAGTCAATTCATATATTTGGTTTATAAATCGTTTAAGTGATAATGGGCGTCTACCTACATATGCAATTTTTCTAATTCCACTAACTGCAATCTCCGTCATTTCGTTTTTTGGATAAGGAAGTACACAGTTGTAAAGTTACTGCCATTTTTAATACAAGCTTTGCAATATGGGTTATGTAAAGCAAGTTATTATTAAATTGCAAAGCAAATGTTGCATTAAAACTAACTTGAATGCAAAACTACAAATGTTAGTAAAACTCTAACATCATAATTTATTTTCTATAGAAATGGTAGAAGTTTGAAAACAACTTGCTACGCTAGAAGTTTGAAAACAACTTGCTAATGCAAAGAGCATTAAATTTAATTTTAAAGCAAGCTTTGCATTGTTTTATACGGGGAGTTCCGTAGGACCTATATGTGTAGCAATTTGCATTACATATTCAGCTTTCTTTTAACTGTGTAGCTGTTACTGACCTCACTGCTTCAGACTCTTCTCACAATGGCCGGCATCGAAACAAACCCAGGACACTGTGCTGTATTTAACTAAATTCTAAGAGCAAACACAAAATTCGTTCAATGTAACTGTTGTAAAGAATGGTGTCCCCTCAAAAAGTGCTCAAGCCTTTATACACAAAAGCAATGGAGTCCAAACTTCACAGCACCTTGCTGCCAATTATCTAGTCAAGAGACCAACACTTGCACGCAGCAAAACTTGTTGCGTACGAACACAAATCCAGATACTCCAAGTGATGTGAAAATAATGCAACGGTCTAACAAACAAGTTAGACGAATAAACTTTATGTGCAATAATAATATCCTAATCACGGTTCTGTTCTGCAAGAAACTAAATTAAATAATAACTCTAAAATTAGTGATAATATTAATAATTATAAAATTATAAGACTGGATAGAGACAAGGAGAAAGGTGGTGGTCTTGACGTAATCATACATAAAAGCGTTATCTACCGTACCACTACCCTACCAACAGCAAATGATGTACATCTGAAGCAACAAGTTATTATAATAAAGTCCGGTAATAAGGAAATAACACTAGTCAATGTATACATACGACCAGTGAACCAAAAATTGAACATTTACTTAATAACAACAACTGTCTTATACTCGACGATGTGAACGCTCACCACGATCTATGGCACTCACACCTTAACATCCATTCGCGAGGCGGAAATAGTTGCGATGAAATTGATGGATACAGCACAACCTCCTAGAGTAACAAGCAACTCGTAACAAGGTTGATTGCGTAAATTTTACCAATTTGACTGAAAACGAATTCAGTAACTATTTTTACCACTTGACGCCCTCTCTGGGGACTAAAAATACAGAGCACAAAGCAAAAACGCCCTACATCGCTACTGGTAGAATACAATATATTAAACCTAATTTCCAGCCAGTAGTACCCTATTTCGGTACATCGTGAAGTAGGACTTTAGAAAAAAATTATAGCAATTTTTTCATAACAATATAGTATTCCGGGTCGCGGGAAATAACAAATTCGTATTAGAAAATATTTCTGTATTTCATTTATTACACTTTTTTCTCAATTCCCAATTCACAGGAAAATGCCGGAATAGGCGTACTGAAGCACCTGTTTTTCACTATTGCCGTACTTAGAGATGACATCCGAAAAACAAATCCAGCCAATCCCAGAATCCGAGACTTAAACCAGCAAATATACAAATTGGTCATAGAACACAAGAGGAACAAATGGAGAGAACTAGTGAGTAAATCGAACTTCGGGCCAAGTAAAAACCTATGGAAAGTTATAAAGAGGGTACTCATCTTCGGAGACCTGAAAACTCTAAAAAGTGCGCCTCGAAATTTAATACACAGTTTACAGAAAAGCTAAGTAAACATGAACGATAACAGCACTGAGAATATCCTACTTATTGAAACACTTTTGCTACCAAGGACATCAAGCTCTTGCAACCTAACTCCATACCAACATGACGTCCAAAACGGACACAGTACAACTACCTACCACCCTCCACAAAATTCACAATCAAATCAGCGAAGGTCTGAAACAAAAACAACAATGTGCAAGAACAATCTTAGTCGCATTTGTTTTATTAAAAGCGTTTGACAGTATTTGCCGCACTACTAAACGACATCCTAAATACAAACTTGCCAGACATAGCGTTGGCTGTATAACTACTTAAGAGGCCGCCAAACATATGTGGATTTAGAAACTGTAAATCAAAATCACTTGGACGCAGGAGATGAATACAAAATTAAACATCCGCATTGACAACGTGCTTATTCCTACAGTTTAAAATCTGACAATTTTTTTAATAAAAAGTGTTGTTATAGTAAAAACAATATGTGTCACATCAATGCATAGATACCTTTTAAGACCTGGGTCCCACAACAACATGCGCTTTGAGGTGTTGATGAACGAGACTATTGATTCGGGAAAATCATTCCATCTCTGCATTCTGTCACTATGACAGTGAGTGTCTCAACAGTTTGACTGTTTGCATAAACCGGTTGACGTGTAAAATGATGGATCCGATTTCATCCGAGCACTGCTGGTGAGGATATTTATAAAACAACGAGATCAACAACAGTGCGACGATTCTGTAGAGAATCACGATTTGATGTTAAATTTCGATCACCCAAAATTTTCATAGCACGCAAAAAGAATTAGAATAGAAACAGATGCAGCTCCCCAAACTTGACAACAATACTCCATATAAGGACGAATATGCTGTGAGTAACATTCAACCCACTACTCAGATTCAATGCTCATGCACAACAGGAGAACTCATAGCTGAAAAGCCAAAACAATGCATTAAAAGCAGTTTTGAGAACCACTACTGGATGCCACCTTATGGATATTGTTGTAGCGACGAAATGTGGTGCTATTCTGCCGGTTCCTAGTTCAAAATTAGGAACTCTGCTACTGCCCTTGGGCGGTACCATAGATCTTCCTTAGTGGAATAGCAAATTTATTCTGAGACCTTCAGTGTTAGATAGGTGGTACCAAAGGCAGTCGATAACAGATAGCCCTGTATGATCCGTTCGCTATTAGAACAGTTCCTAAATAACCAATAAAGGATTCCAAACAAAACACTTCTCTACTCTCTGCCGTCTGAAAATAATTGTCTTTCCATTCCTCCCTCTTAAAACAAGCCAAAGTAAGACGCGTACCCAATTCAAGGAGGTGTGAAGCTTGGATGTCCCCAAGGGGTCGTTATATCACCCCTGCTGTGGAGCACGATGGTAGACCAGTTTCTAAAATGAATTAAATGATAAAGGTCTAAACACATAAGGATATACCGATGATGTTAGCATTCTTTTGAAAGGAGATAATATGGGGTATCGCTAAAGAAAATGCAGAATGGACTGGACATTGGTAGAATGGTATCATAGAATGGTATCACGATCAATGCTTCTAAGACACAGCTCGTTACGTTTACAAACAGTCGGAAATTAAACATGTTCGCTCTTTTTTAATCTATAGTTACACATTAACACTCCAAGATAGTGTGAAGTATCTTGGTGGTTCTCTAGAAAATCGACTCAACTGGGCTGCTCATGCTCAGACAAAATGCGCAAACTCAATTCGAGTTCTGTAGCAGTGCAGGAGGGTTTTTGACGAAAATGAAGGCTGACTCATAAAATAATCTACTATCTGTATAAAGTAGTTCAGATTCATTGTCATCTATGGGTTTCTTACATGGTTACATGGCTCGAATTCTTGGCCCTGAAAAAAAGCTATCACGCGCTATGGACAGAGCTGGAAGAACATCTGACAGATTTTTTTATACCGACTGACGACACAGAACCTCTAACTGCCTTTCGAAAGCAGTATAGAGTTATAATGCCAGCGATAGAGCACAGATCGCACCGGGGCAAGCAACTTAGCTTAAGTGATCTGGCAAGGTTATTAATATTTTTGCTGAAAGCCAAATTGTTCTAAAAGCAACAATGCTCTAGGTCCTTGAATTATCTCGAGCACAAGAACAGCATATCACCGGACACCAAAGCAATGTGGGAATCCCTGAAACGAAAAAGCTTATCAGTTAGCAAAGACCTCCGCAGGAAAGATCATAGGCTCTGGATCGGTAATTGGTATATCGAAAGGTAGGATAAGTTCGCTACTCGAACAGGTTCTACGTCGATCCAGATACTGTTAATGGAGGGACACAGACAGCTGCATCACCAAGATGTTCACTCCAGAGATGAGCTGACAAACATCCGAATTTTTGTAAAAATCTGGCGCGGTCAAAGTGTAAGCTAATGGTGGGAATACTAACAAGAATCATCATCATTTGAATAAACATATGGTACGGTTTGAAGTATGCAATGATCCAATATACCGTTTTTGTCTTGACTCTTGAGGAGGATGAAAACGTTCCTCACATTGTGGAAGAATGTATGGTTCTTTCAGGTCTCCGAAGCGACATGTTAGAATTAAGCTATCGGATTTAATATTTATGTAAAGCAGATCAAATTCAAGATTCAATTTTTTCAAAAAGGTCTTTAGCTCTTGAACATTATAAATTATAATGGGATAAGGGACTTGATAGTCTATATTTCAGACTTAAGACTACATAGTAGCCACGTCTTAAAAAAAATAAGACGCGTGCGCCAAGAGCTGCGTAACCAAGGGGGTGTTTGTTAGTATGAAAATTGACAGCACCTTTAACTACAAGAAGGCACGCACAAGAAGCTTGTATGAAAGTGGTGTAACAATTTGGAACTGTCGATAAGCCGATTGAAACTGTCGAATTTGAAACTGTCGATAAAAACAAATGTATTTTCAAGAAGAGGAGAAGCCTCAATTTAATCTTCTACTGTTCTTACCGGTGAGTTCATGCAACTATCACAAGAGGTTAGATACTGAGTGGTGATCATCAATAACAAGCATACCTTAAACTCACACCTGAATATATATCGGACAAGACCAACAAAGTTTTCTTCTCCTGCAGAAATTTGTTCGGACACACTTAGGGTCTTAGCCCAAAAATAATATTTTGGTTTCACCAAAACATTATAAAAAAAATTTCAACATATAATGCTTAGGAAGCCTTATTTTATTGGCCTAAAATTCGCGGAATATCTGCTTAAAATATGTTTACAAAAATATAAGGAGTTGTTTCTTGGTGTCGAACTATTGAATCGAACTACCTACGCTCATTACAATATAATGCCACTATTTTGTATAGTTATACCGATGGGTTTCGAACCAATGTGAGAACAGAAGCATGAGTTTCTCGTCCTAGAATAAAACAAAAAATTGACTAAAATTGTTGGAAAATGAATTTGGAATTATGTAATACTTACCACAATCGAATTGAAATCTATATTATCTGACAGACACACTGCACTTTTTGGCACTAAAATCTATGAGCGTTGATTCCAAACTAGCATGGAAATGCCAGCAAAATCTGTTAAAAGTTTTCTACAATAATAGTGTCACAGTTGCCTGGCCCACCCAGACACACATAGATACAATACTATTAACCAAGCTTTAGAACATGGTATCAATGCAAAGTTTATTGGATTGGAGCAGAAACATGATCCGTCATGAACAAGACTTCACTTAAAAACACAACCCAGAAACGCAAACAGGAACAAAACGTTAAATTATCGAACAATCGAGAGGGACTAGTACACTTTAAGAAGTTGCTAGGTAATCTTCCTGTTTCATCCCTATAAAAATAATAATCGAAAAAATGAATATTCTTCAACTCAGACATAGTGGGACACGTCATCTGCAATTATACTGAGCAAGTTTCTAAGCTACTAGTCAGCGATTTTACTAGTTGCTAGTCAGCTTCACATAGTGTAATATGGTTTACTAGCTAACAAACAGTTTTTTTTTAATAAAAAGTGTTGTTTAGTAGGAACTACAAAATGTGTCACAACAACACATAGATACCTTTTAAGACATAGGTCTCACAACAACATGCGTATTTAGGTGTTGGTGGACGCTTTTTTTAAATCTTTGTGGATTGAAGGCACTCGAGACTATTGATTCGGGCAAAGCATTCCATTTATACGAGGTACGCACAAAGAAAATCCTTTGCATTTTATTACTATGACAGTGAGTATTCTGGACAGTCCGACTGTATTCACAAACCAATTGACGAGTCAAACGGGGAAAAACATATGTCTGAGGCATTATGGACCTGATTTCATCCGAGCACTGCTGGTGACAATATTTATAAAAAACAACGAGATCAACAACAGTGCGACGATGTTGTAGGGAATCAAGATTTAATGTTAAATTTCGATCACTAACAATTCGTACAGCACGCTTTTGAACAGAGTCCAAAAGAGCTAGGATAGTAACAGATGAAGCGCAAAAAAACTTGACAACAATACTCCATACAGGGACGGACTTATAGGACTTATAAATGTGGAGTATATTTTTACATCTATTGAGGAGGCCGAGTTTTCTTGACGCGCTCTTTGCCATGGCCATTATATGATCGTTCCAGAGTAAGTCATTGGAAATTGTGACTCCCAGTAAACGAATGCTTTCACATTTGTCTATTTAGTCGTCACACATATTAATTGAAATATCGTTGGGAACTCGGTCTTTGATCTGGAAACAATCAATAGCTGTGTTTTGGTGGAATTAAAATTGACCAAATTTTGTCACCCCAATCGGCGACTTTTTTTAGGTACTCGTTTACATTTATGGCAGCGTCTCTCCGGGCGGGATTTATTCGTTCATGCATTTTACCCTTTGAAGATAGGGGGACGAATGACTTGTGCAGAATACTATCATCTGCAAAACTATTTATTGGGTTACTGGTGATTTGCAACAATTCGTTGATATAAATTAAAAATAAAGTGGGGGATAAAACTGAGCCTTGGGGTACACCAGCGGTTATTAATTTAGACGCAGAAGAAAAGCCATCTATAGATACCGAGATGTATCGGTTAGACAGAAAATTTTGATTCAACTTCACGGCTGCGGGATGAAAACCGTACGCAACCAGCTTGTTGATCAAGTTGACATGCCAGATTCGATCAAATGCTTTTGAGATGTCTAATGCGATCACATACGTTACACCACTTTTCTCAAGTATGCTATTCCAAAGATGTGCCACATAGTTCAATAGATCGGTTGTTGATCTTTTGTTTCTAAAACCGTATTGGCTGTCAGATATCACATGGTTGTCTTCCAAAAATTTGGATATGTGTGAATTAATATAGTGCTCGTATATTTTAGACATGACTGGGAGTAAGGCTATTGGTCTATAATTTGAAATATCACATTTTGTTCCTTTTTTTGGGACAGGCTAGACATTGGCCAACTTCCAGCAGGATGGAAAAATACCAGATTTATAAGATTTATAGAATATTTTGGTGAGAGTTGGTGCAAGTTTTCTTGAAAATGTTTTTAGAATAACAGGAGGACTGTTGTCCAGACCAGAGGCTTTGTTGTTGTTTAACCCTTAAAAGTTTTTCGACAATTTTGAGTTTAAAATGTAATTGTTTCTTATTAACTCCTGAAAACTGGATTTGGGGTATTTCTTTAGGAGTTTCTAAAACTGTTGAATTTGAAGCAAAGCGTTCCGCGAACAATGTAGCTTTCCTTGCAGGGTCAGTAATGATTGAGTCACCACTCACCATTAATGATAGGAGAGATAGAAGATTTAGTACCAGAATTTAAAAAATTAATGGCACTGTAAAAACTATTGTCAGTAATTGACATACTCGAAAGTTTTGTCGTTTCGCTCTGTCAATCTCTGCTTTTTCGTTTTCAATTATTTGGTTTGATATTTTATTAGCCTATAAATATTGGGATCGATATTATTAATAATTTACAAAGAAAATTGAGATGTACTTTTAAACGCATCGATAATAAGCTTGTAAATTCCATCAATGTAATCGACACTTAAGTGCATTCTATAATAATAGAACAAACATTGAAACAAATACATAATTTGGAACCAACAAAGTTGACAAAGAATGAATGGTAGCATGAAAATAACAAATTTGTGAAAAGGAATCGCCGTTTTAAAAATTTAATTTGTTGCTAAGGAAAAGTCTTAAACATAGTTAAAACCAACTTTACTGTGTATACAAACAGTAACCAAGTTGCAAATCGATTAAATTTCAAGTGAAAGAGAACTTCATGTATGTAGTAAAACTAATATCTTTAGTAGTAAAAAAACCGAACCAACATTTCATTTTTGCACAAAAAATTCCTCATTGTTACATCTCAATGGGGTAACGACACCTGTTAAACCTAATGGTAACGAATATGCTCTTCAAAACAATAATAGAATCAACATTTCATTAGATTATTTTATTCCCAATCATAAAACAAACAAAACTTTGTTATTCGTACACGTAATCATCAGTTCTATTGATTCATTGGAATTATTTTCAACAAAAACTGATGTCTAGACTCAACAATTTTCACAATGTATCAAATCAAAATCGTCAAAGAAAATCTAATTTTCATTATTTTGCAAGAAAAAAAATCATTGAAAAAATTGGTAAGAAATATTCTGCGAAAGACTTAAAATATTCTAAGAACCGTTTCAGGAAATTGTAATATATAATTTGCACAAAAAAATTTCTATGATGTGAACCTTTTTTATACTTTTGTTTTTCTTACTATACGGTGGTCAGTTTAGCGTCACTATTTTCTTCCCTGCTTTATCTTAATTAAATATGAGTATCTCTTTCTGAAGAATTTTTAATATACATATTTTTTTCATCCAGACTCCAGTCAAATTATGAATTTACTACAACAAATTTATTTGATTTTTATAAATTTAATCAAATAAAAGCTTTGAGTGTAACCATGAACACCTTATTCAAATAAATCAATAACTTCCATAGTAAATAACAAAACACAACTCACCACAATCGATCCGTCGAAATTTCTTAAATTTTTCTTTGTTAAATTATTATGTAAATTTAAATCATTATTTTTAGGATCTTGAGATAACTTTTCATATTTATTAGAATAATTATTTGCACTTTTAACATTTTTCATTTTTAATTTAATATATTTATTTTAATTTACATTTTAATAAAACAATTTTATGTTAAAATTAATTTTTTGTAAGCAAAACAGTACAATTTTGCTGTCACACCGACAAAACCTCAACTAAATTTAACATACAATTACAATCTTAAAATTTCAAACAAAAATGTACACACATTCAAATCGAACACACGAACGAGCAACGAATGATTTTAGACAGATTTTTTTTATGTATAATTGAATCATGAATGACATAAAACAACATTACAAAATGTGCCGGTTTGTTGTTAATTGTGAGGAAATTGTAGTAGATTATTATATGAAAATGTATTGTATAAAATATAGAGAACATTAAGGGATTGATTTAAAATTTAAGCATAGTCTACACCAGTGGTTCTCAAAGCGTGTTCCGCGGAACACTGGTGTTCCGCGATGCACTTTCAAGTGTTCCGCGAAAAAATTAAATAATCATATATAATATCACGAGTCGTCAAATAATAGTCGTTTATTTTTCATAATCATTATTACGAATGTCATTTGAGGTCCCGAGTGTGCGTAGTATGTAGGAAATTTTTAACCTCAAATGGCATGAGTGGTAATGTTGAAAAATAATCGACTAATAATTTGGTGACGAGTTGTATTTAGCAGACAATTTAACAAACAGAAATAGTAACATTTAGGGTTACCAACTCTTGAAAGCGCGCGACCCGGAGATTTTATAATTTACAAAAATATAATTCAACTAGGGGACCCCTGTGCATTTGCACAAATTTTAAAACTGTTGTGTTTATAGATACAACATATAAGTTACAATCATGTTTAAACGATTCCATTTATTAATTATATTAGAAAACAATTACACAATTCAATGATAGTAACAAATACATGTGTTAACTTAAGATGAACATAAAAAGTGACAGCTGCTATATCTGCTTTATATTCAGGGTTGCCAACACCTCCCTTTTAGTATAGCTCATAATCTCTTAAATGGAACGGGGTAATCCTGGATCTTGAAGGCCTAATGAGGTGTGTATTTCCAGTGTTGAATGGTGAACCCATTCGAGCTTCATTTTGTGAAGGCAATGGTGAACTTGCCCTTAGTGTTGTTGGTGTAGGTGGATTTTCTTCTGGAGGTGCAACTTCAGCGCGCGTTTGCAATTGACTTAACCCGAATGAATTCATTAGAATATCTAATGGTAGTTGTGGCGATGATATTATTGGTTGCTCAATACAGGAGTCTTCTAATGTTCGAGCTCTGAGTTGATTTATGTGAATACGAATTAAATGTTTGTTATGTTCCAACATTACATTATACATAACATGGCCAATCCTTTCAATGACTATACCACTAGACCAACGAAATCGCTGATGATGTGAATGAACTTTAGCATAGACTGCGTCCCTTGGATTGAAGCTTCGTCTACGGGCTGAATACTGTTTGTTAAACTGTTCATTTTGTTTTGATTTTTGAGCTGCAAGTTCGTTGTTTACATTATTTGATGTTACTTCAGATTTTGGAAATAGTAAGTCCAATTTGATTTTCATTTTTCTTCCCAGCATGACTTCAGCAGGAGATTTTCGGTCAGGTGTATTTTTGTTAGGAGTTGAACGATATGTATGAAGAAACACTTGTAGTGATTTGTCCAAATCCCCTCCGTCGTTAATTTTTTTCAACGCTCGTTTAAGAGTGTCAACAAAGCGTTCCGCCTGCCCGTTCGACTGCGGGTGATATGGTGCAGTGCGGATATGCTGGATTCCATTTTCCTTACAGAAACTTTCAAATTGTGTTGAAGAAAATTGTGTGCCATTATCGGATACAATTGTATCTGGTAATCCGAACTGTGCAAACACTTTGTTTAGGATATTGATCGTTTGTGATGACGTAGTTGAATTTGTTCGATAAATTTCTGGCCATTTGGAATACGCATCCACGATTACTAAGAAACTTTGGCCTTCGTATGGCCCGGCGTAATCAATATGAAGACGGCTCCATTGTCGTTCTGGTACAGGCCAGGAATGTAAATGTGATTTTACCGGTGATTTGGCTACACTCATGCATTTTGGGCATTTTTTTACCATTTCAAGGATATCAGCGTCCATGTTTGGCCAGTAAACATAGCTTCTAGCTATGGATTTCATTCTTTCTACGCCCTGATGACCATGGTGTAGCTGGTTTAAAATTTTATATTGGAAATTTTTGGGAATGACAATTCTGTCACCAAACATAATACATTCCTTGACGATGGTCAAACTTGTTTGACGTGTAAAGAATTGTTTAACTACAATATTTTCGATGTTGTGTATGCTTGATGGCCACCCATCTTTGATATATTGCATGACATTTCGTAACAGTGGACATTTGTTTGTTGCGTCTTGGATCATTAAAAATGTGACTGGAGTATTGACAATTGATTCGTTCAATGCAAAATTAATATCCTCCTCAAGATGAATTGATGCGATGACATAATCCTCATCAGGTTTTGTATGTGAATCTATCAATCTTGAAAGAATGTCGGCATGTCCGAATTCTTTTGTTGAAATATATTCGATTTTAAAATCGTATAGAAGTAATGTTAGCGCCCACCTCTGTAGTCTATTTGCTGTATATATCGGTATTCCTTTTTTTGACCCGAATATTGATAAGAGAGGCTTATGGTCAGTTTGAAGAATGAATCTTCGACCAAAAATCATCCGATGAAACTTCGTTACAGCAAAAATTAAACCTAGCGCCTCTTTCTCGATTTGGCTGTAGTTTTTTATAGTTGATGTAAGCGTTCTCGATGCATGACTTATTGCTTTTATGGAACCATTGGGAAATTTATGCAAGATACATGCTCCAATACCTGTACTTGAAGCATCTGCTGCAACTATTATTTCAAATTTTGGATTGTAATGAGTTAACATTAAATCTGATGATAATATATTTTTGAATGATTCAAATGAGCGTTGACATGCTGTTGACCATTCCCAATTGGTGTTTTGAACTAGTAATGCGTCCATTGGTTTTCGTAATTCGTGCATACTTCTAATGAATTTTCCATAATAATTTATGGCGCCCAGATAAGATTGTAGCGAAGCAATATCTTTTGGTGGTGGCATGTTGGAGATTGCTTCGGTTTTGCATGGATCTGGACGTATACCATGTCTGTCAATTACGTATCCCAGATATTTAATTTTTGACATGAAAAAATTACATTTGTCAAATTTTAGGTGAAATCCGAATTCTTGAATACGTTTTAGAACGTTTATTAAGTTTTTCTTATGTTCAGCCGCATCTTTACCTGATACCAATATGATCAATGACCAAATATGATCAATGTATGCTGCTGTACCATCGAGGTCATCCACCATTGTGCTCATTATTTGCTGAAATGCACCTGGAGCTGACTTGATGCCTAGTGGTAATCTATTAAATTTGTACAAGCCTCGATGTGTGTTTATGGTGAGCAGCTTACGAGATTCTTCGGACACTTCCACTTGTAAGAATGCGTCAGAAAAATCTAGCTGACTAAAGACGGTTGCATTGGAAATTTTTGCTAGGATGTCTTCCGGAAGTGGAAGTGGAAATTGATGTGGTTCCAGAGCTTCATTTAATCCGGTTGAATAGTCTGCACAAATTCGAATTGAGCCATTACTTTTTTTTACCACAACAATAGGTGCAGCCCAATCGGAATAATCTACTGGTGTTATTATTCCCAATTGTTGAAGACGTTGTAGTTCATCATCAATTTTAGATAATGCGGCAAAAGCAACTGGTCGTTTGGCTCTAAATACAGGCTTAACATCTGGTTTTTTGTGAATTACAACTTGTGTTTTTTTGCAACACCCTAATGTTTCTTGAAATACATCTGGAAATTGCGATTTCAAATCATTTACTAAATTATCTGATGGTGATGATGTTACTTGATTACAAATTTGATTAAATGGTAAACTCCACAAGTCAAATTTTCCAATCCAATCGATACCTAATATATTAAGATCTTCATTGGTTGATACAAAATATTTGCCCTGTCCGACATCTTCATTGAATGAAATTTCGCAAACAATTTTACCAATAAGTTCCAATGTTTGCCCTGATGCTGTTTGAGCTGTATCTGTTGTGGTTTTTATTGGTGGTTCTCCAATCTTATGCCACATCGTTTGGGAAATTATTGTGATATCAGATGTATCGAGTTGGAGTTTAATCAGTACGTTGTTTATGAATACGGATATATATTTTCGTTTTGAAATCAGATCCAAACTATTAACAGAAAAAATTACTTTTGAAAATTTTTTATTATAATTATGTGAATTCTTGGTACTTATCTGTTTATGTGATGCGTGTTCATTGCAGATACAGTAGCCTTCCTTATGTCCTATTTGATTGCACTGTTGACACTTGTGATTTTTATATGAGCAATCTTTTGCAAAATGCATATTACCACAAAACCAACAAGGTTTCCTTGGCATTGTTGAAACTGTGTTTTGTGAATGTGTTGCCTGTGCTGAGTTAAAGGACGATTGATTCTGATAATTTTGAAATTTTCCTTCTGATTGTGGTGACGGATAATTTTGTTTATCATAAAATTTCTGATTACTATCTGTTTTCGTATTTCTGATTGCTTTGATTGATGAATTGTGATTTTCAATCAAACTAGTGTCCTGTTTAATGTTGATGACACGCTGACATTCGTCAGTCAAATCGGATAACTTCAATTTACCATCTTTGTCATTTTCAATTTGTTGATACAATCTCGTTCGAAAATCAGCGTCTGTAGATGAGCGAAGACCGCTAATGAAAAATAGACATTTGAACTGTTCTACTGTAAGAGTTGCCAATTGTGACCTTTCACACTGTTTATTAATACGTGCAGCATACGAAACAAAATCTTCGGATGTTTGTTTTTCAATTAAAAAACATTCAAAACGTTGTCTAAACATTGACTTTTGAGGACCAAAAATTTTTTTGAGGTTAACCAAACTTTCAGCAAATGAAAATTCTTTTGGCAATTTTGGCAAAATATAGTTGGAATACTTTTCAAAATTTGTGCTGTGTAGTTTCTGTAAAAGTATTCTGACCTTGACGGAGTCATCTAACGTATTTCCGTCTTCCTCAAATAGCTGTTCGTATCGACTGTACCATGATTCGAAAAAAATTTCTGATTCCGGATCGAAACAAAATTCTGATATTGAATTTAAAATTTTCGTTTCAGCATCTGGTTTGGATGTTATATTGTTTTTGGTGTTTAACAATTGTTTGATTGTGGTGTCCTGATTTACCACTATCAATGTTAATTTTTCAAGAACTTCCTTCAAATTTTCCATTTTTTTAGGTTAGGTATTTTTTTTTTGTTTATTTTGTTAAATATCAAAATTATTTTATAATTAATGTTACCTTCCTCGTCGCCAATTATGTTGTGTTTATAGATACAACATATAAGTTACAATCATGTTTAAACGATTCCATTTATTAATTATATTAGAAAACAATTACACAATTCAATGATAGTAACAAATACATGTGTTAACTTAAGATGAACATAAAAAGTGACAGCTGCTATATCTGCTTTATATTCAGGGTTGCCAACAAAAACAAATATTTTTTAAGTCTGAAATAAAATCACAATCCAAAATAATACGTTAATCCGCAAGCAAAGCATAAACTGAAATTGAAATGAGAATAAAATTTGGAAGAAATCAAAACCTCCTAAATCATAGCCCTACTGATTCAAGCCATTTGCAATAAACAATGAACATTGCCATATGCCAAAAATTGGTGTTTTTGATTAAATCCTTTTGAATTTTTTGTATATGGAGTTTTATTTTTCCAGTTGGCGTTATGACGATTTTTTGAATTTTTTGAAGTGAAACTTCTTTATCGGCGTATGAGAGAAATTTTAAAGCAGTATAAAATTTAAAAAAATCGTCACGATTTTCGGTTACGTTGTTTTTTATAAATTTTAATTTTGTTTTGATAATTTTATTTTTATTAACAGAGCATGCACAATGAAAATACTTTTACTCATGAAAGTTTGTATGAATATTTATTTTGAAAAAAAAAGTTTATTTTTGAAATACTTTTTCCTCAATGAAAAAGTTAAAAATTTCTTAACTTTTTCCTCATGATTAGTAGAGAATTGAGCTACCTACATTTTAAAGCATTGTATTTCTATTAAAAAATAATAATAAACAGTTGCTCAAATCTCATGAGGAAAACCTCATACATTGTGTATGCACCGTTATTTATTTAGTATTGTACTAAATGTTATATGGATATGTCGATTGTAGATGGTGGTCATGGTAGTCATGGTGGTCATTGTGGTCAAGGTGACCATGGTGGTCATGGTAGTCATGGTGGTAATAGTGGTCATGGTGGTCATGGTGGTCATGGTGGTCATAGTGGTAATGGTGTTCACGGTGGTAATGGTGGTCATGGTGGTCATGGTGGTCATGGTGGTCACAGTGGTCACAGTTGTCATGGTGGTCATGGTGTTCATTGTAGTCATGGTGGTCATGATGGTCATGGTGGTCACGGTGGTCATGGTGGTCATGGTGTTCACGGTGGTCATGATGGTCATGTTGGTCATGGCGGTCATGGTGGTCATGGTAGTCATGGTGGTCAAGGTGGTCATGGTGGTCATGGTGGTCATGGTGGTCATAGTGGTTATGGTGGTCATGGTGGTAATGGTGGTCACGTTGGTCATGGTGGTCATGGTGTTCAAGGTTGTCATGGTGGTCATGGTTAATGGTGGTCATGGTGGTCTTAGTGGTCATGGTGGTCATAGTGGTCATGGTGGTTGTGGTGGTCACGGTGGTCATGGTAGTCATGGAGTTCACGGTGGTCATGGTGGTCATGGTGGTCATGGTGGTCATGGCGGTCATGGTGGTCATAGTGGTCATGGTGGTTATGGTGGTCATAGTGGTCACGGTGGTCATGGTGGTCATGGTGTTCACGGTGGTCATGATGGTCATGGTGTTCATGCTGGTCATGGTGGTCATGGTGGTCATAGTGGTCATGGTGGTTATGGTGGTCACGGTGGTCATTATGGTCACGCTGGTCATGATAGTCATGGTGGTCACGGTGGTCATGGTGGTTATGGTGATCATGGTGGTCATGGTGGTTATGGTGGTCACGATGGTCACGGTGATCATGGAGGTCATGGTGGTTATGGTGGTCACGGTGGTCATGGTGGTCACAGTGGTCATGATGGTCATGGTGTTCACGGTGGTCATGATGGTCATGTTGGTCATGGCGGTCATGGTGGACGTGGTGGTCAAGGTGGTCATGGTGGTCATGGTGGTAATGTGGTCACGGTGGTCATGGTGAATTGGAGTGTATCAGAGATTTATACGAATATATATACTCACCAAACAATTGGTTATCAATAATCGGCGTTTTTTTCCTAAGCCTTATCTACCCAATTTCTGTGAAGTTCTAAATTGTAGAAAAATGATATGTCATAAAGAAGTTTCACTTCTTACCTGTGTACTCTGGTACACACACTACTTTTTATATTGAGTTTTAATTTCAAAATTGCGCTACAAGTTCACGATTTTGTTTGTACTAAAAATGAGTTAGGCTTCTATATTGGGGGTTTTTGATTGATTTTGATTTTAATTCAAAAAATTTCGTTTATTTGTTTCGTTTATTTTAGTCTCTTTTGATTTTTTATAACTTTTTGTATTCTCTTCTTTCTCTTCTGTATTCTCTTCTTTCTTATGGCTACGCTTTTTCGTGGCTTGTGTATTATATATATGATAAAAATTTAAATTAATTTAATCTCTATCATGCTTTATAATGAAATTAATACAGCATAATCTACATTTTCCTGTAAACTAATTAACTTTTTCGAGCCCCTCATAGTTTTGATTTTTCAACCATTGAACGAGATGTAATAACATTTTATTTTATTGTCATTGTTTTGTTTGGGATTATTTTCATTTGACTGATATTTATTATTTAATAGTAAAATTAACATACGCACAGTTTTATATGGGCAACTAATTAAATTCAAATGTCAAAACCATTCAAAATTAACAACAAAAAACTATTAACATTAACCCAATATAGACATAAAACATCAATTAGCTTATACGTAATATGGAAAAACAAAATATCCAATGAACCAACATAAATAACCAAAAAACTCATTGCAAAACTAAACTCGGCCGTTTTCTAATGCACAGAGTTTCGTTTTTTTTTTGTTTTCAAACGAATTCTGTTTTTTTAAATTGAAAAAAATTTGACATTTTTTTATTTTTATGTAATTATTATTTCGCCCGGAGATTTGCCTTCTAAACCCTGAGCCCGGAGATTTGCCGGCAAACCCTGAGTCTCCGGGTGAAAAATACTCAGTTGGCAACCCTAGTAACATTATTTCATACAACATAATCATACATAATAAAATATTATTTCATCGTAGTGTTACAAATTACAATTACAAATTTATTACATTACAAATTTATGTTATAAATTTGTAATTTATTTTTGACAAATAAACATAAACATGCAATCATTTATGAATGAAAACGGACATTTTTACTATTTGCAAATTGCATTTTCACATAATTTTGTATGTGAATTTTTGTTTTAAATTAATATATTAAGTAGGCCGAAAATATTCGCTGTTCCTTCCCACCAGAGAAAAAAGTAGTGTGTGTACCAGAGTACACAGGTAAAAAGTGAAACTTCTTTATGACATATCATTTTTCTACTATTTAGAACTTCACAGAAATTGGGTAGATAAGGCTTAGGAAAAAAACGCCGATTATTGATAACCAATTGTTTGGTGAGTATATATATTCGTATAAATCTCTGATACACTCCAATTCACCATGACCACCGTGACCACATTACCACCATGACCACCATGACCACCTTGACCACCACGTCCACCATGACCGCCATGACCAACATGACCATCATGACCACCGTGAACACCATGACCATCATGACCACTGTGACCACCCTGACCACCGTGACCACCATAACCACCATGACCACCATGATCACCGTGACCATCGTGACCACCATAACCACCATGACCACCATGACCACCATGACCACCGTGAACACCATGACTATCATGACCAGCGTGACCATAATGACCACCGTGACCACCATAACCACCATGACCACTATGACCACCATGACCACCATGACCAGCATGGACACCATGACCATCATGACCACCGTGAACACCATGACCACCATGACCACCGTGACCACTATGACCACCATAACCACCATGACCACTATGACCACCATGACCGCCATGACCACCATGACCACCATGACCACCGTGAACACCATGACCACCAAGACCACCGTGACCACCATAACCACCATGACCACTATGACGACCATGACCACTATGACCACCATGACCACCATTAACCATGACCACCATGACAACCTTGAACACCATGACCACCATGACCAACGTGACCACCATTACCACCATGACCACCATAACCACTATGACCACCATGACCACCATGACCACCATGACCACCTTGACCACCATGACTACCATGACCACCATGACTGCCATGACCAACATGACCATCATGACCACCGTGAACACCATGACCACCATGACCACCGTGACCACCATGACCATCATGACCACCATGACCACCATGACCACAATGAACACCATGACCACCATGACAACTGTGACCACTGTGACCACCATGACCACCATGACCACCATTACCACCGTGAACACCATTACCACTATGACCACCATGACCACCATGACCACCATGACCACTATCACCACCATGACTACCATGACCACCATGGCCACCATGACCACAATGACCACCATGACTACCATGACCACCACCTACAATCGACATATCCATATAACATTTAGTACAATCCTAAATAAATAACGGTGCATGCACAATGTATGAGGTTTTCCTCATGAGATTTGAGCAACTGTTTATTATTATTTTTTAATAGAAATACAATGCTTTAAAATGTAGGTAGCTCAATTCTCTACTAATCATGAGGAAAAAGTTAAGAAATTTTTAACTTTTTCATTGAGGAAAAAGTATTTCAAAAATAAACTTTTTTTTTTTCAAAATATTCATACAAACTTTCATGAGTAAAAGTATTTTCATTGTGCATGCTCTGTTAATAAAATTATCAAAACAAAATTAAAATTTATAAAAAACAACGTAACCGAAAATCGTGACGATTTTTTTAAATTTTATGCTGCTTTAAAATTTCTCTCATACGCCGATAAAGAAGTTCCACTTCAAAAATAATCGAAACAATCCGTTTTGATTTGTAAAAAAATAGTAAATGAAGCGTTTTTATTGGACCTTATCGAAACTTTATGTAGTGAGTTGAATTGTCAATTCAATTAAAAATTGTTTGAAAATAAAAATCAATTCAATGTAAAATATACACGTACGTAAAATTTACAGGTTTCTTGGCTTTGTATGAATAAAAATATCTTTCGGGTTAAAATTACGTCTTGGAAACATAAAATATTATTGCAGTTATTAAAATTCTCCTTTTACACATAAATAAAAAATGTATGAAGTTTTTGTTTCACACAATATGAACAATATGATTGAATAAGAAAGCCGTTTATGTCTTCCGAATTTTCTAGTTTTACTTTAA
Organism: Diogma glabrata; assembly: GCA_963693315.1. Taxonomy (NCBI): domain Eukaryota; kingdom Metazoa; phylum Arthropoda; class Insecta; order Diptera; family Cylindrotomidae; genus Diogma; species Diogma glabrata. Next base: position 166,241,663 of record OY856187.1, read on the forward strand.
ATGAAGAAGAAGAATTGACGTCGCCTTCTTCAGATCGTGGATTAAAATTACAGTTCCATGAAAACACTCCTGAAAATTTTTGGATCTCTGTTAAAGATGAATACCCGAGTATAAGCAAAAAATCCCTAAACATATTATTGTTATTTTCCACGTCAAAACTTTGCGAAGCAGGATTTACAACTATGGCCAATATAAAGACAAGCAAACGCAAGAGACTATGGAATTTAGAAGACAAAACGCGTTATCATTTATTCGTCCCAATATCGCTGAGATCTGTAAAGATCTTCAAGCTCATGAATCGCATTAAGTTTGAGATTTTTTTAAAAGTATTGTAATTTTAATTGTGCTTTCAATAAATATATTTGCATCAATCAATATCGGTGCATATTTTATTTATATACATGGTTAGTTCTACACACAAAGGAAGAAAATAGAGCTAATTATGGCACGACATGTTTTTTGCGTATAAGTTCTGTATAAGTAGTTTTAGTATAAGTAGATTAGTTAAAATTGATGACGTTCTTTCAACTTTTTTGAATGTGGCCAGTAAAAAAAAAAAATACATGAGTCAAAATTAAAAAAATATCCTTCTTACTCCTAAATTAACTTAAAATTATGTCAATATTATCTCAAAATACGAAATAAATATTTATCTAAGTCAAATTTCGCTTTCAAAACTTCCAGGAGACTGAGACCAGGGGACTGATAATTTATCAATATTGGTCTTAAAAATGACAAAATTACGTCTTATAAAAAAATAAACGAATTCTATACCAAGGGACTACATATTCACGACGTATATGACTGTAAAATTACCTGTAATTAAAATACTTTTTACGAAAATACTTGCCAGGAGACTGATAATTTGACTGAACAAAACACGATCTTGCTGCCAATAATGACTGTTTTGATTGATAAAACCTCGGACTAAGAAAAACACTTGCAACACTATATTTATTGAACTTTAATTAACTCATGTGACGAGCGATAACTTGATAGAAATATGAATTTCCTTTATTTTCAATGTGTTTTGAATGGGCTGGAGAATGATAAAAATTCGGGGGACAGACTTTAATAGGATATGTCTTATATGAAATATAGAGTAATTTTATGATTATTTACACATTGCTAACGCATTATTATTCAAAATTATAACTGCAGTGTAAATTTGTCTCTACACACTTAGCATCATTGATTATTTAGTTTACCAGCTTTGACTTTCAAAGATGGACAAGCCAGAGGACTGATAATTTTACGTTTTGCATGATATTTTTTGTAAGAAATCTATTTCGACGGATTTACTTTGGGTGACCTGCTAGACATAGTTAAGGTTTACAAATTTCATTTGAAAAAACATTTTTGAAGTGAAACTTCTTTATCGGCGTATGAGAGAAATTTTAAAGCAGTATAAAATTTAAAAAAATCGTCACGATTTTCGGTTACGTTGTTTTTTATAAATTTTAATTTTGTTTTGATAATTTTATTTTTATTAACAGAGCATGCACAATGAAAATACTTTTACTCATGAAAGTTTGTATGAATATTTATTTTGAAAAAAAAAAAGTTTATTTTTGAAATACTTTTTCCTCAATGAAAAAGTTAAAAATTTCTTAACTTTTTCCTCATGATTAGTAGAGAATTGAGCTACCTACATTTTAAAGCATTGTATTTCTATTAAAAAATAATAATAAACAGTTGCTCAAATCTCATGAGGAAAACCTCATACATTGTGCATGCACCGTTATTTATTTAGGATTGTACTAAATGTTATATGGATATGTCGATTGTAGGTGGTGGTCATGGTAGTCATGGTGGTCATTGTGGTCATGGTGGCCATGGTGGTCATGGTAGTCATGGTGGTGATAGTGGTCATGGTGGTCATGGTGGTCATGGTGGTCATGGTGGTCATAGTGGTAATGGTGTTCACGGTGGTAATGGTGGTCATGGTGGTCATGGTGGTCACAGTGGTCACAGTTGTCATGGTGGTCATGGTGTTCATTGTGGTCATGGTGGTCATGGTGGTCATGATGGTCATGGTGGTCACGGTGGTCATGGTGGTCATGGTGTTCACGGTGGTCATGATGGTCATGTTGGTCATGGCGGTCATGGTGGTCATGGTAGTCATGGTGGTCAAGGTGGTCATGGTGGTCATGGTGGTCATGGTGGTCATAGTGGTTATGGTGGTCATGGTGGTAATGGTGGTCACTTTGGTCATGGTGGTCATGGTGGTCATAGTGGTCATGGTGGTCATAGTGGTCATGGTGGTTATGGTGGTCACGGTGGTCATGGTGGTCATGGTGTTCACGGTGGTCATGGTGGTCATGGTGGTCACGGTGGTCATGGTGGTCATGGTGTTCACGGTGGTCATGATGGTCATGGTGTTCATGCTGGTCATGGTGGTCATGGTGGTCATAGTGGTCATGGTGGTCATGGTGTTCATGCTGGTCATGGTGGTCATGGTGGTCATAGTGGTCATGGTGGTTATGGTGGTCACGGTGGTCATTATGGTCACGCTGGTCATGATAGTCATGGTGGTCACGGTGGTCATGGTGGTTATGGTGGTCATGGTGGTCATGGTGGTTATGGTGGTCACGATGGTCACGGTGATCATGGTGGTCATGGTGGTTATGGTGGTCACGGTGGTCATGGTGGTCACAGTGGTCATGATGGTCATGGTGTTCACGGTGGTCATGATGGTCATGTTGGTCATGGCGGTCATGGTGGACGTGGTGGTCAAGGTGGTCATGGTGGTCATGGTGGTAATGTGGTCACGGTGGTCATGGTGAATTGGAGTGTATCAGAGATTTATACGAATATATATACTCACCAAACAATTGGTTATCAATAATCGGCGTTTTTTTCCTAAGCCTTATCTACCCAATTTCTGTGAAGTTCTAAATAGTAGAAAAATGATATGTCATAAAGAAGTTTCACTTCTTACCTGTGTACTCTGGTACACACACTACTTTTTCTAATATTGTTTGTGTTTTTTATTTATTATTTTGATATAAGTAAATATTAAATTTAACAATTCTGTGGTTTTGATTTATTTTCAAAAATTTAGCTTCCAATAAATAAAACAAAAATCGATTATTATTGTGTAGTTTTTGTTCATAACCTAAAAATAATTGTGTTTCAACCAAGTGAAAGTTTTAAATAAAATTTATGTGGAAGATCAAAATAGTTTTATAAAATATCAGTGTTGTAATGTAACATAATTTAATTTGAACGAAACCACATAGTTTTCATTTACTTTTTGTTTAATAATTTTTATTTTGTTTATTTGCAGGAACTCAAAAACATTGTCAAACGCTATTTTATTTATATGTAACCATGACCACCATGACCACCGTGAACACCATGACTATCATGACCAGCGTGACCATAATGACCACCGTGACCACCATGACCACCATGACCAGCATGAACACCATGACCATCATGACCACCGTGAACACCATGACCACCATGACCACCGTGACCACCATGACCACCATAACAACCATGACCACTATGACCACCATGACCGCCATGACCACCATGACCACCATGACCACCGTGAACACCATGACCACCATGACCACCGTGACCACCATAACCACCATGACCACTATGACCACCATGACCACTATGACCACCATGACCACAATTAACCATGACCACCATGACAACCTTGAACACCATGACCACCATGACCAACGTGACCACCATTACCACCATGACCACCATAACCACTATGACCACCATGACCACCATGACCACCATAACTACCTTGATCACCATGACTACCATGACCACCATGACCGCCTTGACCAACATGACCATCATGACCACCGTGACCACCATGACCACCATGACCACCGTGACCACCATGACCACCGTGACCACCATAACAACCATGACCACTATGACCATCATGACCACCATGACCACCATGACCACAATGAACACCATGACCACCATGACAACTGTGACCACTGTGACCACCATGACCACCATGACCACCATGACCACCGTGAACACCATTACCACTATGAGCACCATGACCACCATCACCACCATGACCACCATGACCACTATTACCACCATGACTACCATGACCACCATGGCCACCATGACCACAATGACCACCATGACTACCATGACCACCATCTACAATCGACATATCCATATAACATTTAGTACAATACTAAATAAATAACGGTGCATGCACAATGTATGAGGTTTTCCTCATGAGTTTGAGCAACTGTTTATTATTATTTTTTAATAGAAATAAAATGCTTTAAAATGTAGGTAGCTCAATTCTCTACTAATCATGAGGAAAAAGTTAAGAAATTTTTAACTTTTTCATTGAGGAAAAAGTATTTCAAAAATAAACTTTTTTTTTCAAAATAAATATTCATACAAACTTTCATGAGTAAAAGTATTTTCATTGTGCATGCTCTGTTAATAAAAATAAAATTATCAAAACAAAATTAAAATTTATAAAAAACAACGTAACCGAAAATCGTGACGATTTTTTTAAATTTTATACTGCTTTAAAATTTCTCTCATACGCCGATAAAGAAGTTTCACTTCAATAAAATACACAACAAATATTTGTTGTTTTTTTGACAATCCTTAAGTTTTCTACGCAAATTTTCGCACTCTTAAATTTATCGTTAAAGATAAAAGTGACAGTTCAACTGAACGAAAAGTTCTTAAGTTTTCGATGGTCGATTATATGTTAAATCCATATGTCGCGTCATTAAGTTACGTTACGTTGTTTTTAAGTTTTGGGTAGTTGAGCTATATATAAACTACCTAAAAACTAAAAAAACCCAAACTTTAGACACAGGTGTTTATAAGCTTACCTGTGACGACTGTAGTAAATTTTATATAGGCCAGACGGGGCGGTCCTTCAAAAAAAGATTTATCGAGCACACCAATGAAATTAACAGAAGCGATCCAAAATCTAGATATGCCCAACATTTGAAAATAGAAAAACACAAATACACCAATATCAACACAAATTTAACCATATTATATAAAAAAAGAAAAGGACAACATCTAGATAGATTGGAAGAAATAGAAATATATAAACATAAAAACAATAACAACATTTTAAATGATAAAATCAACACTAAAACTAACAAAATAAATCACATAATAATAAAAAACAGCAGTTGAAATAGTATATAAGTAATAGTTTAAGCAAAAATTGTAATAATAATTTAAGAACTGAGGATGACGTAAGTCGAAATCGATATTCTATAAAATAAAAAAAAAAAAAAATAAAATAAAATCCAAAATTGTTACTATAAGGAAGTTTATATTATTATTAATAAAATAAAATTAAAAATAAACAGTAAAAAGTATATTTTTAAATATTGCATTTTAATTCAAAAGTGACAAAAGCACACAAACAGTGAATAATATGTAAAACCATAATAACACATATATATAGTCGTTAACGCAAACTTAACGTTAACTTAACGTAAATTTCATTTCATTCTATCTTAAATATTTGGTTAAGGATTTTTTGACGTAATTATTATAAAAACTAAAGAAAACTTCAATTCAATTGAAAGTGTTCATAAAAATAAAATTGTATTCATTAAGAAATGTAAAGGATATAAAAAGAGCGACATTCAAGCCAAATTTCGGCATGAAATTAATATGAAAATAAATTTTTTTATTTTAAATTTTGTATTAAATGTTTATTTTGATTTCATTATTTTAAATTTTGATTTTAAAATCAGTTTGTTGCTTTTAAAGAATTGATTGATTTATAAAATTGATTACAAAACCAAAATTAATATCAAATCAAACGTCAAATAATACGTAATTTCTTACCGACTATAAATCAAAATTTTGTAGTGTCTTAAATTACGGTTAAGTTAAAGCTAACGTTAAGTTAATGTTACCGACTATAAATCGGCCATAAAACATTCAACCTATTAAAAATATCTACGGAAGAAAATAAACGACACAACATGTACAAAATGTACGATTTAGAACTAAGGAATTTGTAAACATTTGTCGTGTTTTCGAATTAAAATAAAGTGACAATTTAGAATTTAATTTGTTTTATTGGTTACATAACATAAAATTTAATATTTGGTCTCAAACCGCCTTAGCTTCGTCCCCATAGTTTCCAAATTCATCATTATTTTCAGATTCGATAAATCCTTCAACTTCCATGTTTATATTGAAAAGAGGAAAGACATCTACACACCTATTACAAGATTGTTAGATGAACTAAATTGGATGAATGTCAAGTAACGAAGTGTCTTAAAAGTTTTAATTTTTATTTTTAAACTCAAACACAATTTGATTCCAACATATCTCTATGATAATATTAATTACGTGAATGCTTCAACGAACTACAATCTCAGAAATGCAGATGACTTCCGACTGCAAAGATTCAACAAAACCTCAACACAGAATACAGCGATATACAGAGGGATAGACATTTTTAACAAACTGCCTAACAACATAAAAAATGAAGAAAACTTTAAGATTTAAAAAATTAGTAGAAATTTTTATTAAAGAAAAATATTGATTGTTTTTAATTTATGTTGATTTGAAAAGAAAAATATGGAAAGAGGTTGTGGAAGTAGTAACATTTATAAAAATAACATTTATAATAAAAAATATAATTTATAATAAAAATAACATTTATAATATAAATAAATATATAAATATATATTTATAATAAAAATAGATAAAGAGAAAATATGGAGGGGCTGAAATCTCACAGCTCTGAGATATCAAGACTTCGGTCTGGGCAAAGGATTTTGATATAGTTTTCGGCAAAAAACTTTCACGAGGACATGGTTTTTAGTTTTGGGCAGCGATGTATATCAAACATAACTCTTTGTTAAAGTACAAGTATTTTTTATATCTGTTTAAAAATTTATTACAAAACTAACACGAAACATCAATACGTTGCCGGAAAATTATAATCAAAATTCCAAAAATATTGTTAAATTAAATAAAATCAAACTTTTTCAAAATTCCAAAAATATTCCAAAAATTAGAATAAAATCAAATATTTAAATTTTTTCTAAATCCCAATAATATTTCAAAAATTCTTACAAATTCAAACTTTTTACAAAATTTTAAAAATATTGCAAAAATTATTACAAAATCAAAAATTGAAACTTTTTTCAAAATTCCAAAAATTATAGTAATATCAAAAATTAAAAATTTTTCAAAATTCTAAAAATATTCCAAAAATTCTTACAAAATCAAAAATTAAAACTTTTGCCTAAATTCTAAAAATATTGCAAAAATTATTAGAAAATCAAAAATACAAACTTTTTCAAAATTCCAAAATATTTCAAAAACTATAACAAATTCAAAAATTTCCATGTCCAATTTCATTTTAAATTACATTTACGTCATAAAAACAGCTACATTTTTTTTCCAAAAAATTGACTAAAAAAATAAATGAAATCATTTTTTGACACACTTGACATTATTTTTTGACAAACTTATAATGCCGTAATTCTCTATAATAATAATAAAATATCATGTCATACAAACTACTAATTTTATTTTTAGGGTTCCGTTTTTTATACGGAACACTATAGGTGAGAGTAAAACGAGTTTTTCACATTATATCGATTATCTCGTAAACTATAAATGCTATGGACTTGAAATTTGAGGTGCGTATAAAACTAATCTGTCCACATGAAATGACGAATACAAATAAAACTAAAGTGGTTTTCGTTTGGTTTACAGGAGTTCGATGTGAGACCTTTGAGAAAATAGATTTTTTTATAGATTCAAGTAGGGTATCATATGAAAGGGCTTCATTTCAGTATGCCTTAAAAATTTATCTTGGAATTTTACACTTCACCATTTTTTGTATAATTCTGAATAATGACGTTTTTTTCGTGTTTTCTTAACTCGATTACCTCCGAACCTAACTGATCGAAAATTTTCAAATGTATTTGGAATGATAGAAAAATTAGTACAGTTTTAATAAAAAATATATAAAAGTGTCATATTCTCATAATTAGATTTATTAAGGGGGTGGATATGAGCAGGGGTAAAAACACTATTTAAAATGTGGTCAAGTGGGGTGTCATTTGAAAGAGCACCTAATTAAGAAATCATTGCAAATTTTTTAAGAAATTTGCAATGCACAGTTTTTGAGTTATTGTCAAAAACATACCGTTCCCCCCCCCCCCCCTTCGTTTCGACACTGATTGACAGAAAAATTTGGAAAAATTCACAGAGTTAGGAAATTTGGTAAATTTTGTATGAAAATTATAGCGAAGTCTCAAATAATTATATTTCTGTGTGTTTAGGGGACCGGGGTAAAGAGGGTAAAAAAAAAACTTTTTTGACCCAAGCGAGTGGGGTATCATTTGAAAGAGCTCTTAATTTAAAATTCGTTGCAATTTTTTTTAGAATTTTTCGGTGCACAGTTTTTGAGTTATGGACAAAAAAGTGCAAAATTCAAACCGTCCCCCCCCCCTACGTTTCGACACTGATTGACAGAAAAATTTGAAAAAATTTACAGAGCTAGGCAATTTGGTAAATTTTGTATGAAAATTATAGCGAAGTCTCAAATAATTATATTTCTGTGTGTTTAGGGGACCGGGGTAAAGAGGGTAAAAAAAAAACTTTTTTGACCCAAGCGAGTGGGGTATCATTTGAAAGAGCTCTTAATTTAAAATTCGTTGCAATTTTTTTTAGAATTTTTCGGTGCACAGTTTTTGAGTTATGATCAAAAATGTTCAAAATTCAAACCGTCCCCCCCCCCCTACGTTTCGACACTGATTGACAGAAAAATTTGAAAAAATTTACAGAGCTAGGCAATTTGGTAAATTTTGTATGAAAATTATAGCGAAGTCTCAAATAATTATATTTCTGAGTGTTTAGGGGACCGGGGTAAAGAGGGTAAAAAAAAAACTTTTTTGACCCAAGCGAGTGGTGTGTCATTTGAAAGAACACTTAATTTAGAATTCGTTGCAATTTTTTTTAGAATTTTGCGGTGCACAGTTTTTGAGTTATGAACAAAAAAGTGCAAAATTCAAACCGTTCCCCCCCCCCTACGTTTCGACACTGATTGACAGAAAAATTTGAAAAAATTCACAGAGTTAGGAAATTTGGTAAATTTTGTATGAAAATTATACCGAAGTGTCAAATAATTATATTTCTGTGTGTTTAGGGCACCGGGGTAGAGAGGGTAAAAAAAAACTTTTTTTGACCCAAGCGAATGGAGTGTCATTTGAAGGAGCACCTAATTTAAAAATCATTGCAATTTTTTTTAGAATTTTGCGGTGCACAGTTTTTGAGTTATGATCAAAAATGTTCAAAATTCAGACCGTCCCCCCGTGTATCAAATATTTATTAATCGTTTTGAAAGGGTAGGAATGGTAAGGTGAAATAAAGCTGTTTTAACCCGAATAGCAATATCGAGTGGGACTGGCGTGTACATTTTTAGTCATGTCATCCTTTATACTGATTCTTAGAGCAATTCTTAATTTTGCAACTCTTTTAGAGTGAATATAACCAGTTATCCAAAAGAAAAGACTTTATTTCAAAATTATCACGGTCCTTTATTGTCTATTGTATTGTATTGTATGCCATAAGTGGGCCCAAAAGGTGGCGTAAATTCTCAAGGTTCAAATCAGATTGATGTGATTTGTTAGTTTGTGTTAAGATCCACGTTTGTAATCCATTCATAATTACTGGTTTAATAAATTTCTTGTATAACTTTAGAAAATGTTGAGTTTTAATTGAATGGTAAGTTCGATAACCTGCAATTATTTTAGGGTTAACATTTGTTTAATATGCTATTGTTTAAGTCAAACATTGATCTTTTGTTAATTTTAAATATTGTTAAAATTATACGTTGTTTTTCAAGCACCGACCTAAATGTCGAACTTATGTAATCTAACACAAAAAAATTGTTGCTATAGAAAGAACTGAAAATTTTAGTAAAGCGATGAGCCTATAATTCTATGGAACACGAAAAATATAGCGAAGCTTCAAGTGATTTTATTTCTATGTGTTTAGGGGATGGGAGTGGGGAAGGGTGAAAAATTGTTTTTTGACCCGCATGAGTGGGATGTCATTTGATAGAGCACCAAAATTAAAAAACAATACAGTTTTTTTAGAATTTTGTTATGCACCGTTTTTGAATTATTCTCAAAAAAGTGCAACAAAAAGTTAGTACCCCCCCCCCCCTATACGTTTCTTCGTTGATTGACAGAAAAATTTGAGAAAATTCATAGAGATAGGAAATTTGATAAACCCTTAACGAAAAATATAGCGAAGCCTCAAGTAGTTTTAATTCTACGTGTTTAGGGGATAGGAGTGGGGAATCGTGAAAAAAAGTTTTTTGGCTCGCATGAGTGTCATTTGAAAGAACACCAAAATTAAGAAACATTACAATTATTTTAGAATCTTGCGATGCACAGTTTTTGAATTATTGTCAACAAAGTCCTATTTTTAGCGTTAACACCACTCCACCCCTAAATTTCGTCGTTGTTTAACAGAATTGAGTCGTTCCTTAGCTACCATAAATAGCTATGGATATCATTTAACCTAAAGTAATATTTTTTATATCATTTCGATCAATTTAGATGAGATTGACATTAACTATTGATATTTACGATGAACCATTTAGTTTTTATGTGTCTATGGTCTGGCAATATAAACCTTTTACAACACAACTTTATGTAAATTATTTTGATATTGTTTTCTTTACATTCACGGAACCCTTGACGAGCGAATTTTATTCGCACTTGTCTGACTTTTTTTCTAAAAGAATTGGGTAAAAAATAAACAAAAATCTTTCTTTTGACACACTTGACAACATTTTTTTAAAAAACTTATAATGCAATAATCTAGTTTTTGATCTCACATACCAATCCCGACCATCAAGATTTCTCCAAATTTAATATTTCTACTAGTAATCATTTAAAATGAACGTTTTTTAAGCCAAAAATATGAAAATTTGCTATTTTTGACACACATAATGATTTTTTTGACACACTTCCGGTACAGTTATCGAACACAGTGTCCTTTCGGACCAGTCCCTTGTGAATACCTATTTTTAGAAAAAAAAATTTTTGAAATCCCTCCAGCCGTTTTCCATGCAGTGTAGGTAGGTTTTTTTGCTTTTTTAGACGTCGAGAAATGCCAAAAAAAGTGGGGGTAAGAATTTCACTTTGAGCTCATGAATGTAATACTTAGGTCTTTCAGACCGAAGTAATAATAATGATAACGATGTTTTAGGCCCGCTATACACTTGAGCTAAACTATGTGAACTATGCGAACTATGTTTTTTGTATACAACGTAATTATACAAACAAACATTACGGAAACAAAACATTTAAAAAAATAAAATAAAAAAGGAAACATTACATTCATTACATTTTGTTTAAAAAATAGTATTCGCGTTAAAACATTATTTTTTTAAAAACATAGTTCGCATAGTTTAGCTCAAGTGTATAGCGGGCCTTATTGTAATTAGAGTTACCTACATTATTGTAAATTTGAAATTGTTAAACTTATAAAAGGTTTTTTTTAATATTAGTTGTATTGAATTCTTCGTTATCCACTTTATAATATAAACAATATTATGAAGCGCACAACAGACAATTATAATTTGTGCAACCTTTTCGGGTGCGTAATGCAACCGTCTAAGTAAACAACGAAATCGTTTTTTTAAAACTCCCATCGTTCATTCCACAATATTTCGCCCTTTGCTGTGCTGTTTGTTAAAACTGCTTTGAGCACTACGGTGAACTGGATTACGAAATGGTGTTAACATCCACGGTTCCTAAGGGTAACCGGCATCACCTGAAACCAAAATTAGTGCATTAAATTATGAAATAAAACAATCGTCAACTATTTATTTACCTAATAATCGGTTAGTTCGGTGACCGTTCACACACAAAGATTGAAAACAAGATCTAGCTGAACTTAGATTCCAAATATGTGAGTCATGCTGTGCGCCCGGAAATTTGGCATAGACTGTTCGAATAGTCATTTTATCATCGTAAATCTGCAATTATTTAAATTGTGATTGTTTAGATATATTATTTGATATATATTTGTTATAAAGCACTTACAATCATAGCGTTTATGCTACAAAACCCTTTCCTATTATAAAAAAAAGTCAGACAAGTGCAAATAAAATTCGTCAAGGGTTCCGTCAATGTAAAGAAAACAATATCAAAATAATTTACATAAAGTTGTGTTGTAAAAGGTTTATATTGCCAGACCATAGACACATAAAAACTAAATGGTTCATCGTAAATATCAATAGTTAATGTCAATCTCATCTAAATTGATCGAAATGATATAAAAAATATTACTTTAGGTTAAATGATATCCATAGCTATTTATGGTAGCTAAGGAACGACTCAATTCTGTTAAACAACGACGAAATTTAGGGGTGGAGTGGTGTTAACGCTAAAAATAGGACTTTTTTGACAATAATTCAAAAACTGTGCATCGCAAGATTCTAAAATAATTGTAATGTTTCTTAATTTTGGTGTTCTTTCAAATGACACTCATGCGAGCCAAAAAACATTTTTTTCACGATTCCCCACTCCCATCCCCTAAACACGTAGAATTAAAACTACTTGAGGCTTCGCTATATTTTTCGTTAAGGGTTTATCAAATTTCCTATCTCTATGAATTTTTTTTAATTTTTCTGTCAATCAACGAAGAAACGTATAGGGGGGGGGTACTAACTTTTTGTTGCACTTTTTTGAGAATAATTCAAAAACAGTGCATAACAAACTTCTAAAAAAACTGTATTGTTTTTTAATTTTGGTGCTCTATCAAATGACATCCCACTCATGCGGATCAAAAAACAATTTTTCACCCTTCCCCACTCCCATCCCCTAAACATATAGAAATAAAATCACTCGAAGCTTCGCTATATTTTTCGTGTTCCATAGAATTATAGGCTCATCGCTTTACTAAAATTTTCAGTTCTTTCTATAGCAACAATTTTTTTGTGTTAGATTACATAAGTTCGACATTTAGGTCGGTGCTTGAAAAACAACGTATGATTTTAACAATATTTAAAATTAACAAAAGATCAATGTTTGACTTAAACAATAGCATATTAAACAAATATTAACCCTAAAATAATTGCAGGTTATCGAACTTACCATTCAATTAAAACTCAACATTTTCTAAAGTTATACAAGAAATTTATTAAACCAGTAATTATGAATGGATTACAAACGTGGATCTTAACACAAACTAACAAATCACATCAATCTGATTTGAACCTTGAGAATTTACGCCACCTTTTTAGCTCACTTATGGCATACAATACAATACAATATACAATAGATAGTAAAGGACCGTGATAATTTTGAAATAAAGTCTTCTTTCTTTTGGATAACAGGTTATATTCACTCTAAAAGAGTTGCAAAATTAAGAATTGCTCTAAGAATCAGTATAAAGGATGACATGACTAAAAATGTACACGCCAGTCCCACTCGATATTGCTATTCGGGTTAAAAAAGCTTTATTTCACCTTACCATTCCTACCCTTTCAAAACGATTAATAAATATTTGATACACGGGGGGACGGTCTGAATTTTGCACTTTTTTGTCCATAACTCAAAAACTGTGCACCGAAAAATTCTAAAAAAAATTGCAACGAATTTTAAATTAAGTGCTCTTTCAAATGATACCCCACTCGCTTGGGTCAAAAAAGTTTTTTTTTTACCCTCTTTACCCCGGTCCCCTAAACACACAGAAATATAATTATTTGAGACTTCGCTATAATTTTCATACAAAATTTACCGAATTGCCTAGCTCTGTAAATTTTTCCAAATTTTTCTGTCAATCAGTGTCGAAACGAAGGGGAGGGGCGGTATGTTTTTGACAATAACTCAAAAACTGTGCATTGCAAAATTCTAAAAAAAATTGCAATGATTTCTAAATTAGGTGCTCTTTCAAATGACACCCCCACTTGACCACATTTTAAATAGTGTTTTTACCCCTGCTCATATCCACCCCCTTAATAAATCTAATTATGAGAATATGACACTTTTATATATTTTTTATTAAAACTGTACTAATTTTTCTATCATTCCAAATACATTTGAAAATTTTCGATCAGTTAGGTTCGGAGGTAATCGAGTTAAGAAAACACGAAAAAAACGTCATTATTCAGAATTATACAAAAAATGGTGAAGTGTAAAATTCCAAGATAAATTTTTAAGGAATACTGAAATAAAGCCCTTTCATATGATACCCTACTTGAATCTATAAAAAAATCTATTTTCTCAAAGGTCTCACATCGAACCCCTGTAAACCAAACGAAAACCACTTTAGTTTTATTTGTATTCGTCATTTCATGTGGACAGATTAGTTTTATACGCACCTCAAATTTCAAGTCCATAGCATTTATAGTTTACGAGATAATCGATATAATGTGAAAAACTCGTTTTACTCTCACCAATAGTGTTCCGTATAAAAAACGGAACCCTAAAAAGATGTCTGCGGTCGAAATGGAGAGAGCAGTTTTATGTGAGTTCCATCAATACAATAAACTACACCGGGTATAATACTTTTTTGATAAAATAATGATTGGCTTCCTTCTTTTCCTGTTCGTTCATTAAAATAGAAATCCATTTCGGACATAGTTTTCTCTCTTTTTTTAGTTCAGGTTCATCACTTAGGTTATACATCTCTAAAGCTTTATGCACGTGTTAACGATAAGAGAGGAAAGTTAAAAGGTTGGAATTAGAGTTTAAGAACTTGGAATATGAATGGAGCGATAGTATTGATGTATTGCGGGTTTAAGAGCTTCAGGATTGTATGAAGCAGGGAATCGATGGTAATCGATTCCATCAGTATACGGAACGTGAAAGGAAAGAGTTATTATAGCTAGATGTACTCGCATATCATACCTCCAAGGTATGCTTATGGGAATGGGAAGATTGCATTGTGGCTCGGAAAGATCTACGTAATGGAGGTATCAAGTTATTAAATTCCTTAGAGCATTTACCCTAATAGTATCTGTAAATCAGTGTAAGAGCAACCTCTTCTACGATGCAGCGAATCCATACCCGATGTTATCATTGGATCATCAATCAGCTTCAATGCACGCCTGTGAACTCTGTCGACAAAATCTAAAGAGGTTTCTGCTGCTGCAGCCAATAAATGAGTATCGTATCCGAGGATCGGTCGTATATATGCTTTATAGATTGTAGTAATTTTCAATGCAGAGAAAAAGTTTATTCAGCGACGTAAGAAGCCAAGTCGTTGTGATTCCAATTTTACCATAGAAAGAACATGATTGATATTAGTGCCCATTAGTTTGAATGTAGGTGAGTTTCATAATAATTGCCTGGAAAACGTTGCATTGCCGCTATACAGTTATGTTTTATTGGACAAAACGCACGACTTCGTCTTCATAGAATTAAATATAACAAGATTCTGTTTACCCCAGTCCAGGATTAATTCAAGATCTGCATCCAAGGATTAATTTTCTACGACGAGAATTAAAAGTAAGACTAGATGGTTGTTTTTTAAAAGAATAGGAATGGAAGATATTGCTGTCACCGGTAAAGCTATATATTGGGTTTGTGGTGATAGACAACGAATCGTTGATAAAGATCAGAAAATGGGTTGGTGACAACCGAACTGTAGGGAGCACCGGCCTGAATTAGTAATTAATATTTCTAAACACTCAGTCAATGTTTTAGAAAAAGTACAGTGACCAACAACTATATTAAACTCATTGGCCACACCTTGTTGATAACCTCCTTCTGCGACAAAAATCGAAGACAAGCGGCTAGTTTTGTTTTAGGTGTTAAACTGGAAGATCCTACAGCTAATGGCAGATCAAGTGACAAAACATTCAATATGTAACTAAACGCATTTTTACAGATGCGGCAGTTTGTCTTAAACCTTAAACAAAAAACGTTAAAATAAAAATATTAAAAACAAGTTTTAAAAACCTACGCTTCATCAGTCATATCCAATATATCCGCAGAATCTCTTAAAAATGTCTTTCATTCCTCCAACTATTTTGTTGCTGCTGATACATCAACAAATAAATTGGATACATCTCAACTAAAAAACAATTTAACTTATTTAATTCAAAGATCTTTTTGAAATTATTTTGTTTAATCTCAACAAAATGTAACTTTTATTCAAGTTTAATTTAATGTTTTGATGTAATTTATTTTTTTGTTGTAGTACATAAACATTTTTTTTACTCGCCTATATATTAAAGTGTTCCTTTATTACTGTGATTTGCGGCTTTAAAGTATCACTTTTCAACTATTTATTTTGTCGTCATAGCTACGTCCAAAAAAGTAAAAAGCATTTGTATTTGTTTAAATTCTATGAAAAATAAATTTTTTTTATCAAAGCAACCCGCAAATTCAAAATTTCATTATCCAATTAAAATAGTTGTTATCATTTGTTGTCATAGAATTTGGAAAAAATAATAAATATTTTTTCAAAGGTTACTTGTTCCACATTTTTTTATTTTAAAATTTATGAAAATTTATAATTTTAATTTAGAATAAACAACTTTTATTAAAATATTTTGCTTGCGGCGACTAAAAAATAGTATATGATGCACGGACGTAAGCTATTTTGGACTTAAAGTGGGTGCAAATCTCGGCTAGCGCCTCGATTTGCAAACTCCACATCCGTCCAAAATCTTTAGCTTTACGTCCTAGCATAATAATGTACTATTGTATTTTGTATTTCTGACATTTCATTTTATTTTCAGAGCGCGTTATTTTTGTAAAAACTGTAAAATATTGTTTTACTATAATCGTGGTATTTTGTAAATCGCAAGTTCACGACACAATGCAACCAAATTCAAAAGGTAATTACCTAATTGCCCGGCTTTTGGGGCGAAATGCAAAAAATGTCAATGTTTACATCATTTTACGCATTGTTGTCGTGCACGAAATGCACGGGAAATTGAAAACAATTCGGATTGTGATAACTGTTGTGTTGAATCTGTTCAAACTATAAGAGAAAACAATTTTTTGTTACACATGCGTAAAAAATATTCAAATTTGTACTAGAACAGAATAAAAGAAAAAACGACTTTTCCGCACATATGACCACAAAATATTTTGTGCACGGGCACGTACGCCGCCTGCATGTGAGATTTGTAGTTAAATCTATCCATATATTTATTTATATATAATATTTTTATAGCACTAAAATATCAAAATAATAATTTAAATAACTTACCATATAGTAAAAACAACTTAAACACATTGCATCATTTGAATTGCAAGAAAAAACAATTTATTTAGGTTTTCAAAGTTTATAATTTTGACAGCTTAGTTGGATTACTATGTATTGTTTTAGTTGGATTCTTATGTTTATATTTTCGAGCTAGTATAGTTTACAACTATTACAACGAAGATGGCGCACTTTAATTATTTAAAAAGCTTAAATTTGTTTATAACTGTGTTAAATAAATGATTAAATGAACAATTAAATAAATATTTATAAATTTTACGCACTTGTTACAAAAAATAGTGTGTATTACTAGTGCGAATGGGTTTTCCAAACAAAAGTTAGTTTGCCGCACGATCGCAGGGAGGAATCTACTATTGTAAAAGTTAGTGGTAATAATGAATAATAAGTTTATACTGTTCATCATATTTTTATAATCATTTAATTTTACCTTTTTTATTAATGTCATTATATAGATCTGAAGTATATACTGTTTATTATCAGAATGTGAGAGGATTGAGAACTAAAGTTGATATTTTCAGAAGGAATGTTGTAGAAAATAATTTTGATATAATTTGCATCACAGAGTCGTGGTTGAATTCATCGGTTTTTAATTATGAATTGTTTGATGACAGATATGTTGTTTTTCGGCCGGATAGAGAATATAAATCTATTAATGAAAAATGTGGTGGTGTTCTAATAGCCGTAAATACGAAAACTATAAATAAAGTTAAATTGATATCCAAATAAAAGTCGCTTGCTGAAGATTTGTGGATTAGGATTCCGGAAAATCCATCTTTAAATGTCTTTATAATGTCAATAATTTAAGAACTGAGGATGACGTAAGTCGAAATCGATATTCTATAAAATAAAAAATAAAATCCAAATTGTTAATATAAGGAAGTTTATATTATTATTAATAAAATAAAAAATTAAAAATAAACAGTAAAAAGTATACTTTTAAATATTGCATTTTAAATATTGCATTTTTAAATGTCTGTTGTTTTTACGCTGAACCGAAATCTTCTGAATTAGTTTACGAATCCCACAAAAATCAAGTTGAGATCGTTTCCACAAAATATCCAAATGATGTACTGCTAATAGTTGGTGATTATAATAAATCATCATTGTTTAATTCTTCTGGGGTAATAGCAAAAATACATAATGGTGTTGAAAATTTGATTATTGATATGGCAAATTTTTGTGGGCTTTCTCAGTACTCTAGTATCCTCAATCACCAAAATAGAATTTTAGATTTGGTTTTTTCTAACTATGATGTTGTGGTCTCTTCAACTCCAGAATTCTCAAAAATCGATCCATACCATCCATCTTTTTGTGTTACTCTCGATACGAAAGAAATCCTAAGTAGTTCTTGTAATAACTATATATATCACAACTTCTATAAATCAAATTTAGAACTAATTTACAACTGTTTTTTGGCAATTAACTAGAATCTGATCCTCAGTCGGAAAGGAAATTTTATGAAATCCTGTACGAGATTATTGATAGGGGTGTGTCTAGATTTAAAAAAAACTCAAACAGTTTTCCTTCCTGGATATCTAAACAAACTATATTAAACTTAGCAAACGTAAGGATAAATGCCATTTTAGTTTCAAAAAATATAATTCTGAATTCTATCGTTTGAAATTTGTTAATGTCCGTTCTGACTTCAAAACTGCCTTTAATAGAGATTTCCGACGACATTTGTATGATGTACAAAGAAGTATTTCTGAAAACCCTAGAAACTTTTGATCATACGTTAATGCACGCAAACGCAACTCTAATACTATTCCTGATATTTTAACTCTTGATTCTGAGACGGCCTCAACCGATGCCTCGCGAGCTAATTTATTTGCTAAATATTTTCAAAGTATTTATACTGATACTAATGTTAACAATATTAGTGGCTTTTCTCGTTTCAACCAAAGTAGTTGTTGTCTAACTGTTTCTATAAGTTTGAAATATCTCCTTTCCAAGTTCTAAATGAATTGATTGCATTGAGCACGAAAAAGGGTAAGAGGCCGGATGGAATTCTTCCCATTTTTTATAAACAATATGCTGAATTTATTTGTTATTCATTATCCGTAATTTATAATGAGTCCTTAAGGCAAGCCTGTTTTCCTAGTGTTTGGAAGGTTTCTAAGGTAGTGCCGATTTTTAAAAATGGTAATAGGTCTATTGTTAGTAATTATAGACCTATATCTATAACTACTTGTACATCTAAGGTCTTTGAGAAACTAGTCGTTGATCATATGTTCAAATATCTGAAGCATAAAATTATACCGGAACAGCATGGTTTCATTAAGTGCCGATCTACTGAGACTAATCTCTATACATTTGCTAATAAAATAAGTGAGTCACTTGATAAGGGTGAACAAGGGGACGTGATATACACTGATTTCTCAAGGGCCTTCAATAAGGTTGACCATACCATATTAATTGAAAAGCTTGATGACTTGGGAATTCATGGTGATTTGTTGAGATGAATTAGCAGCTACATTTCGAATCGCTCTCAATTCATAAAAATTGGTGAGGCGGTATCTAACAATATAATTGTATCGTCTGGTGTTCCACAAGGTTCCATCCTAGGGCCTTTTCTATTCATTTTATTTATAAATGATGTAAATTTCTGCTTTTCCAATTCTGATATCTTAGTGTATGCTGATGATATAAAGGTTATTAAAAGCATTAATTCAATTAATGATGCCTTGATGTTATAAAATGATTTGAATAATTTTTATAATTACTGTGTTGACTCAAAACTCAACCTTAACCATGATAAATGTAAGGCGGTTACTTTCACTAAAAAAAAACTGAATAGAATAAACCACAGTTATTCTATTAATAATGAAAAATTCCAGAAAGAATCTGTCAGTAACTTAGGTGTAATCTTTAGTTCTAATCTATCCGTTTCTGATCATATAGGCATGGTTACGGCAAAGGCTTTAAAAATGCTCGGTTTTCTTATAAGAACATGTAAATCGTTTAACAATATACAGGCTATACTGAGTTTATATAAATCACTTGTACGACCTGTTTTGGAGTACTCATCCGTTGTGTGGTTACCTGTGTACACTACTTTTTCTACTAGTATTGAAAGGGTTCAGAGGAAATTTATGAAATATTTGTGTTATAGGAAACTGTTGGACTGTGAAAATAGTAAATTTAATTATGAACTTTCTTGTCAGAGGGTAAATCTTAATTCACTCAATCTTCGTAGGAACATATAAGTGAGCTGAAGTTTGTATATAAATGCTGTAATAGTCTTATTGATTCATCGTCATGTATTGAGAGTCTCAATTTTTATGTTCCTGCTCTTATGTCTAGAAGTAGTCACACCTTTAAAATATCTCGTTGTCGTAGTAATGTTGGTTTACATCAGCCTTCTAACCGGATTGCTGGAATCAATTCATCATCAATTTTGGACAAGATTTTGATCTTAATAGCTCATCCATCAACCAATTCTATAATATTCTTGATAAATTTAAAGAACATTCCTTCTGAATATTTATTTGTTGAATAGGAATAAATGATATTATATAAATAATTGATACTTAATTTTTCCGATTTAAATTTTATTTTTAAATTTTAGTTTTTTAACAGAGATGCATGTTTGTGAGCTTTATTGCTTGTTTTGTATCCATATGAAAATAAATAAATAAATAAATATAGACGAGGTGCTGAGGGAACCATCCCAAGTAGGTTTTGCCAGACATTGACATACGGCCAAGCACTGGTCCATTAATGGTTAACAGTACTTGGCTATTGTTACTGGGCCAATACTAGAACCAATCATCGGCCGATCTATGGTTTACAGAAAATAGCCCGTATATTGTTACCTTTGAATGGCCAAGCACTGGCCCATGAATGGTAAATATTACTTGGCTATTGTTATTGGGCCAGTACTGTAGCCATGAATTTGCCGATCTATGTCATTTTTTTAAATTTCACTAGAGTATTATCCCTTTTAGAAATACATAGTTTGAAAAATTTCACATATTTTTTTTTTTTTAATAAAATGTGTTGTGTAGTAGGAATTACAATATGTGTCACAATAACACATAAAAACCTTTCAAGAAAAAGGTCCCACAACAACATACGTTCAAAGGTGTTGATGGACGTAAATCTTTCTTTTTTTTTTTTTTTTTATATTTTTTGTTAAGGAATGGATAACTAAACAAAAAGTCCTATCACTGACAAAATATGACATAGGCCAATATTTTATGATAGAATAGAGAAAATAAATGTAAATTAAAAAGTAAATAGCAAATTATTACAAAAATTTGCCGAAACAAAACAAAAATGTAGTTGCCAATAATCCAGCCGGTTGCATATTCCTTGATCCTGTGACGCACCGTCTTTTTTAAAGATTAAAGCCCACACATAGTTATATGAAGGCTCATTTCTTCAAGGAAGCAATAGTGTCTCATCATCAAGGATTATTTTACAGCTAAGATTGAGGGTCCTGCCGTTGACTGAATACAGTTCATCCGCCACCACCCCTAAGATGTCACCTTGGCTAGTGATATCTCACTGCTATTGCCAGTGGTATGTGATATCTCACGTTAACTCGTATGCCAACAGCAGGGACTGGAGTACGCGGGGTTGTCACACCCGTAGATCAAAAATAAAAAAAATTTCAAAACAATAAAAACTGATCCCTCCATGCGGGAAGGAGAAAAGGTTGGTATATGTTTTAATTTATTTTCATTTCTATTTTATTTTAATTATTTTGTAAATAATTTATTTAAACTTATGTATGAAAAATATTATTTTATATTTTTTTTAATGGCGGAGTACTGGCGGAGTCAGGGCGGTGTTTGCCATTACTCAGCCATTCTTGCATCTGAACCATGTTGTATGGGGAGTTTTGAATTTTTTCCGTCATTTTTATTTTATTTTAAATTAGTTTGTATTTAATTTATTTAAATTTACATATGATAATAATGTATATTTTTTTTAACGGCCCAGTCATGGTTGCCAGTATTTGGCCCAAGAATGGCAACCATTTATTGTCCGAAGTTATCATCCAGTAAAATTATGTTAATGGCCCAGTCGTGGTTGCCAGTACACGCCCATTGCTGCATTACTGGCAGCCAGTAATGGACCATTACTGGACCAGTTGTACAACCTTGTATGGGATAGCTTATTCAATCATGAGATTTAAATAATTGGTGATGCTTATAAATTTCATGATTGCTCTGTGGCACTTTATAAAACTATATATTCAAAGAATCTGCAATCTGTCAAAAACTAGCATGCGGAAGAACCAAGGCATAAGCAATAATTTTTAAAATATTTGCACCACATACCACAGAAAAAACTTGACAGGAACTTGAAGATGTCCTAGTTTTGTCCTATTTTTGAAAATCCAAAATGTCCTCGTTTTAACTAAATTTCTCCTCTGGAGTGTATTTTCTAACTGGTAACCCTAGCTAAGATGTACAACGAAACTAATGGCTTTGACACAGATGAAAGTATTGATGGTCTCAACAAAAATGAACCAGTTCCTTGTACGGTACCAAGTAGTTCCGAGTATGTTGTCAATACTATAGTAAGGGACCAAATTTGTAGTCGGTTTTAAATTAAAACACAAGTTTTTAACTACATAGCTATTCATTTTTAATTCAACTACCGTTGATTTTAATAAAATAATTTTAAATAAAAATATAAATAATCACCTATTTTAATTCATAAATATAAAAATAATCACCTGTTTTTTTTACGTGTGGGGGGTGCAGTTCTGTAGTGGTTGTTGCGAAATTTTGAATTCGTAATAATTTTTAATAACATTATACGCATTTTCTTTCGCTTTATATGCATTTATTTTTGAAACCATGAGTTTTTGTTGATAATCCTTTTTGGTTTTCCCATTTGTTGTGGATTTTCACCGTTGCCGTATTAAATTTTCTTGCGGTTCATTTCTGTTTCGGCTATCATACTCAGAATCGCAGGGATGCTCCGACAAATTAATGCTATTTTCCTCTTCTTCCTCTGACATGTCAAGCTAATCTTCGAACATCTCCAACTCATTATTATTATTATTATTATTCTCGAACATTGATTCATTTTCCTAAAATTACAAAATTATTATTGGTAATTATATTTTGTTTCGGTATACATATTCCATTCCACCTTTTCATTGTTGAAAATCCTGTCAGAATCAAAAATATTTGTTTAAGATTTGATACTCGGTAAAATGAGGTCGTACAACTCCCCGTCACCATTATTCTCGTCTAAATCCACAACTGTTGATCCTTCCCCAGTTCGTTGACAATCCTGTCTTTTTGCTGCGATTTCCTTGCGTAACTTACCTTTCCAATTTACATAACTTGACTTTATTTGATTTTTTGATTTAGTTGGCCCAAAGCATTGAGCATTGTATTCAGTTTTGATGGTTTCCCAGCAATCGTCTTTTTTTTGTTTGAAATTGAATTTGTTTTTTTATTTTCGATTATATTTTTATATTTTTGATTATTTCAATTAATATTTTTTTTTGTTACCATCTTCTATTCTTGACGATGAGGACATATTTTTTATTTATTTGGCTCAGTTTTGTTACGCTCGAGGTTCATACTTTGTGCATTGAAAACAACACAAAAATAATAAATTTCATGACATCGGAGAATTCATAATTTAGTCAAATCCAATTACCTGAATCAATTTACTACTTCTTTCCATCTAATATCTTTTATTTTGTCCCGGGGATAGTTCAGGTAAACAAAACTAGCAACACTACCTATATGGTCTATGCGCATTTTTCAAGTTGTACCTACGAATTTTAAAACATCAATTATTTCGTTGTCTCATTTCTGATGGTATAGTTGTTAATTATGAAACCAATCAATAGAAATTAACTTAGGCAATGTTTAGAACTAAGGATAATGGTATATTTACCTACTTGGATTATATATCTTCACTCATCAAGTTTTAATTAATCATCTGTCATCTGAAAAATTCATACTTGATCAGCTGTGATATATATTTCATTCGTCCAGTCAGTGGATTAGTTTTCTCAATGTTTGCCAGGGTAGAATTTACTGCTAAATCAAATTTTGTCTTAATTGACAATGCCGGAAGTACTGCCGAACGAGAAAAATCGAAGAAACCGAAGAATATATATCGGAGTTGATCAAGAATAATTTGCAGTTGGTTGTAAACTTTTGAACTTAATTAAAAAAGTTTCGCTTGATTGAAAAGTGATTTTTACTTTATAAATAAGAAAAAAATGAAAAAATTAAAACAACTAGTTGATTTGTGTTGTCATGAGTACAACTTAAAAGTTTAATAAAAATTGTTTGGCTGTAAATTTTTAATATGTTAGAATCGCCATTATTGTTCAAATATAGTGATATTTATAAAAAAAAATAAAATCAAAAACTAGAAACTCTAAAAGAATTTTGTACAAAGTTAATGTCAAAAATGCTGTAATTCAATGTTATAATAAACACAAAAAAAAATTGATAAAAAAATAAAATAATCCTACGTGTGTAATAAATTGGTTTTTGAAGTGGATTGTGAATAACCCGCCATTCTGAATAGTATGAATGAGGTATAATTCCAATAAGTCAACTAAAGTTCACTACGGATTGTCAAAGATATTGGGAGTGGCAAGATATTTACAAAACAAACAAAATTGGAAAAGGTGTGGTGAAGCGAGGATAACTAATTTGATAAGAGACTACAACGTGGCAGAAAAACAACCAAACGGGAAAACAATACAAATTTATTCTTACAAAGGACTAAACGGAGTAATTAGCTGTAAGTTATTTTTGTTGTTAATGTTAAATGTTAGTTTTTTTTATGTCAATCTTGAGAATACGATGACCTTAATTAATATGTCGAACTAAAATAAACAAAGATCGAGACGTGAGGGCAATTTCGTTCCGCCGCCATGAAAACTAGTTCCCAAAATAGAAAAAAAATCCTAAATTTCAAATTCTCTCATACAAATTTATTTTGTTGCAAACGGGCTAAAAACAAGAGGAAGACCTTGGAATGCTGATGCTATCCCGCTAAATGGCAAGGTGTGAGAAGCCAGAAGAAAGCAACAGTTTCGGTCGAGAACACACAAAAATTTATGGCCGTTTCTTTTCAAAGCGGATTTGACAAGTCAATATTTTATTTTATTTATGTTGGTAGCTTATTTCGAATTCTAACATTACAGTCCATGGTATAACGAATATAAGGTATTCTTGACAGCTAATCGAAAATTTTGTGTGACGTCATCCGGCGTAAATATAAAGAAACAAAAAATGTTTTAATTTGAAAATTAGAGAAAACATAATTTTTACGTTATGGTTTTCCTTATTTTTTTCATTAACAATTTGTTTATTAAGTTTTATAACTCTAAAGAACATTTTACAGGGTAGGAAATTCGACGTCCACGCCATGCTGCAGGGGTAATGCAGACAGAATTAGGTTGGTGTATCGGAGACATGCAGAGAAAAACTGCTTAGTCTATTACGCTACATCACGACGAATTGGCGCCTTAAAACTTCTTATAACCTTAACATCATAACAGAACCATTAACGAAAATTTGGGTTGGGACTGAGGTTAATACCATCACTCCGAAAAAAAAGCTTTGTTAAATTTGATAGCCAAAAAAAGAATACCAGACACTAACAAAACAACAGAAGTTTTACCTGGACGTGAGAAAGAACCAAACTACCGAATCGGAACGTGAAACGCGTGCTGCCTAATCGCTCATGATGCTTTAATAAGCCTAGAAACAGAGGCTGAGAGGCATAGGATGGATATCATTTCTCTGCAAGAAATTAGACACCCAATAATCGGAAAACAAAACTCGAATAGTCACTCTTTATGCAGTAGTGGTCATTCTTCTCGAAATGAATTTAGTACTAATTTCCTTTTTGGTGCACGCATACAAGAAGCCGTGTTGAAATTCATCCTGGTCAATAAGAGGATTTGCTACTTAGGGGTACGCGGTACATAAAACAATATTTCTCTTATTGCCTTGCATGCACCTACTGAAGCTAAGACCGTCAATATTTTCTACATAGCACTGGAGGAGGTTATAAAATCAAAACCAACAATGATAATGGTGAGAGAATGACTGAGTTTGCATTATCAAATAATTTGAGAATTGCCAGTACTTTCTTTTCGCATCGATCGATTCATAAGCAGACTTATGTTTTTAAACCGAATGGAAACTTTTGAAGTCAAATTGATCAAGTACTAGCAATAGCACGTTTCTTTTCGAGCGATTTGGATGTGCGTTCCTTTAGATGTCCAAATATTGGAAGTAACCACTTCTTTCTTAGAACAGATAAGGTTCCACTTTCAACGATCAATTCAACGACCTTTTACTCATTAGAGTATTTAAAAGTTTGTCTTTTAAAGTCCAATCATTTTCAGTGAAGTGTAAGGAACAAACTATCTTATAATAAATACGAACATTTTCTTTTTCCACATGATTCTATCTACTACAAATTGATTTATTTTTCTGGAAATTAAAAAACCTTATGTTTTGAGTATGATTTTTCACATTTGTTGAAAACTTTTGCAGGTTTTAACGTAGTTCGGCATTTAAATTTGTATATGTTTTAATAGTAAAACAAATACAAATACTCATTAATTAATGAATGAATTAATTTCAATCATTTCATTAACTAATAAATTAACTTATAAATCATACTAAATATATTTTTAATTTGAAAACAATAGCTTTTCTCATTGATAATAACAACAAACGTATTATATAAAACTCCGAATGACGTCAATCAAAATCAAAATGGCATCGCTGTCACTCTAGTGAGAATACCTTATTTTCATTTTACCATGATTACAGTCTCATTTATAAATAGCAAAATTTAACGCTTGCTATAGCAATGGTTGTAGTATCGACTATAAATTACAAAAAAAAGATTTTCCAAAACAGTTGATTTTCGAAAATGCTTGCTATATTAATAGTAATAATTACGACTATAAATTCGGGTCTAAGTTTATGAACAAATTTTGGACTAAACATATTTCTGTGTAACTTGAAATTTGAAAAAAAAAAAATATAAAAATAAAAAAAAATAAATAAATAAATAAAAGGGGGACGTTGTGAAGTAAGTCATCATTGAATGTAATTGATACTAAGTTTACACCAGTATCTAATTTGCTACGAGTTAAATTTGCTAGCCATTTTCACCATCATACTTTTTAAATTTGATACGGTGATGTAAACTCCTATTAATTAGGTATGACACATTAATTTTTAGCGCGTCCTTTTCATTGTTAATTTTTTGGTTAGGAAAAAATAATTTCCATATATATTTTTTATAAAATCTGAAAACATTTATTATATTAATGCTAAAATTTATTTTACTTTTAATTTCAGCAAAAAAATCACATCAAACATAAATATATATTTATAAAATAAGTTGATTTATTTTAATTTTAAATGTCATACCTAATTTTAGTGTTCACACCTTAAAAATAATGCCTATTTGCTACGTACTTAATTTGATACGTAGCAAATCATCCTACCAAATATTTGGTACGTACTTTTTGATAACTGTTTACATCGACCATAGTCGACCTAATAAGTATAGTATGTACCTATTAGGTCCTGGTGTAAACTTAGTATGAATAGGATAAGATGTAAATGTCAGCACCTAGGGCGCTGACATAGAAGTCATCTTTGTTGAACATGACTGGACTTAACTAAAACTAATTACAAGTTATAATAAATAAAAAATATTGTTTTACTATCTATAATCGTGGTATTTTATTAATCGCAAGTTCACGACACATCAGTTGATGCGTCAAAAACTATTCGATACGAAGCATTTCGGAATACCAATTATTTTTAATATCAAATCGAACGCGTTGAGTTTAATTCAAATACTTAGTATTAAAAAATAGGGCGGAATATAATTTTTTAAAAAATTAATGAAAAACTTCCTCTTTCTTGTTTACTGAGTTTTTATTATTTTTACTATAAACGCATTTCAAAAACTATGCTTTCATCTTCTGTAGTATATAAAAACTAAAAAGTTTTTTATATATATGTACTACAGAAGATAAAACCTAGCTTTCGAAATGCGTATATAGTAAAAATACTAAAAACTCAGTAAACAAGAATAAGCAGATGTTTCAAATCAAAACAAAAAACAAATAATAATTGCTGTTAATAATAATCAATTAAGATATATAACAACAACATTATCATCTCGTACTATAGATTTAATAAAGCAGAGGAAAAAATATTTGAGTTATGCCCAAAATACATGTGCAGAAAGTCTGCACGCAGTGCTGCATGCATATCTGCATCTAAAATAGATGTGCAAAATTTTTATATATTTGACGTGCAGAATTTTCGTAACAATGACAGTTCGTGTTCTTACGTATTATGAAATAGTTATAAGTCAAAATTGTAGCAATTTAAAGAAAACTGTCTTTTTAATTAAAAGATAGAAGAAAATAATTGAATCGTTGCCTGCAAAAACGTGGCAAGATTACTTTAACTTAGGCGCGAGTGGATTTTTTTTATTATTTTTATCGTAAATTAAGAAAATTTAGTAAAAGGGACAGTTTTTATCGTTTATCTTATAAGCACATGGGAAATAAAGCTAAAATTAAAAAAATAGAAAAAATTTTCGTGAAAACAGTGCAATTTTGTATGGATTTTGCTTTTTTCAAAGGCCTGTATCTTGGCCCCCGGCCCAATCATTATATTCAACTCGTTTTGGTTTTATTCGCTTCAGAGAGTGATTCTATATCAAATAAAAAAAGATTCTTGGCGCCTAAGTAAAAGTAATATCCCCAAAAACGTTATGTCTAAATTAAAATTTAAGTTCAAATTACATATACCACTGTTTCCGATAATCCTTTCCCAAAAATTTATTTATTAACAATATTAGTTTTAATTATTTTATAATTTGGATTATTTAGAATATTTGAATATCTTTATAAACAAAAATAATTTCATTTTCACAAAAATATCATTCATTTTTATTTGAGTTATAAAAAAAATAATTCGTTTTCAAACAAAATGTCAAAATCATCCATTTTTATCTGAGTTTTCAAGTAGTAAAATCAGTTGTTCTATCGGAACGACTTGAGTGAGAATTTAAATTCATTATTTTTCTTTTTTTGGATTGTATCCTTTTATTTCACTCAAAATAAAAATTTTAATTATTTAAAAAAAACTATTTTAATTTATTTTAAAAAATTCAAACTTTATTAATTACAACATGTTTCGGAATACAATATTCCATCTACAGGTATTTTGTGTACAAATAATTATTGTACACAAAATACCTGTAGATGGAATATTGTATTCCGAAACATGTTGTAATTAATAAAGTTTGAATTTTTTAAAATAAATTAAAATAGTTTTTTTAAATAATTAAAATTTTTATTTTGAGTGAAATAAAAGGATACAATCCAAAAAAAGAAAAATAATGAATTTTCAAGTAGTTTTTGTTTTTTTTATTGTGGTAGCACTGCCTCTGTGCAGCGAAATTAGAATTAGAGATATCTTGCAGAATTTTTCTGCATGCAGAATATACATGTAATTTATATATTGTATAGAAGCGGAAGACACTGCTTGGCGAAATATGATAATAATAAAATATTTAATAATAATATTAAATTTTAAAAAACTCCTTGTTTAGTTCGCACAAAATTATTTTATTTTATTTATTAATATTTATTTATAAAATTATTAATAAAATACCTCGATTAATTTCGGTTTATACAACCATTTTCAAGAGGCATAAAAATATTAAATATTTAATAATAAATATTTTTATGCCTCTTGAAAATGGTTGTATAAACCGAAATTAATCGAGGTATTTTATTAATAATTTTATAAATAAATATTAATAAATAAAATAAAATAATTTTGTGCGAACTAAACAAGGAGTTTTTTAAAATTTAATATTATTATTAAATATTTTATTTTTATTATACATGTAATTGCTCTCATATAACAACACATGTTCTAATTTCGCTGCATGCAGAATTCTGCACATGTATTTGGACCATTATATCAAACTTATATCAAAACAAGTAGGATCATTTTTATGGCCATATGTTACACATATTTTTTTGCTGCAATAAAACTTTTGTCTCGTAATTTTTCGCAATTAAATTTATAAATCGGTTTATCATAATAATATTTATGAGCAGTCCTATGTAAAGTTAAATTAAACATAAATTATACTTATCTGAAAATTGAAAATTTGTTGCTGCTTCGAGGTGAACTACATCCACCTCTATTTGACCGAATAGACATTGAGCATCTTGGGGCATCAACAATTGCATTCCCTTGTTTCATTTTAATATTATGAAACTAAACTTCCAGGCTACTTGATATTTTAAGATATTTAAAAAATTAAATGGAAAATGACTGATATCAATCCAATCAAATCAAATATGATAGTAGTAGTCAAAAAAAATCTATACATACCTCGGTTGTGAAGGCAAATATCGACCTCGAACATTGTATCCCTTGGCGCTACGGGCCTCAGGAGTTCTCGGTCAATAATAGCTCACTTTTCAACCTTGTTATATATTATATAATGTACTATTATAATTTTTTTAAAGTGCTAAGTTTGAGCATAGAGGACACCCCAACATGTATGAAAAATTAAAATTTTGTCAATCCCTGGTTACTTTGAAATTATATTGTTCTAGAACGGCTATATTGAATTCAACAAACTCGATTTAAATCGTTTGGGCTATTAAAGAACGATAAACTAGCAAGTAAATAAACAGAATTAGTGAAATAATTAATAAGTAATTAATTAATTAATAAGTCATATGTATTGAGTTTACAAAAATATTTATTTCATTTAATTGTTTGTTTAAAATTATTATCATAATTAGAAAAATTTAGTAATAGTATTTATTGTTTAACATACTTAGTATTTAAATAAATGAATTAACATGAATTAATTTTGATATTTAGGATTTCAATTCCAAAATAAACCATTTAAAGTTCAATCGAAACATTCCCTAAAATAGAATAAACCTTATCCAATTCAAATAAAACATTTTCCAAAATAAATTAAACATTTTCAATTGCAAATAAAACTTTTATTTAAATCAAATAAAACTTTTCCCAATTCAAAAAAAACTTTTAAAAAACAAAAAAAAACTTTTCCAAATTTAAAAAAAACATTTAAAAAAATCATTTAAATAAACAATTTAACGGTAAAATTCTACATTAATAACCTGTTTTCGTAATATTTTGAATGTAGTGTAAGAGTTTTGTTAGTCAACAATAGTTGATTTATATAATAATATATGTATAATATAATAATTTATTAACAAAAATATTAAAATGAGTGGTGTAGACGTGAACAGCTCCAGCGAGGATGGAAACGGAGGGAACGTGGTCCCTATTCAAATATTTCTTCTCATCAAAAAGAAATGTTTATCAAACAATTTGAAGAAGGCAAAACAATTAAAGAAGCTGCTGGTATTACGAATTTGAATATTAATACGGCCAAAACAATTTTATATAAGTTCAATCGAGATGGCGAGGAAATAGTTATAAAAAAGAGAGGCGGTAAAATGAAAGAAAAAGTTACCGAAGAAGTTCTAAACTTTCTTGAGGTATTAATAGAACGAGACCCATGCATAACATTAAAAGTTATGAAAAATAAAGGGTATAAGGTTCATCAACCCTAATATAAGCACTCAAACGGTTTCAAATTGCTTAAAAAAAACTCAAAATAACGCTAAAAAAAGCGTC
Organism: Diogma glabrata; assembly: GCA_963693315.1. NCBI lineage: Eukaryota > Metazoa > Arthropoda > Insecta > Diptera > Cylindrotomidae > Diogma > Diogma glabrata. The sequence continues at coordinate 166,273,576 of OY856187.1, forward strand.
AATTGAATTCGACAGGGTAAACGAACCGAGGACACTAGGTTTACGGAAAGAAAATGCATGCACTCAATTTTACTCAAAACGCGCCTGAAAATCGTGAGAAAATATTTTTTATTGCCGAAAGCGGATTTAATTTACATATAAGGCGAACTCGGGCAAGATCCCGTCAAGGAACTAGTGCGTATGTGGTGGTACCTACAATACGCGGAAGAAATGTTTCGTTAATTGCCGCTATAAGTGTCGAAGAAGTTATTCACCATAACATACTCTCTAACTCAAATTGTAATAGTGCAAAATTTTACTCATTTTTAAGGGAACTAATTGATAAAATACGTGCGCGAAGTTTACGAGATGTCTGGTTGGTTTTGGATAACGCAGCGATACATAAAACTACATAGGGACGTGAAAGACCTGGTACAATTAAATTCTATTCAATTAGTATTTCTGCCACCATACTCACCTATGTTGAATCCCATTGAGCAGGTATTTTCAAAAGTAAGTATTGTTTAACATGTATTTATATTTCTTGAACAGGTATTAAACATATAAATTTTGTTTGGCAGGTGAAATTAGCTACGAGGCGGATTCTTAGCGAAAACCGTGGACATGTTAGTATTGAAAATGTAATCAATGAGGGATTGCAAACTTTAACTCAAAATGACTGTAATAATTATATTACCAATATGCTCATGAAACTGAGGCAAGCTGTTAATAAACAACCACTTCATTAAACTCTTTTTATAACAATGAATTCAAAATAATGAAATTTGAAACATATTTTTTTAAATGTTTTTTTGAATTTGGAAAAGTTTTTTTTATTTTTTAAAAGTTTTTTTTGAATTGGGAAAAGTTTTATTTGACTTTAATAAAAGTTTTATTTGCAATTGAAAATGTTTAATTTATTTTGGAAAATGTTTTATTTGAATTGGATAAGGTTTATTCTATTTTAGGGAAAGTTTCGATTGAACTTTAAATGGTTTATTTTGGAATTGAAATCCTATATATACATGAATTACAAAATAAATTATAACAAAATGTGATAGCTGATATTATGTGATAGCTATTATACACATTATATTTTTTATTTGTATTATTTTATAATGTATTATGAAATCAAACTTATATATACGTTTCCATATTCAAATCTATATATGTATATCTATATATACATGAATTAATATATATCTATATTATTATTAATATATATGTATTTATATAAACATGAATTAATTTTGATATATATACATGAATTAATTATATTAATTATTTAAAGCAAACAAAATGTGATAGCTTAATTTATTATATACATAAATGAATTACATAAACGAATAAATGTTTTAAATTTTAAAAATGAATGCATTTATTTAAAAAGTCCTACAAAAATGCAACTCCAAATTTTTGATTACATTGTCACTAGTAGTTTCGATTTTGTATCGAAACAGGTTTCGATTAAGTTTCGATTACATGTTTCGATTTGGTATCGATTGCGGTTTCGATTTGGTATCGATTACAGAGGCGAATTTGTTGTTCTAAATCTAATCGATACAGTATCGAATCTAAATCGAAACATGTTTCGATTACTTGTTTACATGTAATCGATACCGTATTGATTACAAATCAATTACTATCTGGGTTATTTATATATAAACTACATAGCATATTTGTTGATAGGGTAATTCTATATAACAATATTTTGGTAACAAAAAAGGAATTTTATTTTTTTTTTATTTTTTGTATTGTCTAAAAGAACTATGAAAGATCTAGAATTTTTATTTTTGTATAAAACACATGTTTTGTTTAAGTTAGTTTGCAGTCACGTTTCAGTTTTTGTAGTAAAAGGAAATGTTTTAGTAAAGTTAAGATAAAGTTGTTATAGTTGAATGTAAAGTGAAATAAAATAAAATAAATAAATATTTATAAGTTTAGTTTATAAGCTTAAGTATATTTATAAGTTTAATTCAACAATCAAAGTTATAAGAATTTAAAAATCAGTTATGGAGGAAATAAAAGTTATAAGTAATAAAAATATGGATTCGAAATATGGTGCTTTCAAGTAAAGGCGTTAGTAGAGGGTATAAACGCATGGAATATTGTGATTTGAGCAGTGGCTCAGCCGGTTGAAGAAAATAATAAAAAGGATTTTAATTTAAGATCAGGGACCCTATTCTTGAACCATTACGAAAATTTTGGGTATCGATTTAATGTCAAAGTATTACGAAAATGTTTAAATGGTATTCTTGAAAACAAATTACGAAAATTCTCACAATGAAATGTTACTAAAATTTTGGTAATGGTTTTTACGTTCCTTATTTCATTTTCGAATTTAAATTTATATGAAAAAATTCTCAATTTTTAATTTTTCATGTGTAAGAATAGGATAGATATAAAAATTTAAACTGTTAATCTGACAAAATTGTGGATACATGTTTTTGTATGGGATATACTCCTGCTTATTAAGCCAATAACGACATATTCGGCGAACAACAATTAACTCGAACAACATATTGTGGGTTCCAAATTGTAGATAAATATTCTAATTGAGATCGAACTAATAAAAAAAAACAATGATTTAAACGTAGCAGCATCTCCAAAGTCTACATATTCTAAACATAAATCCTAGCATAGCATTGGCCTTATTTATTATGATTTCAGTATGTTGAATGAAATTTAGACTACAATCAAGGTGAATGCCGAGATCCTTATGCAAATTCACTCTTTCAATAACAGTGCTGTTTAAATTGTACGTGTAGCTAATGGGATTTTTCTTAAGATAAAAACTCATAAATCGACATTTCCCAATATTAGGTTCGAATTTGTTTCGATGGCACTATTCAGTAAAACGGTTTAAATCTTATTGAAGAAGCAAACAATCATTCAATGTAACTGTTTTAACAAATGCTTTCATATCATCTGCGTAGAGCAAAAATTTTGAGTGAATCAGACAACTACCAACGTCATTAATAAAAATTAAAAACAGTAGAGGACCAAGGTGACTACCCTGCGGCACCCCTGAAGTAACTTCTATCCCAGACTATAAACGATCTCCTAATTTCACTGTCTGCATTCGACCTTCAAGATAAGAAGCTAACCACAAAAGCATGGCAGAGTGAACACCAGCGCAGATCAACTTAGATATTACAATTTCGTTAGAAATTCTGTCAAAAGCTTTTTCAAAATAGGCGAATACTACATCAACCTGATCATCCTCTTCTATTAGGCGCGTTCCATTGAAAATCAAACTTACTCAAATTTGCTTTGATCTACTCTACCTCGAACAAGTTGTGTTGTTGAAAAGCAGTTTATTATTCTATTTTATTTAAATCAGTTATAAACTTCTTTTGGTATTTTTAATAATAAAATGTACCAGTCAGATCTTAATATCATCCCAAAATAAAAAATTGTGATAATAATAAAATTGTGTGGTTTCTTTTGAAAAATTTTCAAATTTTTGGCGTTCCATTGGTGATCTACTCAAAAGCTGCTTTGAGCAGCTATTTTGTTCCAAAGGAACGAATGTATTGTATTCACAACAAAATCAACAAATTCAAACATATTCGTCTACTACTACGAATGTGTTTGAATTTGTTGACTGCCAGGAAAAAACCATGTTGCATGGGGAATACACTTTCCAAACTCCTTAATTCCGAACAATACATTCAAATAATTTAGGGGTAGCAGATAGAATAGAAATGAGTCTCTAATTTTCAACTAATGACCTATCTTCACTTTTGTACACAGGCATAACACGAAGACTTCCAGCAGGCAGGAACATATCCAACTATTTAAACAACAACAACTATTTAAATAATATACGTGACGCTTGTTTTCAACACCCAACGATTGAAATATCATAATAAATTTTTATAATATTTAATTAAAACAACTTAAAGACCAATCTATTATATTTTGATTGTTTTAAAATTTAAATTAAATGTATTTACGTTTCTTATATATCAAATATATCAAATAGTTTGAAATATTTAATCACCTCATTACGAAATGTCATTGTTTTTTATTCACCACTTTTGTTGTGCCGTATTTCTCATTACAAATTTTCAATCACTATTTCCTAGAAATACAAACTCTAAATCTTTCTAAAATCGCAATATTAGTTTCACATACCAATAAATGTTCTCTAAACACATTTTTAAAACTGAAATTTTCTTTCAATCTCTAGCCGATACTTTTATAAAGAATAAAACTATAAAATATTATCATTTATCACAATTTTAGTCGTTACTAAGAATTTTCTTTTAATCTCTAGCCGATAGTTTTATAAAGGATAAAACTAATAAATAATTTCAGTTATCACAATTTTAGTTCATACTAAGAATAAGTCTTTTTATCTTTTCCGACAATCCTTTTTCATTTTCACATATCATTTTAAAATATTGAATCAATATGTTTTCCAAATAAACCTTCTCAAACAAAAAATAACTATAACATTAATATTTCTCATGCTTATTTCACACTTCTCTGTTTCTGTTTCTCTGTTTCTTAGAAATAAGTTACAATATTGCATAATTAAATCTTTTTCCCAAAATATAAAATTTAATAAAATTATTCCTATTTTGTTTTTGTTGTTTTTTGTAATGTAATAAAAGCATAATTTAGTATATAAGATTTAGTTTTTAAGAAAATAAATCAGTTAAAAATAAGTAGTTTTTTTTTAAGATTAGAGTTCAACAAAGTCAAGCCACACAGTTTTTAATAACATAGTTCAAGTCTCACAGTCTAAATCGAATAGTTATAATAATATAGTTTAAGAATACAGTTTTAAAGATAGAGTTCTAGTAAGGAAGTACATAGTTCAATTTAAATTTCAGTTCTATAAAATTAAAGTGTCTGAATCGATATTTCGCAACACACTAAATAAAATAAAATATGTTACAAATCAAAATATACTATATAGTGCAAAACAAAAATGTTGAAATCATTTAGAATTAATAGTGAACGTTTAATTAAATATATGTAAAGATAAATTTAATAAATAAAAATTGTTCAATTTTTAAATAAGAATAAAAACAAAGTTTAAGTTTTTATTTAAATCAACCTAACCCCGGGTATAACAGTGGCGCGGCCGGTAGGATGTAGAAAATTCTTAGAAAGAATTAAATTAAATTCTACTATAAAAGAAATTATAAACTTTATCAGGGGTTAGTGCAAAATTTTTGTATAACAAAATATCGCAATTATTATTTTAAAAAGAAATTAAAGTGTTGGACAAAAAGTGATATAAAAAATAACAAATACATACTGCAAAAACATAAATTGAATCAAAAAAAAAGTTTATAAAAGTGAATTAGACAATAAGTGCTATAAAAACAAAATAATAACAAAAGCAAAATCTAATTTGACTGTTTAAATGAAAGAAAAAATGCCAACAAACTGCAAACGAAGTATAATTTAAGACGTACAAAGGAGCTTACAACTATACAGAAAACAAGCATCCCGGTCTCTCTATCAACTAATCAACTTTCACAAAAGGTACTGTGCTAGAATTAAAATTAAATTAATAGCTATAAGAAAAATTGTTTTTAAATCAAACTTAATTTAAATATAAAAAATGGCAACTATCGACATTTTTAAATTAGTGCAAATAATACCTATTTTTAGTGGTGAATGTACGCCAGATTTATCGGCAAATTTAGAAATTTTTGTGTATATATCTAGCGTTATTTATAATTCCCTGACAATCGAAAATAAAACAGTATTTATATCATTAATTTATACTCGGTTTCGCGGTGAGGCTTTTCATTTGCTTAATAATTTAGAACAATTTAAAAGTCTCACAGACCTAACAAATTTTCTCTATGATCACTTTTCACCGATCAAAACCATATCAGATTTGACAAATGACTTACTTAATTGCAGACAACTACCTTTCGAAAATGTTCTAAGTTATTCAACTCGTTTACAGACACTTTTATTTAAGACCAAAAAATCAATTAAATTAAAATATCCTATTGACAACGAATGTTTTTTATACGAGATCGACGAATATGCAGTTAAAACTTTTAAAATAGGTTTGTGTAATCCAACAATCGCATTTAGTATAATAAGTTCTCTAGAAAAAAATCTAGCAAAATTAGTAGAGCAGGCACTAGAAACTGAGTCAATATTAAATTTCGGTAAACAAAATGACACTTCATTCATTATTCCAAGCACGTTACCCACAAATAATCGATTATTTTCAAACAAAACACAACAAGCTAACTATATCCAAATTCAGAATGACAATCCTCATCCTTCTTATTCTAACTTCCAACCGCCACAACAATTCTTAACCACAAAACACACTCAACAAATTTATAATAAAACACAAGACAAATTTATAGTAGAACAGTTAACAAAAGAAAATAATAACTACCAAAATTATATATTTGAACTCCAGACTTCTAATAAATATATAAACAAAGAACTAGAACAATACAAATCATTATTAAAAGATAATCAACGAGACATCACAAATTTACAACTAGCAAACGAACATTTAATCAATGAATTACATACATCCAACACACATCTAAATCAACTCACTTTCGAACTCAAAGACTTGCACAACAAATACAAATACTTACAGACTGACTCAAACAACAACCTAAACACAGCAATTCTAAAAATAGTCGAGCAATTACAAGAAAATAAAATACTTTTAAATGAAAATATAAATTTAAGACAACAATTAGAAATTAAACAGGCACTCCATAAAGAACGAACAGATAGAAAATTACACATCACAACCAAGAAACTAAAGCATGTTGAAAATAAATTTAAAATTTTGAAAAATAAACTGAAAACGAAAAAATTAAATATATTTAAGAAAAACAAAAATACGCTCAAATTTCCTTTAGTAGAGTTACCACAGGTTCAAACAACCCAGCATTTCACACCCGTTAAAAATTCAAATAAACAACCTATAAAATGTAAAATGAACAAAGAAAAGATCATGAAAGAAAAACCAAAACCACTTCATATTTCAAGTAACTCTGATGAAAACTTCAAAATAAATTTAAACAGGACACCAACTAAAACAAAAAATAATTCCACAAAAGAGAATATTATATATTTGCACCCAAGCAAAATCTTAATTTCCTTTATTTACATAATTTTAATTGACATTATTAATCGATCAGCAACTAATCCATTTGAAATAATGTTCACAATAACGTCAAGACTAGTAATCAATTCTTTATCTTTTATATTTCTTATTATCCTTTTAACCTTAGAAAATCAAAATCAGTTTCAAAATTCCTCTAATCAAAATAATTCGTCTTTTTATTACACATTAAACAAATTTCAAAACAAACATTCCAGCTTTCAAGCCGACGGTTATGAAAAACCAAATATACAACAAAAAACTACATCAGTACGGTTTCCGAATATTTTCGTAGAAAATTTAAGACAAATATCCCAATAAAACAATCAGCGGACAAATTTCAAAAAAAAATTTTTTCATTAAGTAGTTCAAAGTAGTTTTTTTTTTACATTTACCTAATTTTCTTTAATTTTTGTTCAGAATTTTTTTTACTTTAATTTCGTTACGATTAATAAAAATTCTCATTTCATACATTTAAGTCAAGATGACCAATATCATTCATTATGACGGATTATATCTATTTCACACAAATTTAAAGCTTCAGTGAAAATAAGTTTTCGAGAAATAAATAATCTAATCATTCAAAATCCAGTTAAACCGAAAGTGCTTATTTAGAAGTAGAGTTACATTAACATTCTTAAAATACACAAATAGTTTTTTCGAGCCTAGCATTAATTACTATAGAGTATACAAAACCATTTAGATTTAGCGGAACATGACCGAATTTTATTACATTAATCAAAATCAATAAAAATAAACGAATCAACTTCGAATATGTCAAATCTGTATTGTATTTTAATCATAATAATTCCAATAATAATAAGTTTTAAATTTAAGCATAATATAAAACTTCCAAAACTAGTTGTAAAAACTATCAAAAAAAAAAACGAAAACATTAGAAAAACAAACAAATCACATTATTCTAACATGCGAAATTCAGCCGAAATGAGAGAATTGCCATTTAATTTAGCTTAGATATAAGATTAACAAAAAAAAAACAAATAAATAAACAAATAATTAAACTTTTGCAAATTAAATAATTTTTCATTTTAATATTTAGGAATTTTTTGAAAACAATTTATATAATTTTAAAACCTTAGGCTAATATAACTTAAAAGTACGATTCAAACAAAAAAAAAAAAACATAAAAACATAATGCAAGATTTTTAAAACAAACAAACATAACCAATGTTTTTTTTGATAACAAATTGAAATAACTTACTGATCTCATATAAACAGGTTATTCAACTGTCTATTTTGAAAAAAAAAAAAAAAAAAAAAAAAATTTTATTTGCACCATGAATCAAAATTTTCAGAACATTGAATAATAACAAAACAATTTAATCATAATAAAATATTAAAAAAAAAAAAAAAAAAAAAATTTTTTTTCTCTATTATTAAAAATTCTTATCTACTTTTTATCTCTCTAAAACAATATTAAACTTAAGAAAACAAAAGCAAAATATAAAAACAACACAAACAAACAAGTCAGTTAAATTTCTCTCCAATTCTTACCATTTTCGATAAATTCAACTCATTTTAAGGGGGGAGGGATGTTGTGCCGTATTTCTCATTACAAATTTTCAATCACTATTTCCTAGAAATACAAACTCTAAATCTTTCTAAAATCGCAATATTAGTTTCACATACCAATAAATGTTCTCTAAACACATTTTTAAAACTGAAATTTTCTTTCAATCTCTAGCCGATACTTTTATAAAGAATAAAACTATAAAATATTATCATTTATCACAATTTTAGTCGTTACTAAGAATTTTCTTTTAATCTCTAGCCGATAGTTTTATAAAGGATAAAACTAATAAATAATTTCAGTTATCACAATTTTAGTTCATACTAAGAATAAGTCTTTTTATCTTTTCCGACAATCCTTTTTCATTTTCACATATCATTTTAAAATATTGAATCAATATGTTTTCCAAATAAACCTTCTCAAACAAAAAATAACTATAACATTAATATTTCTCATGCTTATTTCACACTTCTCTGTTTCTGTTTCTCTGTTTCTTAGAAATAAGTTACAATATTGCATAATTAAATCTTTTTCCCAAAATATAAAATTTAATAAAATTATTCCTATTTTGTTTTTGTTGTTTTTTGTAATGTAATAAAAGCATAATTTAGTATATAAGATTTAGTTTTTAAGAAAATAAATCAGTTAAAAATAAGTAGTTTTTTTTTAAGATTAGAGTTCAACAAAGTCAAGCCACACAGTTTTTAATAACATAGTTCAAGTCTCACAGTCTAAATCGAATAGTTATAATAATATAGTTTAAGAATACAGTTTTAAAGATAGAGTTCTAGTAAGGAAGTACATAGTTCAATTTAAATTTCAGTTCTATAAAATTAAAGTGTCTGAATCGATATTTCGCAACACACTAAATAAAATAAAATATGTTACAAATCAAAATATACTATATAGTGCAAAACAAAAATGTTGAAATCATTTAGAATTAATAGTGAACGTTTAATTAAATATATGTAAAGATAAATTTAATAAATAAAAATTGTTCAATTTTTAAATAAGAATAAAAACAAAGTTTAAGTTTTTATTTAAATCAACCTAACCCCGGGTATAACACTTTTCTATTTTCGTAATGGTTTCAAGAATACTAATTTATAATTTCTCCATTGCGATTACGAAAATAGCGTTACGAAAATTTTGGATACGTAAAATTTTCGTAATGGTTCAAGAATATGGCCCCAGGTAAAACAAAAATAATTCTAATTAGTTCATTAGAATCTAGTGAGTTAAGACATGTTTTGAATTGTGATATACCTAAAAAGATATTGGGTTCGAAAAATTGGGTTCGTTGTATCAGCAAAAGGATGGAACGCATTTATAGTTTTTAATGCAAAAATTTTTTAAGTTGTAATTCGCAAGAAGTGTAGCCGAATTTTTAGCAAGTATAGAAACCATTTTTGCGCAAATTAAAGCGCAAGGCGAAAGGCCAAGATATAAGTGAAACTTTAGTAATAAATAAAATCATTTCAAGTCTACCATCAGCATTTTATAACTTTAGTACAGCTTGGGAAAACAGAGCAGCAGCTGAGAGAAATTTAAATAATTTTACAAGAAATTACTAAAGGAAAAAATAAAATTAAATGAAAGAAGTTCTTCACAAGTTAGTGGCAATAGTGCATTTAGATAAAGTGTATGTTGTTATAAGTGTAAAGGTGAACACATGATAGAAGACTGTACCCAGATGACAAATGTCAAATGTTTCAAATGTAACGAATTTGGATACACAAGCAAATATTGTCGATATACGAACAATAGAAATAATAATTACAGAAATTATATAAAGGTCGATATAGTAACGCAGCTGAATCAAATGTTATTAATTTTAATTGTGAAGTTTTAAAAAATGAATGTAATACTGTGAATAATGAATTGTCAGAAATATTTATTTTTGATTTAATTCAATATTCATTTTTGATTTGGTCATCAAATTATATGGTGAACGAAAAGTAGTTTGAGTTTATAAATAATGTGCAAAAATCAAATCAACTAGCAAAAATTAATATTGCTAAAAAGGGTGAACATCTTATTTTTAAACAACAAGGAAATTTACTAATAAATGCTGAGGCTGGTGTTATATATTTAAATAACGTATTAATGGTACCTGGTTTGGAAAAAAAATTAATTTCGATTAAAGAAATAACTAAAAGGAAATGCAGCATTAATTTTTATAGTGATACTGTGGAGATTAAGAATGATGTAAGTAAATGATGTATTTTCAAAATTAATAATTCAAATACTTTTGAAATTGTAGCAACACCTGCCAAAGATGAATAACATAGAAAATTTGGGTATAGCTGTCATTATAAAAACAAAGATTGTGAAATATGTTTATTGGTGATGTGTATGTGAACACAGCATAATGTTAAATAGTATATTGCCGAACGCACCCTTAGAGCTATCTATAAAATGTATTCTATACAACCCTGTATTATTATAATATTTATGGCAAGCATAAAATATGTAAATGACTTGCCTATTATGAAAAATATAATTATTCCATTTCCTGATATTAAGAAGTAAACAACCAGTCTTTTATTTAAACACACCACCAATTTACAAATCCATTATTGGCGACTTTGGTAAATAAAATTTAATATATTTTTGTGCGTGCTAAAAAAACGGGCAAAGATCACATGGCGAAAAATTTTGACGTTTTCGAATTGAAGGACGATTTTATTATTTATAAAGAGAGGCTGGAGTTGTGGTTTAGTACAAACGAAATAATTGATCCAACGAAAAAGCAAATTCATTAATTAACATCATTATCGTTGTCCGTGTATAAATTATTACGGAACAAGTGCTCGCCAACAACTTCAGACACAAAAACGTATGATGAACTTGTAATCATGTTATCCAGTCAATTTGTTGCGAATGCAGTTATTTTCAAAGAATGGAAGAAATTTTATGAGGCGCAATAAGTTGAGGGTGAAAAAATACTTGAATTTTACAATAAAATACAAGCGAAATCTGTATCATGTGACTTTGGAGCTAACCTGAAAAGCATATTGAGAGACAAATTTGTTTGCAGTGTAACCAGCTATGGAATGTTTGAAAAACTTTGCGAAGAATCATTAGACGTAACAATTGAAAATTGTTTAAACATTGCAATAGCACAGGAAGATGAATGATGAGTTCATCAGTCACAAACATGATGAGTTCATCAGTCTGTAACAAAATATTCTCCAAAGACAAAGGTGTTATCTCAAAATGAGTGACGTGTGGAATGGGGAATCATGATTTTAGTACTTGCAAATACAAGACGTATAGATGCAAGTTGTGTGCTGAAATTGGACATCTCGCAGCAGTGTGTAAAAAAAGCATGAAGAAGAATAAAAGATATGGGAAAAGAAGAGGCAAGCAGAATAATTTTATTGAACCGAAAAATTTGGATCAACCGGAGCAGAGTGAAAAATTTACAAATGAGAATGCATTGTCGTTGTTTAGTCTTTATCTGGAGGAACATCAGTGTTTAGTTAAGTCAAATTTTAAATGTTAAACGTCTAGTTGTAATGCACATAATTTTAATGATTTTTCTCTATCTGACCATTCACTGTGGATTTAAAAATCTCTTTAACTCAATCGCTACAATAAAATAATTAATTAAAATTATTAAATAAATCCTATATGATTAAATCAATCCTATCTTTTTCTATAATTGCCGATTAAATGAATGAAACTAAGTTAGCGCCGTTGTATAGACGAAAAATGATAAACAATTTTGTTTATCAAAGCTGTACCGTTGAATAATCAACTGAAGAATTAGGATGACGTGAAGTGACGTCGTCTCTCTGTTTATAATTACAATAATGAATTGATGTTATTTCTTGTTTTTGATTATATTAAACTTTCTGGTTTTGATTAAGTTAACTTTAGATTTAAGTTTATAAAATTATAATAGGCATTCTAAAATCAGTGGTTCTTGAGAACACTTAAATTATTACAAAATATATTTATTTGAAATAAAAGATTATTTGTAAAGTATAAAGTTACGTAAATAAAAGTTGAAATAAAAAGATAATTTAATTTAAATTAGTTCCTAGACCAACAAGTGTAACTAAGTTAGATCAAAGTTACAAAGTTTGTGGGAAATTAGTTCCTAGATAAACCAGGAACTAAAACCTCTTGTGGGACGTAACATTATACGAAAATTAAAGTGTGAAATAAATATTAACGAAATGTCTTCAAGTTCGAGTGATGATCTTGATGGTTTGTTGAATGAATTTAAAAATGTGTTAAGGCATCAGTTAGGTGCATATAACGGTGAAAAAATCAGATTAAAATTAATTGATGATGTTAGTCCAGTATTTATCAAACCTAGAGTTGTACCATTTGCTTACAAAGGCAGAGTAGAATTACAGTTAGAAAAACTTGAAAACACTGGAATAATCTCCAAGGTGGACACCTCGTGTTGGAGAACACCTCTCGTAACAGTTCCAGAAAAAGATGGAGGTTTACGTGTTTGTGCAGATTATTCTGTCACAATTAACAAATTTATCGAGGATGTAAATTATCCTTTACCCAGAATTTACGATCTGATGCAAGCGTTGCAGGGCGGAAAGTATTTTAGTAAAATAGATTTGTCACAAGCATATCATCAGTTGCCTGTTAAAGAAGATACTAGTAAGTTATTGACTTGGTCTACGCATAAGGGTATTTTTGCAGTTAATTGATTAGCTTTTGGATGTAAGCCAAATAGTGGAATATTTCAGTCGGTGATGGAAAAAGTTTTGATAGGCTGTGAAGGGACTGTTGTATTTATAGATGACGTTGTTGTAACTGGAGTATCCAAGGAGGATCACTTTAAAAAGCTAAGAAAAGTTTTAACTAGGTTACAAAATGCTGGATTTACAGCAAATCACAGCAAATGTCATTTCCTTCAAGATAGCGTTAAATATTTAGGTTATATTATAGATGCAGAAGGTCTGCATAAGGATAAGGAGAAAATAGCAGCTATCTTAAATATGCCCAATCCAACCACAGTTACTGAAGTTAAATCAATTTGTGGATTAATTGTTTATTATGCTAGGTTTTTACCCAACTTATCATCTGTCTTAAAACCATTGTATTGTTTAATTTGTGCCAAGGAGGTTCAATGGTCCGACTAATGTCAGGCGTCAGTTGATGAGGTAAAAAAAATGATTGTTTCTGACACAGTCTTAGTACACTATAATCTAGAGCTGCCATTAATATTGAAAACAGATGCCTCCGAAGTGGGAATAGGAGCGTGTCTGTCGCATAGAATGAACAAAACTGATGATAGACCAATAGCATTTGCGTCCCGTACATCTATCTAAATCAGAGATGAATTATTTAACAGTGGACAGGGTGGCACTGGCAATTTATTTTGGGGTAAAGAAATTTGAGTAATTTCTGCTGGGGTAAAAATATTTTCATTTGTACTGATCACAAACCACTTGTAGCTATTTTTGGCAGTAAAAAAGGTATACTTGCTATGGCCGCGAGTCGGTTACAAAGATGGTCAGTATATCTGTCAAATTTTAATTTTGAGATACAATATATTCCTGGCAGTGAAAATGGATGTGCCGATGCTTTGTCTAGACTCACTTATAAAAATGGTGATGATACAGGAACAGAATTTTCTTATTTAAATTTTGTTATTAATGAGTTTCAAAAACCATTAAAATGTTTGGATGTAGCTTCGCAATCCGAAATGGATCCAGTCCTTAGTAGGGTGTTGCAGTTTGTTAAGAGTGGATGGCCAGATTTAAAAAAAAGTGATGGTGAGCTGAAAAGTCTTTTTGAAAAACGAAATAGTTTAACATTAGAGCAAAATGTATTAATGTGGGGTCATCGTGTGGTCATACCAGTCAAGTTTAGAAAAACATTATTAGGGGAAATACATACCTCGCATTCATGGGTAGTAAAATCAAAATCTATAGCAAGGCCGAAATTTTTGGTGGCCGAAAATTGATCGTGACATTGAGGAGTATATAAGAAACTGTATCATTTGCCGTTCAAAGCGAAGTGATCCTCCAAGAGTCGAATCAAATCCTTGGCCAGCACCATGTAACGTCTGATTATCTCCATATTAAACAATAAAACATATTTCAAAACGTTTCAATAATTTATTTAAACATTTCAATAATTCTCTCAATAAAAAAAAAAATTTCAAAAAAATTTAAATCCAAATGTAACGATCAATTCCTTAAACATCTAAATAAACTAAAAATAATTAAACATACTCACAAAGAAAGAAAAACTGAACGAAAAAGAACGAAAAAGTTAATGTTGGTAGCTTCGTGTCTTACACACGAAAAAATAATATTATAAATGCCATCATGGATGTATTTTCATGGTCATTCCATGTTTGAATTTTATAAGTTGAACATTTAATTCGATGTTTTGTACACGAAAAAAAAACAAAAAGTGATTTCTGTTTCTTTTTTTAAATTGAAGAATATTAAAATTAAAAAGAAAATAAAATAAAATTGTAATGAGTTTTGCCATGTTTCTCACAAAAAATAACATGAACAGTACATAAATAAATGAAAATAAGAAAATCCTACAATAAGTGTTATAAAGGGAATTATAAATAATTAAATTTGTTTCGTACTTAAAATCAAATTGTTTTTTTTTTTTCATAAATTCCCTCGATGATTAAATCTTCAAAAATAAACTCACAAACAAATGAAAATTCAATGAAATTTAGTGCTCATTATAAAAAGCTTCATCTGTGATAAAAATATCAGAAAGTCAAAGTAAAAATAATCGTGATTAATGAGCATTATTAATATTACTTTATTATGGTGATGATTATGCTGGATGTGTACAGTCCTCCTATGGAAGACTGTCTTAAACAAAAATTAATTGGTTTCCAGTGCTAAACATGCATATGTGTCTGATATTCTAAATTTAATTTTACAAACAAAAAAATGTTGTGAATAGTGGAGGAAAAATCTGGAATTGGATGGTTAAACAAATAAGGAAAATTGGCTAATGAATTTAATTGTATGCAAATGGAATACATATGAGACTACTAAAGGATGCGGAGCTGAATCTTGGATGTGCTGATAAGACGACAATCAACATAGACAGGTTAGGTCTACATTTTTGTTTTATTTTTATGTATATACATTACCTATTTTTTTTAATTTCCGTCTGAGAATGTTAGGCTAGGCTTAATTATAGGAAAGAGATTCCATGTTATGACTCGTAGCCGGATAAATTAGTTTTCTGAATTCTTATTATTGATCAAAATATATTGTGTATTGTGTTAAAAGTCCAAACGGATTCACAAATTGAATCAATTTAACAACAACCAAATAAACCCTTTGAACGCGTACACGTGGACTATTGTGGACCAAAAAAATCATAGCTTGTTCGTTTTTCAAGATATTTTTTCCAAATGGATTGAAATATTTGAAACAAAAAATTCAACGTCTGAACAAACTTTTTATATGTTAAAAAATATTTTGGCAAGGGTTGGAATTGTGGACACAATTGTTTCCGACAATCAAAGCTTATTCACCTCAGCTGAATTTCAACTGTTTTGCAAGTCAAATCTAATGGTCGTTTGCGTGATATAATTCAAAATTTTCTCTATATGAGACGAAATACAATTCATTCAGCAACCAATAAGACACCATATGAGCTTGTTTTCAACCGCGAGCCAAACGTAAGATGGAAAATGCTAGCTCCAAGCAAGAAAACCGAATCTATGTCAGTTAAGAAAGATAACAGTAATGTTAAAAATTTATCAATCGGAGACGAAGTTTACGTGAAAGAATTTCACACACTCAAATGGGTTAAGGCGAAAATTTCTCACATTTTAGGAGTAAATGTTTATCTTGTAAATACTGAACACAATCAATCTTGGAAAAGGCATGCTAACCATGTTATGTCAGTTGGGAAATCGGAAGGCGTCGTGATCACTGAAAATAAAATATCAAATAACGATATCGGTTTGTCTTTGACAAATGTGTTGAGTGAAAAGATTAAAATCCCTTCGTCTGCATCTATTGTTAATATGTCAGGGGAGAGTTTGGGAAATACTAGTTGTAATATTGAGGAAAATTTAGGGAATGGTAGCTGTAGTGTTGAACCGAATACAACCACAGTGAATCCTACGGTAAGAGTAAAGAGAAATATTAGAAAACTAGATAGATTAAATTTGTAAAAAGAAATGTAATTTGTTGTTTTAATGTGTATACACAAAATGTGTAAAATGTTGACGAATAAGAAAATAAAATTTTGATTAAGCAAGTAATGTCAGTAAAAGTCAGTAAAAATAAGTAATTTAATTTAGCATTAATTTGTGAGCGTAATCATGTTAATTAGTTTAGTAAATTTTAAATATTAATTAAAGAGCAATCAAAATATTGCGTTTAAAGTAAATCTATATTGTAAAAGTTAAGTATTATATATTTCTAAAGTTTTGAGATTGTGTAAATAAATTACCATCTAAAATATGTTTAATGACAATTGTAATCTTAATAAAAAGTTAGAAGGGAGAAACGATGTGTATGTTAACACAGCATAATGTTAAATAGTATATTGCCGAACGCACCCGTAGTGCTATCTATAAAATGTATTCTATACAACCCTGTATTATTATAACATTTATGGCAAGCATAAAATATGTAAATGACTTGCCTATTATGAAAAATATAATTATTCCATTTCCTGATATTAAGAAGTAAACAACCAGTCTTTTATTTAAACACACCACCAATCCACATATCCATTAATTGGGTAAATCAACAAGAGCCCCATTTTAAGGTACACGGCGAAGAGCTGTACGATATGGCCAAAAGGCACATAGCGATGTAGTCGGGCCTATAAACAATTTAAGTCTCGATGGCAAAAGATATTTTTTCTATTTTGCGTCTAAAATAAAGTCATTTCGATACCCAAATGAGTATCGAAATGGCTTCCATTACGATACGCAAAAGTTTTGTCTTTCAAGGTTGGTCACATTGGTCATATAAACGTCATTAAACATTAAAACGAATAAATATGTAAATAAAATTAATCAGAATATCTAAATTAGTGTTAAATATTTGAATTAATTAAAATAATTAGTAATAATAACAAAATTTCAAATTGACTATTTTTTAATAAAATACACATTTTTTAAAATTTCAAGACAAAAAATGCAAAATAGAAAAAATAGTATAAAAAACTCGTTTCATAAGACGTTTTATCGCACTTATCCTTTAGAAAACTTCCCGCTGCGCGGGTCGCTTTCTACACAGATTGCGTGCGATAAAATCGTCGATTATGAAACTAGTTTCTTAATATACTATTGTAACATTCATAGACGATTTTTCACATTTTGCGATAGTTTATATTTTACGTCATAAAAGCGAAGTGTATGAATCGTTTAGAGATTATGCTGAGAAAGTGGTTAGTAAATTTGATCGAAAAATTGAAGTTTTGAGAATTGATGGCGTGCTCGGTTTATTTATTTTTTTAATTATTGTAATTTTTAGAAAACCGAAATATAATAAGTTTTGTAATAACAAAAAAATGGCTCCTATAAAGGCATTTACTAAATCAATTTATTGATAAGATAATTGTGATGTTTGTAACTAGAAAAATTTAATGTGTAAACACACCCTACTTTAGATAACTGTATTAGAACGAACTTCAATACGTAGTTAGGGATTATAAAAGGTGTGTAATGGATCTAAATAAAGACAATGGTAAAATTCAACGAGCATTTTAATTTCTAAATATCAAGACAATCGTGATGCAAACACAACAATTGGCGACAGGATAAAAAAAGTATAGTTATAAAACTGTGGGATTTACAAATAAAAAGTTTTTTTTTAAACGCAAGGTTGGTATACCACGAGTTAGAAATATATGGGCAATCACACAAAATAACCCTAACATCAAAATAGCTTTTCAACCACACAAAACACTTAGAAAACCATCATTCACTAACAAAAAACAACAAATTAAACCACACAAAAATCATACGTCATATACAAAATAAATTGTTCTGACTGTCCAACATCATATATCGGCCAAACTTAAAAAAAACTGGAAACGAGAATTTCGGACCATATATACGATTTAAACAATGCTCATAAAGACAATGGAAAACGGGTTTACTTTTACATACACTTGACACTGGTCATATGTTTAATTATGATGATGCTAATGTGATTGATATTGGAAGAAATACTCAAAAACGTCTACATTTGGAATCAGCATGCATATTACTACATAGCCCAAACACTTGCAATAGAAAAAACGATGTAAATGCAATTCACACACAATATTACAACACAATAGATCCAGAGCTAATTGTCAAATATATAAAACAAAATAATTTTTTTAATTTGAGAATTTGTCGGTTAATTGTATTTTTTTGATTTAATGGTAGAGGGCACTACTCTTAATTGAAGAGAACTTAAAAACAAAAATATGTTTTTGCTTTGTCTGTACAACATAAAAACATTGACTTTGTGGTGATTAACTCCAACACATTATCAATTTCATTCTATTAAATAATATTTAATTCGGAAAATAGATATAAAGAATGTCACCCCAACATGAAATTTGCTGGGTAATATTAATAAATGCAGGAAAAAATGTAATAGCTTATTTTTAGTACAGTATCACAATATCAAAAATGTATTAGTTTAATTAAATTGTCAAACTTTTTGTTCTATATGTTTGATTATTTTTTTAACACGCCATTGTTGTTGATAATTTTCATTGTATTCATTTACAACGCCAAATTTGTAATTTGCATTAAAAATACATATTTAAATAAAGTTTCCAAGTAAATACAATTTATATAACTGAAAAATAAATATAAAGGTTTTTGTGTTAAGCATGTGTATAAATTTTTGTGGGCAGAATAATAATATATGGTAAGGTTACGTTCGACCTTCATCATTACAGGAAATTATGTGATATAAACATATGAGGTCATGAAAATAACAATATAGCATCGCACAACTAACGTATTTATTGAAATCGATACCAAATATTGTCAAATCTTTATTCAACGTAAAAGGAACTCAATGCAATATTAAAATCAAATTACAACGCCACTTTTCAACAAGCAAACTAGACAACTCCATTCATTATCATCGTTAGAGAACTATACGCGGAATTCATCCTCCATCAAGCAACGACTAAAACTTTTAGCTTAGCGTTTGTAAAAAGAACAACTTTGTGGAAATATAAGAAAACCGTGTTACTAGTAAATTGAAAAGGCATTTGTTTTATTTAGGGGCTATTATTTTGAAAACGTACATTTTTTTGTTGATTTTTAAATTTTTGATTTTTAAAAAATCTGAAATTTTGATATATTATTGGCATTGACAAAAGGAAAAAAGTAATTTCTGCTTTTATTTTTTGAGTACTCTGAATCGGAGTTATGCGCGGTTGAATTTTGAGGCTTTTTCACGTAGCTTTTGGTAATGGTGGCAATGTTTTGTGAATTGACGACATACACTATGTGCTCTAGCGGATTGTATGTTAAACAAGTTAAATAAATCAAACTGTAAACATATGTCAAATACCATATATTTTTACTCACAAAAATATTTAAACCATATTAAATTTAATATTTTTAAAATTTGTGCAACAATTGGTGTATTTATTTATTCAAATGTAAGTTACAACACTATTACCTATTATAATTTGATCGCAATTTTATAATTTTGAAAAGCAAAATGGAAAGCAATCGTAAAACGGCGAAATATTCGGGTCGCTATTAGTGTCGTACCACAGTGCAAAACATATTTAAGTCGTACCACAGTGCAAAATATATGATATTGACGGCGTGTCCATGCATCATATTCCCCGTAAGGTCATGTTAAATAAAATAACATTAAATGAATGGAAAAATGTACTAAGGATGGGAAAAAAGATTCGCAAAAACTTTGTGTTCTGTAGCAAGAAAGAACAGATTCTAATTCCATTACCACGGGCGAACATATACGAAAAAGGGCATCATATCAAATGCTTTTCCATCAGAAATTTACCACAATCAAGCATAATGAAGAGGAAGCCAAAGGCAAGAAAACTCAGGTTAAATATAATGAACAAGTATGTACAATTTTGAAACTAAATGTATAATTATAAATCTTGTATGTACTTATATTTTATTTTTTAGTTTATCAATTGATACGTCCAGTAGAACAGAAGATGGCTTTGGAAATATTTATCCTACTAACAGCAAGGATGATGAAGGGTGCCACCCATACACCAATTTTGCATACTTTTGTACTCAATTCAACATTCACGAGCGCGGCGTATCTGTGGAAATTAATGGTGAAACAGAAAAACTTAATAAACTACCGTTCCTTATTGATACTGACGAAAAATTAAATTCCATGACTGGAATTCCAACTCTAACTTTGTTAGAACGGTTACATAAGTGCTGTTTATTAATAAGGTCAGAAGAGCCCTATAATATTGGGTTGTCTCAAAAAAACAGTATAATATTGACAATGTGTCGAATAAAGATGAATATGAACAATATACAAACCGCTATACTATTTAATATCTCCTCAAGATGTGCTAAAAATTAGTTTACCGATAGTGTGCAGTTCTTAGCAAAAGTTTTAAAATGTTGCATATATTGGCAGACTCGAGAAGAAAACCTAAAAATTTTTAATTGTTACTTCAATTTAAATTTTTATACTCATATTTTTTAAATTATTTATCCAAAACAAATCAAAAAGAATAAATTTTAATATTTACTTACTGTTCGTTAGAATTTTGATTTCTTTAAATAGTTTTTAAATTTTGCTAAGAGAGTGCGCTGTTATCACTTTACCAGTCGTCAATAGGTGCCACAAATTTCATCCGACTTACGTATATTTTTGCAAGTACAAAGGAAAATAATTGAATAATTGAAATAAGTAAGTTTAAAATTAATAACTTTTCTCTTTTCCGCTAGGCGGCGCGTAAAACCTTGGTTTACTTCAAAGCTCATATCTCAAAAAGTAGGCTTTTTTTTTTTGTTTTTCACAAATTTTAAAGTAAACATATGCAGCTATGAAATTGAGAAATAAAAAGTCAGCAATTCAATATGGATTTTTTCTTACGATTTTTTAAAGTTTGGTATATGAAAAATTCACATGTGTTTTTTTATTAAGTTAATAATCCTGTACTAAATGTGGATCTAATAAATTAAACATTTCATATTTTAACACCTGCAATAAATTTGAACCATTTTCTGTGCGGTTAAATGGTTAAAAACTTATTAAAAATTAATTTAAGTTAAGTGGTAAAATAAAGGAATTTAAATTATTGAAAGGGTGTGTAAAATGTTTATTCATTTTAAAAAATGTCTATTTAGCCCCTTTTTACTAATTAAAATCTCATTAGAGGCTCATAATTTTAACATTTAAAATTTCTAATGACGCCCACAAACGGTTTTTGACCAAATTATACTTGCATCCAATCAAAATATATTAAATTGTACCTACCTAATTTTACCTGATTCTACCTATGTCAAAACTATTTCAAGGGTATATATATATTGATTGGATTGCCTTATAATCAATTATATTCCAAAATATTTAGAAGACATAACGTTTAGAAAAGATAATAATAGAAATGCCTTTCAAATTGTGCTGTAACTTGTACGGTCTCAAAAATCATCAGCGGACATCAAAAAATGTGAAACTGGTCACACCAGCTGTTATTCAAAAAGCTGTGACCCTAAATTTTACTTTGCGTGATGACCAGTTTATATGTGAAACATGTCGCACTTATATCTATAAAAATAAGGTAAATTTAATTATTTTATTAATATGAATAAAAATTCATATGCAACTAATATTTTCTATACAGCAGCTTTCATGTTCGGAAACTATCGATAGTGAAATTATTTCTATAAATCAGGATGTTGAAAATGTTCCAACGAACGAAAATATTCAAATACCTCCAGCATCTTTAGATCGATCCATCACCAGTTTCGGTTGATACTATATCTCCACCAGTTCCTGAACTACTTAATGACATTTTAGAAGATATTAACAATGTTCTTGGAAGGCTAGCCGAATCTCCTATCAAACAAAATCATATTACAACAGGAAGTTATAAAAAAATTGCAAGTGTCACATCGGCAATAAGTCAAAGAATATTTCAAGTAGATTCAGTTAAAGTGTTATCACCAAACGAGGAATGTGAATATACATCATGGCTTATGAACCTTAAAAAAGAGTTTAAAGATGCCAGCTGTAAATCAAAACAAGTGTTTTTGTTGACAACTCTACCACGTAAATTTTGGTCAAATCAACGTATCCAGGATGAATTTAATGCATCAAGACGACTGGTGGAATTCGCCATGGATCTGTTGGAAACAGTAGGTCCTTACAGTTGGCCTCAAAGCAAACAAGTGCACAGTTTGTCACAAAATATAGTAAAACAAATTCAAACATACTTCTTATCAGAGGAAATTAGTAGAACAATGCCTGGCCTTAAAGATGTTGTTACTATTACAGAAGGATCGACAAAATTTAAGAAATCAAAGCGGTTGGTGTTATGGACCCTCACCGACATCTATGAAATGTTCTTGGAAGAAAACAAAGAACTCAAGGATTCAACTGTTTTTTACCGGATAACACTACACCCGATAAAATAATTGCCAAAATGTTTTCTTTTTCTGATGATCATAAATATTTCAATTTAAAGGCAAAAAAAAATATATAAATTAATTTTTTAATGTATTTATTTATAATATTGATTAAATTATAATGTTTATAGGAAAAATATTCTTTTAATGTTTTTTTCTAATGTTAGTGTTGGTGATGTTGAAAATATAACAAAATCTTCGATCATTGGGATCTCCAATTCTTATTCTGAATAAAAACCTGTTTCTCAATCAGAAATACACAAAAAATGGTTCAAATTTATTGCAGGTGTTAAAATATGAAATGTTTAATTTGTTAGATCCACATTTAGTACAGGATTATTAACTTAATAAAAAAACACATGTGAATTTTTCATATACCAAACTTTAAAAAATCGTAAGAAAAAATCCATATTGAATTGCTGACTTTTTATTTCTCAATTTCATAGCTGCATATGTTTACTTTAAAATTTGTGAAAAACAAAAAAAAAAAAAGCCTACTTTTTGAGATATGAGCTTTGAAGTAAACCAAGGTTTTACGCGCCGCCTAGCGGAAAAGAGAAAAGCTATTAATTTTAAACTTACTTATTTCAATTATTCAATTATTTTCCTTTTTACTTGCAAAAATATACGTAAGTCAGATAAAATTTGTGGCACCTATTCACAAAACATTGCCACCATTACCAAAAACTACGTGAAAAAGCCTCAAAATTCAACCGCGCATAACTCCGATTCAGAGTACACAAAAAATAAAAGCAGAAATTACTTTTTTCCTTTCGTCAATACCAACAAAATATCAAAATTTCAGATTTTTAAAAAATAGTTGTTTTTTTTTCGATGTACGTTTTCAAAATAATAGCCCTTAGGGATTTAAAATATTATTTAAAAATTGAGAAGAAAAACGGATTCATTTCTTAATGGATTTTCCATTGATTTGTTTCATTTTTTTTTTCATTTCAATTGTTTTGTTTTTTTGTGTTTTATTTTTAATTATAGATTCATGATTATGAAGCACACACGCTTTGAAAATTCGAATGGAATAAAGATTAAAAATCAAAAACAGTGTTTTTATTCAATAACAATAATCATTATTCGTTATTAGATTTCTATCACAGTTTTAAACAAAAACTTTTCTTTATAAAAAAAAATTAGTAAAGAAAACAGATTTACCAATTATAACTATAGAGGCGGAAGAGGCGGCCGCCTCGGGCCCCACATACACAGGGGCCCCCTCGCTACAAATAGTATTGATATTTTATAGGTATTCAAATATCAGATGACTGCTTTCATTCAACCAAAGTTTTTAAACCTAAAGATTTTTTGATTATAATCCCACATGTAAAAGTGTTAGGTTGTCAATTTGTATTACTTTTTTTCATGTATGTATTTGTTTTAATAATTCTAATTTGATAGTTTTATAATTTTTTAATGTACAAATTCGTTTTCCAATTTGTATAGTAAAAAAACATTTTGTTTTGAAAAGTTCCACTGTTACGAATGAATATTAATACTAGAACTTTATTTGCAATGGGCTGTTATTATATCAATCGCAAAATTATTGATAAAAACAAAATCCAGATAAGTATTTTTTGGATATTTGAAGTATATTTGAGTTTTATGTTTTCATCAATGATATTGGATTTCTTTTAAGACCTACAATTTATTGAAAGCATTAAACTGAAAACCTCAATTTTAAGCATATAATTGTACATATTTTAGATTAATTTCATATATAACTGAATAAATGAAAACTTTTTAACGTGTAGAATTGAAATCTTTTATTGTATGCTTAAAATCCATGTATTTTTTATACAATACATGCTAAATTCATCATTTGGATTAACGTTTGAAAAGGGTTTCCATATGATATGATTGATATAGTATAGGTGTTTTAGCTTTAGTTGTATATTTCGTTTTATCAACGTTGATTGGAAAAAAGATTGTCTAAAAAATTTGTTTGAAAAATTTGAAAAAAAGATTGTTTGTAACTGGACTGATGCTCAAATAGCTCGTGAAATTGAAGTACAACAAAAATGCTGGCGGGAAGTTTTAAAAAGAGTTGCAGCTACAGTAAAGCTATTAGCTA
Organism: Diogma glabrata; assembly: GCA_963693315.1. Classification (NCBI taxonomy): domain Eukaryota; kingdom Metazoa; phylum Arthropoda; class Insecta; order Diptera; family Cylindrotomidae; genus Diogma; species Diogma glabrata. Next base: position 166,298,870 of record OY856187.1, read on the forward strand.
CTTTGGGTTTAGCATTTCGTGGTCATCGAGAAGATATTGATTCGAACAGAAAAGGAAATTTTATGACATGCATTGAGTACCTATCCCAATTTGATGATTTTCTTTAAAATCATTTGGAGAGGTACAACCATCCAGGAAAAGGTAATGTAAGTTATTTATCACATACCACATGCGATGAATTTATAAATTTAATGGGAACTGAAGTAAAAGAACACCTAATTCAAGAAATTCAGGACTCTTTATATTATTCAATTATTGTTGATTCTACGCCAGACGTGAACCACACTGACCAACTAAGTTTTATATTAAGGTACATTGATAAAGTGGGCGATGCGAGAGAACGATTTTTGGATTTTTACAAATTGAAAATCACAATTCCGAATATCTAGCACAACTTATTTTGAAAACTTTAAACAATTTGTCTTTGGATATTAAAAATTGTTGCGGTCAAACATATATGGCCGGAAAATATAATGGTTTACAAGCCAGAATTAAAACTCTAAGTGAGACCGCCATTTTTATTCCTTGTACAAGTCATACGCTTAATTTAATTGGAAATTATGCTGCAGATGCCTATTCTACTGCGGTGTATTATTTTCACTTTATCCAAAATATATATGTATTCTTTTCTTCATCTACTCACAGATGGAAGTTGCTTATTGATAATTTTTCCGATCCTAATTCCAAACATATTAAAAAATTAAGTGACACAAGTGACAAGATGGTCTGCAAGAGCTGATGCAGTATCCGCCTTGCGGTTTAATTACAAAAATATTAAAAGCGTTCTTATCCAAATTAGCGAAAATGAAGACGAAAAACCGATTACTAAAGTTGAGGTTAAAGAATTAGCTAGCTCTTTCGATGAATATGAATTGCCTTACTAACCGTTTTATGGGATATATTATTACAATGAATCAATAGTACTAGAAAATCATTTCAAAATATTCAAACGAACTTATTACAAGGAGTAAAACTGTTTAATTCTTTGTCACAATTTATAAGGGATGTTCGGAATGATTTTGAGAGCATAGAAAAGCAAGCAAACTTATTAACAGACAATATTAGCTACAAAGAAGGACGAAAAAGAAAACGCAAAATTATGTATGATGAATCATCTGCAAATGATACACAGCTAGTAGGACGAGAATTGTTTATTATAAATACTCACAATATGATCTGTGATGACTTGCCACTGAAATGTCTACCAGAACGTCCATATATGAAACTGTTTTAAATAATTTTAAATTATTGTTTGATCAAAATATATCCAGTGATGAAGTTGACAAGTGTATTTTAGAATTGTCAAATACATATGCGAGGGATATAGAAGTACAATATTTTAAAGACGAAGTACATCATTTTTTAAAATATATAAAAGAAGATGTTCCATTTAAGATGAACAAGGTAATCATTGATGGCCTGCAATCTTCATTTCCCAATGTGGAAACTATTTTAAAAATATTTCTTACATTGCCGATATGCAACGCAAGTGTGGAACGATCTTTCTCCGTTCTGAAGCGGATAAAAAATTATTTAAGAAATGGTCTAAATCAAACTCATTTGCAAAATTTTTGGTAAAATCTTAGGCCCCAAAATTTTGTTCCGCCTCGGGCCCCTTAAAGGCATAATCCGCCACTGAATATATTCAAGGAAAAGTTAGATTTCTTCTTCGAATCAAATAAAATTCAAGACGAGAACCGAAAACGGAATGCATTAATTAATTATTTGGATACAAGCGTGTATAAATTATTAAGAGATTTATGTACACCAAAATTACCTAAAGACAAAAGTTATGATGAAATTTGTGAGATTCTCAACAAACATTTTACACCGGCGTTGATTGTTTTTAATGAAAGGAAAGAATTTTATGCTGCAAATAAGAAGGACAATGAAAATATTAATGAATTTTGTGCCCGATTAAAAAGACTAGCAACAAATTGTAAGTTTGAAACTCATTTAGAACATAATCTGTTAAATAAATTTGTTACAAGTTTTGATGGAAAAATTTATGGGAGGTTATTGGAGGAAGATGACAAGTTAACTTTGGAAGGCGCTTGAAATCACAATACGATTGGAGATGAAGTATACCAATGATGCATCAATAAATTTTATCAAGAAAAACGACAACTCAAATTTCAACAATCAAGGTAAATCGAGAAGAAGAAGCTCAAACAAAGTCCATCAATGCGGTTTTCTAACTTTATATCATCTGAAGTAATCTACTATTTATTTTCCTGAATAATGAGAGGAAGTACATTTATTTAATATTGTTTGTATGTAAGGGGAGTTGGAGATGTGGTTTATCCTCATTTTATATGATTCTGGCTTCATTTGTTTTTGCCGACAAATTATTGTTCATCATTGAAGATTTATTATTTGAGACAGTTATGAACTGTTATAAAACTTTTTTACTCAACATTGAAGAATTATATGAGATTGTTTATGAACTGTCAACAACTGGAATGTAATAGTATGGCTGTATTCATTGATTCATCAGATTACATATAAGGATTTATTCTTCTTTCCACATCAAATTACTATTGGTCAGTTGTTAATCTGAACGGATGTTTTGAGTTGTTATATCGTTAATGGAATTATAAATCGGATTTACTAAATATATAGTCTAGATATGATGTAATATTCACTTGTAAGACTTCGACATTTTATGTATTGGTATTTTCATCATCCAGAAGAGACTTTTTTATCATCATCATTGACACATGGACTTTATCATCTCTTAAGTCAACAGTTATTGTTAAATATTCCTTGGATACTTATTGTTTATTTACATGAATTTATGGAAATTTTATTGCTGCATCGTCAAGGAATATAGAATTAAGTTACATCTTTGTATTTGGTCTTATGAAAGAATAATCATCACATCACATATATGTATTATGACTCCATCATTTTATATTATTTAATCACTTCACCAGCTATACATCATCTGAAGGGATTTGGAGATGTGATTTACTCATTTTATGAGTTTGTTTCTGAATTATCAACAATTGAAATGCTATAGTTTATTGACGACTGGTAAAGTGATAACAGCGCCCTCTCTTAGCAAAACTTAAAAACTCTTAAACACGATCGAAAATCAAAATTCAAACGAAAAGTAAGTAAAATATTAATATTTTATTCTTTTTCATTTGTTTTGGATAAATAATTTTCAAAAATATAAGTACAAACGATTAAAATTAAAGTAACAATTAATATTTTTTAGGTGAACTGTGAATAATGGATGTGCAATCGCAAGATAATTATACCAAATTGTTATTTAGTGATATAGCAGAGTATTTTAAAAATACAGTAAGGCCACTCCGGGAAGGCGAAAGCCTTATGGACGCTGGCTGGATCCACACCATAGGGTTTGCTCCATCACCACCGGTAAACTTAATAATAGGCCTTGTAGTCCAAACATCGAAAATGTCTGAAGCACCTTATGAGGTGAAATTGGAAAACTTAAATAATAAACCATCCGGTTGGAAATGTGTCTGCTCTTGTACGGCTGGTGTAGGACAGAAATGTAAACACATTGCAGCCTGTTTACTGTACATTTATCGGTAAGCTCAATAATTGTTGTTATATATCATTGAATAATATGCATTTTGATTAGTAATCCTCCATTAAATCAACTAAGTTGCACCAACTTAATGCAAAAGTGGGGAAAATTGGGCGCAAACGGGCATCAGATTATAGTGGAGTGGGAATTAGAAATATGTGTCATATCCACAGAAAGATAAACTCACATCCCGAAGAAGTTGTCACCAACCAAATGCAACAAATAATTTTGGAAGAGTTGGTGGAAGGCTTTTTTTCAGTTTCATGAGCTCATGTTTTAACATTGTACCTACCAAGAATTCAATCAAAGTGACCTTCGTTGACCAAACTTGTGGTGAACAACGCAAACGGAGTTTGTGTTCCATATAACTAACGTGAGGAATACGACGTTTTAAACCAAAGAATAATAGCCGTTATAATTTTTTTTTCAATTTCTGATAGCAGCATTTTGTAGAGAATTAAACAAAAATGGTTCAAATGACCGAATACATGGACTTATTAATGCGCAATTGATAGCGTGTCTGCCAATGGATTCGTGCATGGCACTGATACGGAATGTTCGAATCCATCCGAAACACGTAAAGGTGAAATGGAATTTTTCTGATTAATTTCAAACCATATCTTCAAATTGGAAAAATTCAAACTATTTCCTTACTTGAGATTATTACTCACAAACATCCTCTAAAATGTAAAATTCCTATATTGTTGTGTAATATGTATACTATTGTCATAAAATAGTTGATCAAGTTTCATCCATAGATTTCACATTGATGGGCAACAATCAAAAATGCCTATATATACCCTCGTGACTTGGGATGTTGACTGTATTAGAAATATTCTCATCCATATGCATTTAGAAATATTCTCATCCATATGTATGTATAAACATTTTCATAACAAGGATTCTTATGACGTGTATATAATATCAATGGATGCGAACATAACACTGACGCGGAAAGTTCGAATCCCTCCGAAACACGTGAACGAGAAATGGAGTTTTTCTCCTCGAAATTTCTAACCATACCTTTGAACTGAAAAGATTAAATTATTTTCTTACTTGAGTTTAATTGCTCATAAAAAGCTTTTAAAACCAAGGTCCAATAACAACATGTGTTTTAAGGTATTGACGGATGCAAATCTTTTTCTTTTGTTTTTATATTTTTTATTAAAGAATGGATAACTAAACAATGAATTCTAACACATACGAAATAAGAAACAGGTCAATATTTCATATGTTAGAGAAAATAAAAATAAAATAAGAGATAAAAAGCAAATTTGGTTTTAAAATTTGCAGCAACAAAACTAATGGGGTTGCTAATAATCCAGCTAGTGGCATATTCCTTGATCATGTAACAAACTGTCTTCCTCAATGATAAAACATATGCCCCAGCCCATATATATTGAGTTATATAAAGAATCGTTTCTTCGATCAAGCAATAGTTATAATTTATAAAGTAAACCGTTGACTGAATACAGTTCATCCAACAGCACCTTTAAGATAGCTATTTCCAGTGGCATGTGATACCTCATGTTGACTCGTATGCCAAAAGCAGGTACTGGAGTACGCGGGGTTGTCACACTTATAGACCATAAAAAAATAAAAATAAATAAAAACTGACCCTTTCATGCGAGGAGTATGTAGCATTTAGAAGTTGTAATTTAGTACTTATATTTAGTATTTAGATATAATGATAGATAAATGTTGATTTTCTTTAATATGAAATAATAATATGTATTTATATTTAGTATTTATAAGTTGTAATTTAGTTTTTATATTTAGTATTATATCTAATATAATGATAGATTAAAGTTAATTTTTTTTCAAATACAATTTGTAATACCTAATTTCATTGGTACCGGTTTATTTTTAGCTGCTCCTAATGATGAACTGGCAAAACTTAAAAATACCACCCGTTCTTCAATTTTGGTTCGGGAACTAACAATGAATATTGCTGAGACTGCTATATCTGAAGAGTTTGATGAACTTTATAAAATGATTTTGTCTCATAACGAGTTAAAAAAATTTGAAACGTTGATTCCAAAAAATATGAACCATAATTGTGAAGAGGTCTATAATCTGAAGAGTTGTGAAGAGGTCTATAAAAAATCAATAGATGAGGTTATCGTAATTAGCAAAAACACAGTTTCTCAAATCAGTTCGCAGTGGTTACTGGAACGAAAACTCAGAATAACTGGCAGTATTTCGTACAATATGTATACATATTTTAAAAATAAAAATCCCAATTGGCAAAAAAAAATAAAATCAATTTTTTCAAATAACTTCAAGGGTAATAGAGCGACATAATATGGCCAGTATACCGAAAAATTAGCAAAAACTTCTTATTCAAAAAGATATCTTCTTTTCTCATGTGGGTTGATAGTTTCACCCTCTCTGTCTTACTTGGCATTTAGTCCAGATGGTATTTCCTACAATGGAGATAAGTGGAAATTGGTGGAAATAAAATCACCAGTTGAATGCCAATTTAGAAGCGCATCCTTAAATATTTAACATTAAACAGCGATAAGTCGACATTTTCATTAAATAAAAAACATCAATACTATGGACAAGTTCAGCTGGGGCTAGCTATAACCAATTTAAAAAACTGTGATTTTGTAATCTATAGTTCGTTTTCAAACACATTTGAAATTATATGTGTGCCCAAAGATGAAAACTTTATAAAGGATTACATCGTTAAATTAACTTAAAATTTATTTTAAATATGTTATAAAAGATTTAGTTTTTAAGTGTTAAATATTTTTTACCGGAATAATTTTGAATTTTATTTTTTTTTTATATGAACCGTTCAACACGCGATAAGTGTTGGATAATGCCAAGACCAAGATCTCTCATGGAAACCACATATCAACTATGTCATAGGCCGTGCTACTGCTGTAATGAGGAAGCTTTACAGCCTTAACCATTATCTTCCCTTGCATATTAGGAAGCTACTTGTCCATGCTTTAGTTATGCCTATTTTCAACTACGGCATTGAAATATATTCTGGATGTACACAGGGAGGGATTTCTCGTTTTACTAAATCCTTCAACTGGGCAGTTAGATTTATTTACAACCTTAAAATTCACGATCATGTCTCTGGCTGTGCTTTCGGCATTGTCGGCATTGAAATATATTCTGGATGTACACAGGAAGGGATTTCTCGTCTTACTAAATCCTTCAACTGGGCAGTTAGATTTATTTACAACCTTAAAATTCGCGATCATGTCTCTGGCTGTGCTTTCGACCATCTTGGCACTTCGTTCTCAAATCACATTTCTACTTGCTTTCCGTTGCTTTTTCAAAACTTTTAAATTTCATTGTCCCCCCTTCATGTTGCATTGGTTCTCTTTTTGTCCTTCTCGTTGAGTACAAAAAGTCATCCTCCCCTCTGTTTCTTGCAACGCTTGGGCTCTTTCGTACTCAATCCGTACTTCAAAACTCTTCAACAAACTTTCCTCTGATTTAAAGAAATTCAATATTTCTATACCCTTATTCAAAACTAATATACATACCTTTCTTAACAATGTGTAGCCCCAAATTTTACCCCTTTCTCGCCTCACATCTTCAACTTTTCACGTTCTTTTTCTTTATATTCAATTTCTCTGTTCCTAGCTTCCCTCCTTCACATTTCACTGTCTGTCAGGAGTCGTATTTTCCAGTATTTCTACGTTCTGCACTTTAATTTCCCTCCCCCACTATCCTCTACTATGCCCTTCCACCTCCCTCCCTACCATCCGCCCTCAACTATCCTCTCATTGAGTTTTATCAAACTCACACCCCTTGAATTAATAAGTCTTGCTTCTTTTTATGTGATTTTTTTTTATATATATATTTTTTATAACTTTTACAATTGATATTGTATCTTTATAATTTATTTATTCATACACATATTTATTTATTTATTTTATTTTATATATGTTATTTTATATTGTTTTATATTTTATATCTTAGTTAAGTAAACTGTGAATTGTTTTGATATCCTTGTATGATTTATTCATATTGTTATTTCATAAAAAATTTATAATTTTTTTTTATTTTTATTACTTTGATGTATAAAAATATTGTTAAAAGTTTGTTATAATCTGAATTATTAACTTTAACTTGATTTATATAGAATCCTTGAATTCCCTCAATTTATCTGTAAGTTTTGAATGTATCTGGGCAAGAATTGGGCCACGGCCTGTTTGCCATCTTCCTATCAATAAATATATAAATAAATAAATATATGTTCATGAAACGAAATCTTTAAAATTTTGTACTTACAACAATATGATTTTCAATTAAATTTATCATCATCTAAAATTGATGAACTTAAATTACACACAGCTGATACTACAATTCTTATGTCATCCAAGTATGGTAGAATAGAGGCGGAAATCTTTTCAGACATCATTTTAAAATTTTTTAACCTGGCTATTATAACCGGCAGGCTGGGATTAAAGATGCTGGGTGATTGACATAGTCTCCGAACATCAGAAGATAAGAGATTGTCCATGAAATGGAAATTAATTGGGACATTGAAACGTCTACAACTATGTTTTTCACCCAACCGAATATCTGAAAATAACCCGCCGGAAATATAACAAATATCGGGATGCGTTTTTGTGTAGCCACAGGCAGTCATTCCACGACTTTTGCTCAGATTGGGGTGGGGTTTGGCTACACGCATCTCGATGTAAGGGACTGCCATAAATAAAATAATACAACAAAACCACGACGGTTAAGAAAACAAAAATGGGAAGGCAATTCATTTCAAAAAGGGCCAGTTAATGTAGGGGGAGGAGGGAATGGGAAGGAAACCCAGAGGTTTGACGAACCTCATCTCACACCACAAGGATTTGAAATTAACACATATTCAATTTATACTTAACACTACAAAAATAAATAAAAAACCATACCTTCAGACAGCTCTGCATTGATATACCAATATGAATCTTGCTGGAAACCACTGGTTACTTTGGAGGCTTCAGACAGCTCTGCATAGACATATGTACTAAAATAAACCTTGCTGCAAACCAACTGCTTATTCTGGAGGCTTCTTGGTTAATTAAAAACACAGGAAGTAATGTTGTTTTTGTTTACACAATTTAAGTTTTATTCATCCTTTATCAATCAATATTCGAGCACATTAACCAGTATTAGATAGTTATACAATTACGTTAATTATATAATTACGGATCTTAGTTTTAAAAGTTTTAGTTTTATAACCATAACCACTAATTTATTTTATTTTAAACTTGTTTTCTTTTTGGCGTTTTTCTTTTTATATTAACTCTTTAATTACAACATATGTACTTGGCTTTTGATTGTCAAATTCCAGCATTTATTTTTCTTAAATTGAATAGATCAATTTATTTGCACAAAACACAATACGTATACACTACACCACCAAAACAAAGCTTACAAAACCACAAAACCACAACTAAAACCGATATGTACACAGTTGAAAAAGTAACTGCAATATTTAAAGCAAGTCTTGTAATAGGAGCTATGCGTTGCAGGTTATTATTGAATTGTAAAGTAAATGTTGCATTAAACCTAATTTCAATGCATTTCTATAAAATTTAAAACAACTTTTGCATCATAATTTATTTCTATAGAACAGCTAGAAGTTTTAATGCACCTTGCTACAATTTAATACATTAATGAAATTTTAAAATTCACTAGAGTATTATCCATTTTAGAAATATATAGTTAAAATCGTTTCATGTATATTTTAGTTATCGCTTCTCAGCTGAAAGTCTATAATAATAGTGATTAAGGTGGTATGTATGTTTAATTTTTTCCGTTGTAATTTTTTTATTTTAATTTGATTAATTTAGGCAGGTGCGTGTAATAATCAGAGTATCTCGAAATTATGATGTAATTTGCATTAAAATGTCATACTAACAAAAATGTTGCGAGCAATTTATTTAATGCAAATAACAAACATTTTTAAACAACAAGCTTTTTTATTTTACTCCAAGTACTCTGTTAAATATTGATGCAAAGAGCATTAGTTTAACTTTATATAGCAAGCTTTGTATTGTTTTGTAATGGAAACTTCCGTAGGACCTATATGTGTAGCAATTTGCATTACATATTCAATTTTTTTTTAACTGTGTACTACAATCTATACTCGATACCGATAAATACTTAAAATAATAATGGAATTTAAATGGGACATATGCCCACTTCAAAATTCCAGACTCGACTCCCCATTAAAGCAATAAAATTTTCATTTAATTAGTAAAAATAAAATAGTGTTGGAAAATTTTTGCAAATTAATTAAAAAATATAATAAAATTTGTAATTTGATTGGTTTTCAAATTACAATCAAATAAAATTCAATTTGCTTACACAACAAGGTTAATGAAACTTAATATCGACACATTAATTAGTTTACAATAATTTATGTGTCGTCAATTAGTTCATTTACCTTAGTTTTCTGTAATAAATTTGCAATGTAATACAATGCAAATTTTTACTTCCATCAAATTTTATAGATCGTGTAGAATGTTAACCAATTTTAATAAACAAAAAGATTTGGACTAAATTTTGAAAACGGTTTTTTCTAATATTGAAATGAAGCCCAATTAAAAGAATAGGGAAATGTGACGAATGGAAAGACGATTGATTGGAAGGATTTTCCATCCGGCACACTATTCGTCTCTCCACATGAACTCGAGCAGACGCAATAAGACGATCCCGTTCAATAGACTCTTTAGTTCTCTTCATATTTATGAAACTGGGTCGAATCATTTCCACACCGGCTTCTGCAAGTTCGTTACCGATCATAAAACCTTTATCCACCATAACTGCATCGGTTCTAATTTTTTTATCAGGATGGTTAAATTAAAAATGGCTTTATCAGATGTTCGGCCAGGTACAGCAGTACTAATATAATTGATAAGACCCGATGGTGAAATTCCAACTAAAACTTTGACCGTGTGTGTGCCTTTATAATGAGAATATGTGCATGTTCTGCAACTTAAACATCGAAATGTTATTGTTTTTATTTCAGTGCAATCTAAAACTGTTATTGTATTTGGAAACTGTTCGAAACATTTTGGAAAATTTTTTAGGTTTTCTTCTCGAGTCTGCCCATTTATGCAACACTTTAAAACTTTTGCTAAGAGCTGCACACAATCGGCAAAATAATTTTTAGCACATTTTGAGGAGATATTGAATAGTATAGCGGTCTGTATGTTGTTCATATTCATTTTTATGCGACACATCGTCAATATTATACGATTTTTTAGAGACAACCCAATATTATAGGGCTCTTCTGGCCTTATTAATAAACAACACTTATGTAACCGTTCTAACAAAATTAGAGTTGGAATTCCAGTCATGGAATTTAATTTTTCGTCAGTATCAACAAGGAACGGTAGATTATTAAGTTTTGCTGGTTCACCATTAACTTGCACAGATACATCGCGCTTGTGAGTGTTGAATTGAATTCCTATGCAAACTTGCTGTATGGGTGGCACAACTTCATCTTCTTTGCTGTTAGTGGGATAAGTCTTTTCAAAGCCATCTTATGATTTACTGGACGTATTAATTGATAAACTAGAAAATAAAATATAAGCACATACAAGATTTACAATTATACATTAAGTTTCAAAAGTGTAGTACATACTTGTTAATTATATTTAACCTAACTTTTCTTGTCTTTGGCTTCCTAGTCATTATGCTTGATTGTGGTAAATTTTCTGAGGGAAAAGCATTTGTGGTAAGAAATGCTCTTTTTCGTATATTCGCCCGTGGTAATGGGTTTAGAATCTGTTCTTTCTTAAAATGCTTGCTACAGATCCAAAAGTTTTTGGGAATCTTTTTTCCCATCCTTAGAACATGTATCCATTCCTTTAATGCTATTTTATTTAGCATCACTTTACGCGGCATATGATTAGAGTTACCAACTCTTGAAAGCGTGCGACCCGGAGATATTATAATATACCAAAATATAATTCAACTAGGGGACCCCTGTGCATTTGCACAAATTTTAAAACAAATATTTTTTTAAGCCTGAAATAAAATCACAATCCAAAATAATGCGTCTATCCGCAAGCAAAGCATAAATTGAAATTGAAATGAGAATAAAATTTGGAAGAAATCAAAACCTCCTAAATCATAGCCCTACTGATTCAAGCCATTTGCAATAAACAATGAACATTGCCATATGCAAAAAATTGGTGTTTTTGATTAAATCCTTTTGAATTTTTTTTATATGGAGTTTTGTTTTTCCAGTTGGCATTATGGCAATTTTTTGAAATTTTTTATAATGATTAATTTCAAAATTGAGCAACAAGTTCACGATTTTGTTTGTGTTAAAAAGGAGTTAGGCTTCTATATCGGGGGTTTTGAAGAAATTCAAAAATTTCGTTTATTTGTTTCGTTTATTTTAGTCAATAATAGTAATACATTTTTTTACCTCTTTGTCTTTAATTTCTTAGTAGACATTCTCCTTAAGGAAACAACGATTTTTGATTTTTTATAACTTTTTGTATTCTCTTCTGTATTCTCTTCTTCCCTATGGCTACGCTTTTTCGTGGCTTGTGTATATATATACGATAAAAATTTAATTTAATTTAATCTCCATCATGCTTTATAATGAAATTAATTAATAATAATCTGCATTTTCCTGTAAACTCGTTAACTTTTTCGAGCCCCTCATAGTTTTAATTTTTCAACCATTCGTTATTGAACGAGACGTAATAACATTTTCTTTTATTGTCATTGTTTTCTTTGGGATTATTTTCATTTGACTGATATTTGTTATTTAATAGTAAAATTAACATACGCACAGTTTTATATGGGCAACTGATTGAATTCAAATGTCAAAATCATTCAAAATTAACAACAAAAAACTATTAACATTAACAGACATAAAAAATCAATTAGCTTATACGTAATATGGAAAAACAAAATATCCAATGAACCAACATAATTAACCAAAAAACTCATTGCAAAACTAAACTCGGCCGTTTTCTAATACACAGAGTTTCGTTTTTTTTTTGTTTTCAAACGAATTCTGTTTATTTGAATTGAAAGAAATTAAACACTTTTTTATTTTTTACGTAATTATTATTTCGCCCGGAGATTTGCCTTCCAAACCCTGAGCTCGGAGATTTGCCGGCAAACCCTGAGTCTCCGGGTGAAAAATACTCAGTTGGTAACCCTAAATATGATGCATGGACACGCCATCTGCATCGTAGGTTTTGCACTGTGGTACGCCACAATAACGATTCGCTGTTTTACGTTTATTTTCCATTTTGCTGTTTGAAATAATAAAATTGTGATCAAATTATAATAGACAATAGTGTTGCAACTTACATTTTAATAAATAAATACACCGATTGTTGCACAAATTTTAAAACTTTTAAATTTAACCAGCTTAAATATTTTTTGGAGTAAAAGTGTATGGTGTTTGACATTTGTTTACAATTTGATGTTGTTAAAAAGTTTAACATAAAATCCGCTAGAGCACATAGAACATGTCGTCAATGGCAGTATTTATAATTTATTCATGGATTCATCAGATTGCATATATTGATTTATTCTTCTTTCAACATCATCGTACTATTGGTCAGGTGATTGCTTTGTTTTTGTGTTCTAAGACATATTTTTAATTAAATGATATTTTATTATTGATTTGTATATTGGTTTCATGGTTACATATTAATTTTATTATACTCTATAGAAGTTTATCTGGTATATGGAATACGTTCCGAAACTTTACTATAGTTAACTATATTTAAATATCATTTAAATCCGGTCGTTCAGAAACAAAATAGTAAAGTTAATATTTAACTATTTGACAGATGTTTGCGTTCAGAAACATACTACGCCCTGCCCACATTTATTTAAAAATTAAATGTGCTCTCGAGTAGAGTTAAAAATTAAATACACATATACATAAGCATTATTTAAAATTTAACGATTTCAAATTGACAGTTCAATTTATTTTGAAATTGCAGCATGTATATTTTTCAAATTCTGAATAAAATGCAAGTTTTCTATAACAATATGGTTAGTAATTTCTATCTTAGTTTTTAAGTTTTTCAGTTTTAATTTTATTCAATTGAAACATTTTATGAAAGAATTATTCTGACATACGATTTTAACAGATTGTATTAGTATTTGTGTATTTAATATTTTACTTAATGATCGTCGTTCAGAAATTATTTAACTAAAGTTATTAAATATTTTAATGCGGTGATTTGATTGGTGCATTAAATATTTAGCTATAGTAAAGTTTCGGAACGTATCCATGATTGTTTGTTCATATACTTTAGTTAATATTGATAGAGACGTATGTCATCAGAATCTTCTGAATATGGAATGTATTCTCGTTTGATTTTCTATGGTGATTTAAATAAAGATGAATAAATCTTAATGATTGATTTGCGATTAAATATGTAATCATAACCATATAATGAAATATATATGTTGATATTTTATAGGGAGTCCTTTTTTTCTCGTTTTTTTAAGGAATAATTTATAATATTTATTATATATTATAAATTTGTTTCATTAATGCTGTCATTTATTATGCACTTATTGTATTTTTGTCGAATTCTAATATCTTATTAATTTAAATCTAGTGGTAAATTCCCTTCAGATTTTCAATTAAATTATTCTGAATATATTTAATGATGTTAAACTAATGTTAAGTATTATTATGATACATTTATAGTATTATATAGTTCATTTCATACTATGTTTTTGTCATATTCTAATAGTTTATTAATTTGAATTGAATTGGATTTAATTGTAGGTTTGATTGAAATATTTTCATTGTATTTTATAATATATGATTCCTAGTTACTGGAATTTATTATATAATTGTATATGAAGTGTTTAACTTAAAATTTTTGTTACTACAATTGTTATGTATTTACTTCTTTTTCTTTTAATATTTTAGTTATTATTCTGATTTCTTGCTTATATGCATATTTGTATTATATATTTGATGAGACATACGTCTCTATAAAGATTATTATTATTAGATTAATATTATTGGTTTACACATTTTATTTTAAAACGTTCTAAACTGTAACAAGATATTTAAATAATAAAAAAATAATAAACACCTTATTCTTGTTAAATTGAGTTTTATTTCACTAAATACTTATTTCGAAAACTATGCTTTCATCAACAGTAGAGTTTTTAGATACTAACTACTGTTGATGAAAGCCTAGCTTTCGGAATACGTATTTAGTGAAATAAAACTCAATTTAACAAGAATAAGGCGTTTTATTATTATTATTAGTTTAATACATATTATTATAAAATAATGTAAAACATTTCATAGTTAAAATCATATTTTTGTATTAACATTGTAAGCCCGATTATAGGAGGTCTGATTTAGGTTATTTTCAGTGTTTCAATTCAAGTCTGATAGACACTTGTTTAATTTTCAAGTATGGTCTATTTGGCTTCTTAATTGAACACAGAGAAATAATCTTTATACGGCAACCTATAGATCGGGTGCTTGAAATTTATTAGAGTCATTTGGTGATATGGGCTAATCGGCCTAAACCAATGAAAATGAAATAAAAAAAAAGACGATGGTAAAACTCAACGAGTATTTTCATTTCTAATTATCAAGACCATGTGATACGTGATACAAACACAACAATTATATTCAAAGCTAAGAAATTTAAGGACTAAATTTCAATTAATTCTTTAAGGTAACGGGAACGCGTGAACAAAGTGACTTTTCAATCTGCATGGTTGGAAATGAAAGGAGACGATGGGACAAAACTAAAAACTAGTGTAAAAATAAAATTGATGGGCATTTTTTGCACATATTGTACTTCTACAGTAAGCTTTAAATTAAAGGGCTTCTAAGCTCTGTAACAGGTCGTTCAATAAGTCCGTAGGATAAGTAAGAAAAAAACAACATTTTGACAAAACTCGATTTTTTTATTCAACATAGCTGCCTTCGAGGGCGATACAACGAGTATAGCGATTTTCCAACTTTTCTATACCACTTTTATAGTACGATTTTTCTTTCTCGTCAAAATAGGCCTCAGTTTCAGCGATTACTTCATCATTGGACTTAAATTTCTTTCCAGCAAGCATTCTCTTGAGATCTGAAAACAGGAAAAAGTCGCTGGGGGCTAAATCTGGAGAATATGGTGGGTGGGTAAGCAATTCAAAGCCCAATTCATTCAATTTTGCCATCGTTTTCATCGATCTGTGACACGGTGCATTATCTTGGTGAAACAACACTTTTTTCTTTTGCAAATGTGGCCGTTTCTTTGCGATTTCAGCCTTCAATCGATCCAAAAGTTCACAGTAATACTCGCTGTTGATGGTGGTTCCTTTTTGGAGATAGTCGATGAATATTATTCCGTTCGTATCCCAAAATACAGACGCCATCACCTTACCGGCCGACTGTTGCGTCTTTGCTCGCTTTGGATTCGGTTCGTCGACTGCTGTCCACTCAGCTGACTGTCTTTTGGATTCTGGTGTGTAATTGTGAAGCCATGTCTCATCCATTGTCACATATCTACGATAGAATTCCCTTTTATTGCGGTTTAATAGCGCCAAAAACTCCTTTGAAGCATCGATTCGTTGTTGTTTTTTGGCGACTGTGAGCTCACGCGGCAGCCAATTTGCACAGAGCCTTCGCATACCCAAATATTCGTGTAAAATGGTAAAAACACTACCATTTGCTACCTTTACAATGTCAGCTAGCTCATGCACCTTCAATTTGCGATCGTTCATAACCAATTTGTGGATTTTTTTGATGTTTTCTGGAATAACAGCCTTATTTGGGTGTCCACTGCGCTCTGCATCTTTTGTGCTGGTACGACCACATTTAAATTCAGCCATCCACTTCTCTACCATTTGTCTCGATGGAGCAGAGTTTGGATAATGTTTATCAAGCCATTGTTTGGTTTCCACTGTATTTTTTTTCATCAAAAAGCAATGCTTTATTAAAATTCGAAATTCAAATTTTTTCCTTTTTTTTTCAAAAACAAAAGTTGCTTCATACAAAATGCTATAACTCACGAATAAATAGTCAGATTGCTGTCAAATTTATACACGTATCGTTTGAAGGCTAGTACTAAATAAAAATCATATGGAAAAAATTCTAGTAACGCCATCTATGTGTCATCCTACGGACTTATTGAATGACCTAGTATCAGCACTCAGCAACTAAAAAACACAAAGAAAATAAAAAATCCAATTCCAATCGGAGTCAATTGGTTTTGTGTTCCTTCGCTTCTGCGTGTGACATATACAATTAATAAATGTTCAACAATAATTGAGAAAGGAAAAACTCCAGCTGAACTATGGTATATTGAGATACCAGATTTTATTAAGATACATCCTTTTTAAATGGATTGTTTCGTAAACATTCCTAAACAAATACAAAAAGAGAAATTTGATCATTGTTCAGTCAAAATGAAATTAGTTGGTTTTACTATTAATGGCTTTAGATTTTATGATGAAGAGAACAACAAAATAGTTAATAGTAGAGATGTCAGATTTATAAAAATAGTGGTGTAAAAATTAATTTACATGATGAATAAAATGTAAATGATCGTGGTGATGATGAAAATATTAAAAATTGCATTAATAATACAAATAATTTAAATGAGCATGTAGATCATAATGTACGTGATAATCAGATCTTAATGAATTTCTTGGTATGCAAATATCTAAACTCGAAAATGGTGATTTAAAATTAACAAAAACTGACAATATAGTAAATTTATTACAACGTTTTGGTTTTGAAAATTCAAAATTTAAAAAATACATTAGTTGAAGCAAATTAGAATAAAGTTGCAGAAAATGTTGGTAGCCATGGGATCAATGAAAGTATCGTCAAGTTATTGGTGATTCATTGTATTTGAGTATGTGGACAAGACCGGATATTTGTTATGCCGTGAATATGTTAAGCAGATATCAAGAGAATTTTAATAACCTACATGTAAATGGAATTAAAAGAATATTTTGTTATCTTAATTAATCTTAATTATTACCATTGCACGGTTAGTTAAGTGTCAGGTGTTGAAACTGGTGTTGGACTCTTTGAAAATTGGAAAACTTCGATTATGTCCTCAAACATAAATCCAATAAACAAATGTGTCATGTAGACGCACTAAGTCGTTGTTTCGAAATTTTCGTTTTAAAACCAAATTTTGATTATAATTTAGCCGTAGCTCAAAGTAGAGATCCCAATATTGTAAAGATTAAAGAAAGCTTACAAGATAAAGAAGATAAATTTTATGAACTACATAACGGATTAGTTTATTGGAAATGGAAAGATAGAGTTCTTTTCTTATTACCAGATAGTATGGAAACAAATGTTAGTAGAGCTGTAGAGCATGTCATGACGATTTTGGTCACATCGGACGTGATAAAGCTATCGAATTGATTAGAAGGACATATTGGTTTAAGCACATGAGTAATTTGGTTTCAGATCAAATATCAAATTGTCTCACATACATTGAGTTTACGCCTAATGAACTAAAACGTGATTACCTACACAATATAGATAAAAGAAAAGAACCGTTTCATATCATTAAGTAACTCGTTAAGTAACCACTATGGTCCCTAAGAAGAAACTAACAAACGATACAAATTTATATTGTTGATTATTGATGCGTTTAGTAAGCACTGCAAACTTTACCCTACTAAAACCACAAATTTTTTTAGAAGTAATTAATATTTTAAAAAACGTATTTTCAATATTTTAGTAAGCCTTCCAGACTCATTTCAGACAGATTAAGTGCTTTCACTTCGTCAAAATCGAAGAATTTTTATCTTAAAACAATACAAAACATGTTTTAGTATAGCTACCGGTTGCCCCAGAGCAAACGGTCAACCTGAGAGAATCAATAGATTTATAACTCCTAAATTGAGTAAAATGGTCGATAAGGCTAAGGGCCTGGAATGGGATTCAATGCTACACAGAGTTGAGTTAGTATTAAATAATACATACTCCAGATCGCTTGATAACAGCCCAAATGCGTAGCTTTATATGGCGTTGATCAAATGGAATTAAACGACGACAGAGTAGCTGAGTATTTAAAAGATTCGTAGGTTGGAAAAATTTGTTTAGAGGAAATTAGAGACAGAGCCCTCTTACGCAATAAAAAGATTCAAGATTATTGGTAACGCTTCAGCATTACAGTCTATAGTCAGATTTATTTAAATCTCAAATGGAAAAGTGAACATAATAAAAAAGATAATTATTCAAATTCAAATTAACTTAATTTATCTTATGTAATCAATCGCTTATGTAGCGTCAAAGACAATCAATTCCTATATGAATGAACTGTCATTAATATGCTGTTCGCCTGCAACAAAAATAAAAATAAATAATTTAAAATTATAACAGAAACAAAAAATAAATTATTGGTTACCTAGTTAGTAGGTATATGTAATTGTGATCTGCAATTACTTTCTGTCAAAAGCAAAGACACTAATCGATAAGATCGTTAAATATTTAATTAATATTGAACGTTGGTCATACCTACATAGTTGATCTAGTTAATGAAATTATCACCTATGTTATATTTGTCGCACTTGGTGTCTTTGTAGTTGACAGACGAATGTATATAAATTTGATTTTCTCGAAGTTTTAGTTCTCTTGCCTTTTGGCTGTTGTAAAGTAATTTTAATTAACCTTAATATAATCTTCGTTCATTTTGTTTAATGTTAGTAATGTTGTTACAACCATTTCATGTTAAATGTGTTAATTATCATAAAATTGCAAATAGAACAGTAAAAAATACTGTTAGTATAAATTGAGTTTAATAAAAACTATAATATAACCAAGTTTTCGGTTGCTATATGTTAATAATTTAATATGACTCAGTATAAATTAACAATATTAAAAAAATTTATTATCAAATTAACCAATTAATTAGTAAACCTGTAAATTGATCATTAAAAGATTCATACGTGTAAATGCAATTTTAATAATAAACTTTGCGATTGTTGTTGAATATTAGCGTGGTTGGGTTTTAATAGTGTTTGTGCTGTGAGATAAGGAGATATTTAGTTATATTCAGTTGTTCTGGAAAATTCTATACCCAACTAAAAGTGATATGATATACATCATCGTTCGCGATGTGAAGTAGTAGTTGGTAGCAGTTATTGCGAAACAATATCCGGCATCAAACTTATTGCAATCTTATTGAATCATGTGCATCGCTGAATTAGACCTAACGGGTGAGCATTAGTAATAATATAATTGCTAATATTGTGCTTTTTTTTAACAGAGTTATATTTATCAACGCTTTTAACGCGTCCTGCATCGATATGTGCTTGAATCTGACCATGGAAGATTGATAGCACACATGTGGTATTCATAATTACCATCGTCAATGCAGTTTATATCGCTGAGTCACAAGCAGGACGATTCCATCGCAAAGGATTTGCACGCTGGTTACCAATTCATTATTTTGCTGATTATCAATTAAATTGTATATTTGCTACTCATCGAATCGCTCATGTTGGTTGGATGTTTTCATCGAATAATAGTAATCCAATCGCATTTATTTGTTTTGCTGATTATCAATTAAATTGTATATTTACTACTCATCGAATCGCTCATGTTGGTTGGATGTTTTCATCGAATAATAGTAATCCAATCGCATTTATTTGTTTTGCTGATTATCAATTAAATTGTATATTTGCTACTCATCGAATCGCTCATGTTGGTTGGATGTTTTCATCGAACAATAGTTAGCCAATCGCAGTTATTTATTTTGCTGACTATCAATTAAATTACATATTTGATACTCATCGAATCACTCATGTTGGTTGGATATTTTCATCAAACAATGTTATGCCGCAATCTGACGTGAGTTAGGACCAGCAGTATTTATAAGAGAATCTACACCCCCACTCCAGAACGAGTTCATCTTCTGTACTGGTGAATTGGAGGAAATGTATGCTTTGGTAGTGAGGTTTAAAAATAAACAAGCAGTCAAAGATACATTCTCTTCCAGTCGCCACACTGTTCTATTTTTCTCCCTTATAATATGACTACTTGGTATTTTTGATATCAACATCCGCAAATAACAACAAACATAATATTATCGACAATGCATCACATTGTTCATTGTCCGTACAACTAACAATCAATATAAATTAACACGATTCTCCCAAATCGTATTGTTTCAGTTCATAATCAAATTCTTTTATTTTAACTCTGTTATAATATTTTTTTTTCATTTTCGTTAATATTCTCTGATACGATCTGATATTAAAATTGATTGAATCTATAGTTGTGTCATAGTTGTCATCCTTGTGTTTAATTTTTTTCGTTATAATATTTATAACTGAAACAAAAACCAACACAATATATTGTTAGGAACTGAAAATCGCCTTTATCCCTATTACGTGTTACCCTATGGTAACAACCTTTCTCACACCATTGTCACTTGCATTTCTTAAATCCAGTCCAAAACCTTCGTAGTCTTATTTCTTTTATTATTTCAAAATTTTTCTCATGATATATAATATGAAGTTTTCATGGACAATTACCTCAACGGTGATATTTTAATAAAATAACCTTCGTTGTTCCTATTCCAGTCTGCAAGTGACGGAAATGGTTTTCTATTTCCATATAACATTATAAAATCTGTATAAGTTTTTTTGTTCCCATCAAAAACTGCAGTACTTGTCATTTTTTTTCGTTTTTTTTTCTTCAAAACTCAGACTTCTATTTCCATAAAATTATATATAAAATTTATATAAATTTTTTTTCCCATCAAAAATTGCAAGTACATACAGTAATCCCTCCGACTGCGCGGGTTTTAACTGCGCGATTTCCACTGCGCGAGATGAGTTTTCAATACTAATTTTCGCACTGCGCGATTAAAATTTCACACTGCGCGACGTTTAAAATTTTTTTTTAAGAATATGTAGATGAATTTCGTAAAATTAAAATGAAAAAAAAAAACTAAATTTCCCACATGGGTCATTCTTTTACAAATCGAACAGATTTGAACAAAATCTGACCGACGGATTTATGATTTGGCTTAAAAATTTTTTACTGGTATTATATCGAAAAAAATTTACGTGTTCGAGGATTTTTTTTTTGGAAAATAGAGGCGATCTAAATTTCGTGATTTTTGGTTTGACGACTTATTTTCAAAAATTCATTACTTCGGTTCTATTAATGATAGTAAGCTTTTGTTTTATTTTATTTTAAGGTTAAGAGATGGCATTTTAATATAAAAACATAGTCAATAAAAAATATTATCAAATTCCTATTGTTATAAACAAATAAAATGTTAAAATCGATTTTTAGTGATTGCCCTACGTATTCTACGTTTAATTTTCAAGAAAAACGTGTTTTTAACTAAGAAAGAAATTAGTTTTACTGTTAGAAATATATTAATTTATCCAGCGCGGGACAACAAAAATTTATGGAATTTTCACCTTTCCGCGCTCGATAAATTGATTTATTTCTAATGCTACTTGTACACGAGAGATCAAAATTGCAGATGTCAGAGAGAAAGTGTCTGACTTATTGCTAAACTGTTTACACATAGGAATTTGTTAATAATTTTTGTAGATAACAATTTTTTTTTAAAGTTCATCTTTTAGCTTTAAAATAAAACAGAAAAAAATGTCTATCATTACCAGAACCGAAGTTATGAATCTTTGAAAATAAGTCTTCAAGCCAAAAATCACGAAATCCTCGAAATTTAAAACCGCTCCATTTTCCAACCCAAAAAATTTCTCGAGCACGTATATCGTTCTTTTCTTGGGAAATGAGAATTTGGAAATTTTTCTATATAAAAGCCCTAAAATTTCAGCCAAATCAAATATGTGTTGGTCAGAAAGATGTTCGGTTCGTAAAAAAATGACCCATATATGTAGCAATTTGCATTACATATTCAGTTTATTTTTAACTGTGTGGCTGGAACGTTCAATATAGATCTAATTCAATTTCAAGCCAATAAAGGTAGAATATTCTAAACAAATTCAGATTATTGATATAATTTTTGTAAATTTAAGTTGTTTTTTGAAATGTTATTTATGTTAATTTATCTGTTAACGTATGAAGTGTTTTCTTATTTAAGTGTTGTTCAAGTAATACATGTTTTTCAGGCTGTATATATTCATTTTGGTTTAATTATAACTTTAAATTAATTTTTTTTTCAATTTTTTTCAAAATTTGGAACCGAACCCTCCATTTTCATACAAAATAGGGTTCACATAGCGCGGTTTTGTATTGCGCGCTGTTTTACTGGAACGGAACTACCGCGCAGTCGGAGGGATTACTGTATTGCCATTTTTTTTTGTTTTTTCCTCAAAATCATAAAATCTAGAAAAATAGAGAAACCAGTCGATGGTGAACTAGAAATGAGTTATGAGTAAACAACAAAAATAACCAATTTAGTGGTCATTTTCTAAAGTTATAAATTTTTTTGAGTATTGTAAAATTTTTTTTTCTGTAATTTTTTTAACGTAAAACAAAGAGAAAAGTGAATTAAATTTATTGTGTTTTTTTTGGGATAAATAAAATTTTAAATCACATAGTTATATATAACCCAAAACTAGCCGTATAGTTAAATTGGTGAAATTGAATTATTTTATTGAATTAAAGTGGCAATAAGAATAGTTTTTACTTAAAAGAAAAAAAAAACCAAAACTAGCCTAATAGTTAAATTGGTGAAATTGTATCAGAAATTGCATTAGTGAATTAACCTAATAGTTAAATTGTCAATAAGAATAATTTTTAACAAAAAAAAAAAAAAACAAAAAACCCAAATTTAGCCTAATATTACTTAAATTGGTGAAATTGTATTAGAAATTGCATTAGTGAATTAACCTATTAGTTAAATTGTCAATAAGAATAATTTGTTTTAGCTAATAAACCAAAACTACATTTAGTGTACTACTATTAGTGAATAAAGTCTATTAACCATTTAAATGATTTAATGTATCGAACGAAAAATAATAAATTGTAAACACTACAAATATGAAACAACAAAAAGTGAGAGCCTCGTGTTTTTTCTTATTTTATATTTGGGAATACAAAGGAAGACAACACCACATCTACTAGATCGACGGGGATAAGTTTATTGTGTAAGTCAAATAAATTTTTTTCTTTTTAAATGTAATTCCAAATGTTCATAGCCGAACAAAATAGTTTTGTCAGGTAAAAGGAACCAAAAAAAAAAAATATATACGTAAAATTATGACTAAATAAAAAGAGTTGTGTGGTGTGTGTGTGTGTGTGTGTGTGTGTGTGTGTGTGTGTGTGTGTGTGTGTGTGTGTGTGTGTGTGTGTGTGTGTGTGTGTGTGTGTGTGTGTGTGTGTGTGTGTGTGTGTGTGTGTGTGTGTGTGTGTGTGTGTGTGTGTGTGTGTGTGTGTGTGTGTGTGTGTGTGTGTGTGTGTGTGTGTGTGTGTGTGTGTGTGTGTGTGTGTGTGTGTGTGTGTGTGTGTGTGTGTGTGTGTGTGTGTGAATCGGGCATGGGTAGGTCCAGGAAATCCCAAAGATTACTAGGGTCTTCAACCCTCTACCGGCACCTTTCCTTATAAGTTTCAAAGTAATAGCTCCCGCTATCCCAAGCTATTACAATATGAGGGTGATTCTTTCTTTTTATGATTGACGATGATAAGATGAAATAGAATTTAAATCCTAAACAAGTTTCGTATTGCGATTTGTGAAACAACATGATGATGAACATCCTTGATTTTTTTTTTGAAAACGGATAATGCAACAATAACAGAGAGAAATGTACAAATGCTTGGACAATCATCTCGCTTACACACCTTTTCGTTTAGATTATAAAGATGATATGTTTTACATATTTTTAAGTTAGTTGGATTTTGATTGAAGATCAAAGAAAAGTCGAATTAAAATTTTGCTGGTACGCGTTTAAGAAAGTCACAAGCCATAAATCAGTTCGCGATTTTTATGGTATTTAATCCACTTCGGATAGATGCAAGATAATTGAAAACTCATGATACACCGATCCGCGATCTTGAGTCAAAAAAAAGGAATAAGATTTTTTCGCGAACTGGGATCAACATTAGTTGTAATTAAATTCAGTTTTTTTTCTCGGAGTACAAGGTGATTTTTGAATTAAAAACAAAGGCCGGACATTTGGCTAACAAAAAGAATTTTTCCTTTAAAATTAAAGTTAAAGCAAGTTGTGGATTGTGAAATAACTTTAACCTTGAAAACTTAGTGAAATTTCAATATGATTTTTCCCGGACATTTTTGTTTCGCTACAGATTTAACGTGCGAAAGTTTCCGTGAACTATGAATAAAGAAAAACCAGTTTTTGTATATGTACATATGACAAATGATATCTAAAATAAAATTAATGAATTAAAAACATATACCATAATTTAGTTTGTTGAAATTAAAGTTGTAATTATAGTTTACATTTTTATATTAAAACAAGTTTAGTAGTTGTTCGTAGAAGAAAATAAACAACAAAGGAAAAAAACCAAATAAACATTTCTTTGCTAAGATTTATACAGTAAAACTGTAGGTATGTGTGTTGAAAGATTAATAATAAAAACAAAAAAGTTAGAAAGAAGGAATACATTGTTTTCTTGCTACTGTGGATTTTGGGTGATAAACAGAGGTGTTCTCTATACGTTGTGAACTACGTTAGTGAACAGGAAAAGGAATTATTTCCGAGGTCAAGGATTTGGATCTGAATGAAATATTGCTGTGGGTATCGAGACGGAGTAGAAAAAAAAATTGGGATTAGCAAACCGAATGGATAGGGTGCGTTGATTAAGCTTGGAGAATTTAGACGCACAAGGTGAGCTACAATCAATTTATCATCAGTCAACAAGTAAGACTAGTTATTTTTTTTGTTATATATATATATTATTTTCAAATTTCTTTATGCTTCCCTTCAATCATAAATTAATATTCAGGATCTGAAAATTTTTTGATAATATGATCAATTAGATAAACATATATTAGAGATTTTTCTTGGCGTAGGCCACATTGAATATATTTTTTTTGTGAAATACATAATATCTCCTGGCATAACGTTGTGTCAAACAACGTTACAACAATAAATAATTCATTCACAATCATTTAGTTGATGCATTGATAAGCAGTGTGGTAACCAACCCACCATTTCAGTTTACTTAACTTCGGTTTAACATCTTATGTATCCAGTGTACATTTATACCATACATTGTATTGTTACTCAATATCATATTCTAATTATTATGTTGGAATAAACAAAACTTAATCGAATGATTTCTTAAATTGTTTAAAAGAAAACAAAAGTTTTATTTTACATTGTATGTTGGATTTTGGTCACGTAGTTCTTGATTTGAAGAACGATTGTTTAATGATGATGAAAATTGAAAAATCAGTTGTTGTGGGGTAACGAAAGCGAGCTAAGCTCCTGATCTATTTTTATAGTTGTGAATCAAAAATTAAATATTATTTTAATTTGTATTAAAATAAAGAAAATATTAATTTAATTTGTATTAAAAATAAAGAAATTAATTGTGGTTAAATATTATATGAATTTGTACCAAAAATAAGAAAATTAATTGTGGTTATTAAAATAAAGAAAGTTTAAACTGTGGTTATTAATAAAATAAAGTTATTAATTGTGTTTATTAATACGAGAAATATAAGAATATCACCGTCGGAGGATTAAGGGCAAGTTTCTTTTGTCTTTGTTATCCACATATTGAAGTGTCTGGGCACAACATATTTGGCGACCTTGCCAGGAGCGACATCGCTACAAAGCCATCAACAACATAGTACTACACAACAACTCACTTTTTTTGAAAAAGGCAAAATCAATTCATTCTTTTTGGAAGAACAACATCATTTCACCTTTGGAAAAGCAAAATCAAACCACTTTTTGGAAAATTGACAACAATTCACTCTACCTTTTTAGTTGGAAAACTCAAATTAATTTGGAAGCACTCAACTGAAAAAGCTGTTAATTCCGTGGGTTGAGTGATTTGTGAGTTGATTTTTAATTTGTTCACTTTTAAACGAATAGAACCCTTTTAATTACCTTTAACTTAATAAATAATTAATTTTAAATGGTGTTACGATTTAAATGAAATCGATTAAAGTTTTTTTTAATAAAATCTCTTTTTTCGGCAAACGGCTGCAAAGTTTAACTTTACTGCCGCTAGGGAGTTAGCTAAAGTCTTACTTTTTAGCCTGACAGCAAAAGTAACGTCTAGCAACAGCAAAAGTAACACCATTTTTATTTTATATTACGGGGGCTGTAAAGTAGCATTTTTTATTTGTTAGTTTGTTATTTCATACTTATTGTATAACCATGACAACAAAATAACAACCATTTCAATTGGATTATGAAATTTTGAAAAGGCTGCTTTGATAAAAAAATTTTATTCATACAAATTTAAATGTTTTTTTCTCTTTTTTGGAAGTAATTATGACGATAAAAATTTATATTTATAAAAAGTTTGATGTATTAATTTCATATTTATAAAAAATTTAAACGTTTGCCGAAAAAATAGTGTATTTAATTCGGAGCTAAAGTGACTTTTTGTGTTTCGTCTATAATTGTATTTCGTCTATAATTGTATAATTGTGTTTCGTCTATAATTCAAACTATAGACTCAACACAAAAAGTATCACTTTAGCTCCTAATTAAATAATGTACTATTAAATAAAATTTTGATTTGAACCTTTAGAAGATTTAAATGGAAATTCTTTTTCTCTTGTGGAATTTTTGGATAATTAATCAATAATTTAAATAAATTAATATATAATTAATTTTTAAATTAGTGTTACGATTTAAACGAAATTGATTGAAATATTTTTATAGATAAATTTCTATGAATCAATTTCTGATCGGAACTTTTAGATGATTTAAATGAAAAAAAAATTTTTTTTGACTACTTTTGTGAAAAATCGATGTTATTGATCGAAACGTTTTTATTGGATAAAACCTCTATGAAATGGTTTTTGTTTAAACTTCTTAGACAATTTAATGGAAAATTGTTGACCTTTGTGGAAATCAACTAAATTGATTGAAATAATTTTTTTGATGAACTTCTATCAATTAGTTTTTGTTTAGAACCCTTAAAAGATTTCATTTATAGATAACTTTCTATAAATTAATCTCTGATTAGTACTTTTAGACAATTTAATGGAAAATAGTCGACTCTTTTGTAGAAATTTGATGGAATTGACTGATTAATTGATTCTTTTTTCTTATTCTATTTTCCCCAATTCTAATTAAAAATACTGTACTACTGTAAAATAATCGTACAAGTTGTATTTTGTAACTCTAGCTTTTTATCTCTTAATTTTTCTATTAAGAATACTGTGCTACTGTAAAATAGTCGTACAATTTGCCTTTTGTCAAGTAGATTCATTTCTTAATAACATTAGTTAAAAATTTAATTAACTTAAAACAAAAAATTTGGAAATTGAACATTTCAATTTTAAATTAGCTTACTTTTTAAAATACTCCTTTTATCGGAATTACTCGACTATCAATTAGTCCTACAAGTTGGATATTGTAACTTTCGAATCTAAAATAGATTCATCTCTTCTTTTGATAGGATTATTGAAAATTATTTAAACGGAATAAGGTCTGGAACTGAACAAATTTAAAATCATTTGAATGGTAAAAGCATTAATTCAAAATATTAAGAATTCAAATTATAGTTTGTATTTAAGGAGAATTGACAAGGGTGTCAAAATGAATACATTGGATATTGGTAATTTTGTTATAGTTGATGCCAACAACCCTAAAGCCCATACGGAAGTTGATACGGTGCCGAGTGCAATCAACAGGCCAATGCGGAGTGAAGGTATTTATTGAGCTCAACTAAAGAATTTTTTTTTGCTAGCTCTTTGGTAGAGTTTAGAAGTTGAAGTTTATTGGTTATCTAGCTCTTTGGTAGAGTTTAGAAGTTGAAATTTTATCTAGCTCTTGAGTAGAGTTTAGAAGTTGAAGTTTATTATTGCTTATCTAGCTCTTTGGTAGAGTTTAGAAGTTGAAGTTTTTATTGGTTATCTAGCTCTTTGGTAGAGTTTAGAAGTTGAAGTTTTTATTGGTTATCTAGCTTTTTGGTAGAGTTTAGAAGTTGAAGTTTATTGGTTATCTAGCTCTTTGGTAGAGTTTAGAAGATGAAAATTATTTGTTATTTAGCTCTTTGGTAGAGTTTAGAAGTTGAAGGTTGTTTGTTATCTAGCTCTTTGGCAGAGTTTAGAAGTTGAAGGTTGTTTGTTATCTAGCTCTTTGGTAGAGTTTAGAAGTTGAAGGTTATTTGTTATTTAGCTCTTTAATAGAGATTAGCAAGTGGAGGTTAATGGAACCGGTGTTTTGAAGCACTCAGGAGAAGTGCAACCCGGTGTATTTTTAAAATTTTTATTGCACTTACCTTCATTGCACCTTTTACTAACAACACACTTCTTGGGCTATGGGGTCTTGACAATTAGAAAACACATAACGCAGTTTAACAATAACCTTTTAATTCCTTTATCCGGAATAGGTGCAACAAATCTTGTAGTAAAAGTATTGTTTAAATTTTGGGTTGTTCTCCATTGAGAATGGGGAATCAAAGTACAAAGGATAAAGAGGTAATAATCGCACCTCAAGCAGCACAGAGTACACCACTGCATCATACTCCGACAAACGAGAATATTATTGCATACACCCATATAGGAATATTCGTATGCTTGATCTTTCTCGGTTTACTTTATTTTGCCATTAAATATTGGAAGCAAAAATTTATCGGCGCCTCAATTGCGCAAATGAGAGCCCAGGGGGTAGTCTAGAGACAGTCGAATTTACTATTACCGTAAGGCATTGTTTTGTTGTTTTACCTTCTTTGGTTCAACAGATTACAAATATTTCAAAAAAAAATTTTTTCTCTCATTTTGTAAAGTTAAGTTTGTATGAAATTTTTATATAAAGAATTAAGAAAAAACAAAATTTTTTTCTCTCATTTTGTAAAGTTAAGTTTATATGAAATTTTTATATAAAGAATTGAAGACCAAAAAAAAATGCGATTTGATTCCAATTTGATTTATATGAAATATATATGTAAAGAATTAATTGAGGAAATAGAGGAGAACAAAATTTCTCTTATTATGTAAGGTTTAAATTTTGATTTTGTAAACCTACAACAACTGATTTTTTGGCTCTGTGAACTAAAGAGATATTTCTTAGCAATATGTAAGAAATATCTTTCACTAGCGGGGGGGTAATGTGATAATCAACCCACCATTTCAGTTTACTTAACTTCGGTTTAACACCTTATGTATCCAGTGTACATTCATACCATACATTGTATTGTTACCCAATATCATATTCTAATTATTATGTTAGAATAAACAAAATTTAATCGAATGATTTCTTAAATTGTTTAAAAGAAAACAAAAGTTTTATTTTACATTGTATGATGGATTTAAGTTTCACCGAAAATGCAAGACAGCGTTTTTGGTCACGTAGTTCTTGATTTGAAGAACGATTGTTTAACGAAGTGAATTGTGAATTAAAAATTAAATATTATATTAATTTGTATTAAAGTAAAGAAAATATTATTTTAATTAGCATTAAAATAAAGAAAATATTAATTTAATTTGTATTAAAAATAAAGAAATTAATTGTGTTTAAATATTATATTTATTTGTATCAAAAATAAGAAAATTAATTGTGGTTATTAAAATAAAGAAAGTTTAAACTGTGGTTATTAATAAAATAAAGTTATTCATTGTGTTTATTAATACATACGGGAAATATAATAATATCACCGTCGGAGGATTAAGGGCCCGTTTCTTTTGTCTTTGTTATCCACATATTGAAGTGTCTGGGCACAACAGCAGCGTATATGCTTACTACTCATCGAAGTTCACATGCTAACTGGATATTTCATCGCACCACAAGTTAATCCAATTACAATCAATAATCTGCTAGTCATCAAGCAAAGTGTATTGGTATATCTCATTGAATCTCATATGGTGTTGGATGTTTTCATCGAACAACAAGCTAATTCAATTGCAAAGAATCAAATTGCTGTCAACCATGTGAAATATATTTTATTATTGAATCATCGAATATCACATCTGTCAGTTCGTCTTTAGAATGTTTTGTTAAAAACATTTATTGCCGATCAATGGTATACACGTCATACGGGAATCTCAAAACAGTGTCATCAACGTCATCATACAGTCCACTAAATACAACCACCGTAATCCATATTAATGTTTTGGGACCAATTATAATAACCTCGCAAACGAAGTGCCATTAGAAGAATTAGAAGATTTTAAGGAAGGAGATTACATCTATACCTCGGATGTTATAATATATTTCATCCTTAACTTCATCTTCAAAGCCCTTATTTAGATTCTTTAAGTATGAAGCGAAATCATGCTCAAAATCGTGGTTCATTGAACTATAATTCTCTCGTTGTATTCGTTGGCAGGAAAAACTTTACTTGTTGCTTTCCCACAGATATCAATAAATATGAATTGAGTCAGCGTTCGTTTACAGTTGGAGAACTGTCCCAGTAATCGGCAAGCCTTTAACAGATCTAATTATTCGGTCTTGCGTTTTACTGTAAGTCCCTTTAGCCTGGGCTACTCGGTAACGTCAGTTTGAGATATAATTCCAAATTAAAACAAGAGTTTAAGTTTAAAATCAAATCTGAGTTTTATTCAATAAAATCGTTCTATATATACCTAAAATATTTTACATAAATCATTTCCCCAATTATAAAATAAAAGCAATTTCTTTATTTACTAAAAATCTATTCTCCCACCAAATTCAATAAAATTTATCGATTCTTATTTACTTAAAATACTTAAAAATATTTGTGTATGAAAATTTGTTTATTCGTCAAAAAGGGAATAATTATTAAAAGAATATAAAACAATTAAAAAGTGTAACATGATAATTTTTAGTATTATATTTTCTTCACACACTTTTTTTTTAATGTTATGAAATTGAATCTGACCCATATTATTATTTCGTTTATATGTTTTACATTTGTTATGGTCAGTTATAAAAATAATAAAAAATCGATTTATGTTTTTTAATTTAGTTTCTACGTCAAGTGTGAAATGCATTTGGCATGAGTAATGATTTATTATTATGTTTGTTGTTTTTTAGTTTTATGATTGTTTTTCATCAAAGTTTTATTTGTAAGTTAGTAGCTACATTTGAGATGTAGTACATCCCCCCACTTTCCTAAACAAAAATTTATTTTGTAAATCAAATGAATTTTTGCGCTAAATATACAATTTGAAACATTTTAATTTAATAAATGTTATTATAAATCTTTTCATTTTAATTCGTATCAGATTTTTCTTAAATTCTATTTGGGAATATTTTTCTTTAATCTATTTTTATGAATTTCTTTTGTCATATTTCCTTTTCTTATCTTAACATTAGTTTCTTTAATATCTACGACCTCATAAGGTCCTGAATAAGGTGCATCCAATTTTTTGCGATCACCTGCTTTTAACCAAACTGAGTCTCCAACTTTAATGTCCAATGGGTTTGCTCTTTGATCGTATATGACTTTACGCTTTAATTTAGCTAAATGTAGAAGTTCATTGGCTTTATTGTTTGCATGTTGCAAACGAAATCTTAATTCTTGAGCATAGTCCTCAAGATTATATACTGGTGCACTTGTTATGAATTTTTCGTCTGTTGGTAACGACGCTAGTTTACCAAAAATTAGTTCGTAAGGAGAATGACCCGTGTCAGTGTGTGGTGTTATATTATAACAAAATACAAAGTACGGAATCCAGTCTTCCCAATTGTAATCATGTGTAAACGAAAGTAAATACTCATTTAAAACTCTGTGATTCCTTTCGATGGAACCAAGTGTTTCATGATGGTATGGTGTTGAAGTTACATGATTAATTGAAAAAAATGAACATACATGTTTCATGATTTCATTTACGAATTTAGTGCCCATATCAGTCTTTAGAATTTTGAAATGTCCGTATTTCAAAATGAACTTTTCTACTAGTGCTTTAGCTATAGTCTTTGCCTCTTTATTTTCTAGCGGAATTGCTTCGACATATTTTGTCAAGTCGCATTGGATTGTGAGTAAATATCTGTTAGTAGCTGTCGGTCTTAATGGACCTACTGTGTCCATTGAAATTATCTCAAAGCTAGTTTTAGGAGTTTCAGTAATGGTTAGTTTTTCTCTTATATTTCTAATTTTTTTGTTCCTAGCACATACTTCGCATCTATTAACATAATTCTTTACCAGTTTATTCAGATTCTTAAATGTATAACGTTGTTTAATTTTAGTAATCGTTCTTCTCACACCTGAGTGTCCTCCAGCGTGTGGTGTATTATGAAATTCTTTTATAATTTCTATCATTTTGTCACTATCATTAATCTTTAATGGAGCCTCATATATTAATATTCTTAGATTTGTTTGCTTATCATTTTTGTTCAATTCCGACTGCAGCTCGGTAAATATCTCTTTGAACTCATTTATTTTAACACGTGTAAATATTTCATCATCAGTTTTAAGCGCTAATTTTTCTATATTTTCCTCTTTCATTTTCCATATTAACTTTTCCAGCATAAAACCAAAGTCTATATGCGGATTTTCGCTAAATGCTACAATAACTTCATTTTTATTAATTGATATATCATTTTCATTTTCCAAACTCTTGTGTTTGGGCGCTTTATTATTCTTACTGTTTCCTGTTTTCCTTACTAGCTTTTCCTGCACAAAACCATAGTTCATGTGCGGATTTTCGCTGTACAAAACATCAGTATTATTAAATTTATATTGCAAACTATTAATATTTATAAATCTTAAATTTTTAACATTTCTTACTTCAGAAATCGAAGTACAGTTCCATGTATAAGGTTGTACACCCTCATTCATTCCTGTGATGCTATTTTCCTCGATTCTTTTCATATCTTCTTTTCTTTTCATGGCTCTCGTGACTATATTTACTGTAGTAGTGGGTATCATTGCTTTCAATATTTCTGAGTCAATCTTAATTCTCGATAGTGCATCTGCATTTGTATTAATTTTTCCTTGTTTATACACTATTTCAAAGTCGTAGTCGGATAGATCTAGTCTTATCCTTGTCAATTTCGATGATGGATTTTTGTGTGTAAACAGGCTCACTAATGGTCTGTGATCTGTTACAACTATAAATTTTCTTCCATAAATATATGGTCTGAAGAAATTTATTGCCCAATGGATTGCTAATAATTCCTTCTCAATTACCGGTTTGTTTATTTCATGCTTATTTAATGATTTACTTGCGTAAGATATTGGTAAATCTTTTCCAATTTCACCTTGTGAAAGTACAGCCCCTAATGCATAATTCGATGCATCAGTCGTCACTATAAATTTTTCTTCGAAGTTTGGGTATTTTAGAATTGGTGGATTAATTAGTTTTTCCTTAAGCGTTGAGAATGCTTGTTTGCATTCATTTGTCCATTCAAAAGTTACATTCTTCTTTCCTAAGTTATTTAGTGGTTTCGCTATTTCTGCAAAGTTTGGTATAAATCTGCGGTAGTAATTGCAAAATGCAGTAAATCTTTTTGTTTCGTCGGCGTTAACTGGTGTTGGGTAGTTCTTTATCACATCATATTTTCTAGGATCTGTTCTTACTCCTTCATTTGTTATTAAATGACCTAGATATGTTACTTCAGTTTTCAAAAAGTTGCATTTCTTCGGATTTAGTTTAAGATTATACTCCCTTAATCTATTGAAAGTTTTGATTAAGTTCGTATTGTGATGTTTTAAACTACATCCGAATATTATGATGTCGTCAACGTAGAGAAATGCTTCTGTTTCTAGACCAGCTAGAGCTATAGTAAGCATTCTTTGGAAACTGTTGGTTGATATTTCTAATCCAAATGGTAACCTCTTGAAGTGATAATGTCCTTTGTTAGTTGAAAATGACGTTAACGGTCTTGATTCCTCTTCAAGTTCGATCTGGTGAAAGGAACTCGTTAAGTCTAGCGTTGAAAAATATTTCGCCCTTCCAAGATTGTCTAGGATATCGTCCAATCTTGTTAGTGGAAATTTATCATCGACGATCTTCTTATTCAGTTGTCTGAAATCTACCACCAATCTCCACTTGTCCTCGGTTCCGTTTTGCTTTGGTACAATTAGTAACGGTGAATTGTAAGGACTAACTGATGGTTCTACCACGTCCTCTTTAAGTAACTTGTCAACTTGCTTATTTATTTCATCCATATGCGCTTGTGGTAATCTATAGTTCTTTATATATACCGGATTATTATCTGCTAATGGTATGTTTTGTTTATAAAAATTATTTGCTGTTAGTTGTTCATCCTCTAATTGAAATATGTCCGAGAATTCTTTGCATATTTCCTTGATTGAGTTTCGCGCTTGTTCTTCTAAACCTTCTAAATCCAATTCTTTTAGTATTTTGTCATAGCGTTGCTCCGCTGATAA
The DNA here is from genome assembly GCA_963693315.1 of Diogma glabrata. Lineage (NCBI taxonomy): Eukaryota > Metazoa > Arthropoda > Insecta > Diptera > Cylindrotomidae > Diogma > Diogma glabrata. The sequence continues at coordinate 166,333,801 of OY856187.1, forward strand.
CTTGCCTTTGTTCTTGGACATCCGTAAAATGTGGTAATTCTTTAATGGTTGAACTTTTGGAGTTAATCTTCTTATAGTCACATCATACTCTTTCGTATTCAAAATTTTAATATGTGCTATACCTTCGGCCGGAACAATTGTATTTGCTATATACACTCCTTCTTCTATCTCATGATTCAACACTACGATGTCCTCTGTCCTTCTTATTTGTACCCTCCTAATAACTTGTGATCGTGCTGGTACAGTAAACCCCTCTTCTTTATCTAATTTTGTAAGCATCGGTAATTTATTTTCTTCATTATTCACGTATGCAGATAGAGTGTAAGTATCGTAATCTATCTTGCAGTAGTTTTTATGTAGGAAATCCCTACCTAATATCCCATTTGTCTCTAATGGAAAATTTTCATCAATCAGATGAAATTCTTGTTCTACATCATCATTTTCTAAATTTAAGATTGCTCTAGTCGTCCCTAGTGAGAACGTTTCTTCACTAGTTACCCCTTTTATTCTACATTTATCATCATTAACATTGATGCTTTTAGTAATTTTATTTATCTTCAGGAGAGATATATCTGCTCCTGTATCTATCAGAAATGTTCTGAAACCATCCGTTATACTTGTATGAATTTTTACGAAGTTCGTATTTGTGCTAGGATTTAGATAATATATCTTTATACATCTACTACTGGGGAGTCGCTCGATAACTGGTTCTCGGTAACTCCTTCACAGTTTTCCGCTTGAGCTAAATTTACTCTTCTACTATTATTATAATTATTGTTATTATTCCCATTCTTATTAAAATTTCTATTTTTATCATCATTAAATCTTTTATTCAAATTATTATTATTATTGTTATTGGAATAATATCCATTATTAAAATTCTTATTGTTACTGGAATTATTTCCATTGTAACCGTATGCATTATTATTAAAATTTCTATTATTATTACTATTATTATAATTATTATAATTATTTCGATTCTTATTCTTCTGATAAGATCGATTAAAATTTTTCTTATGTTGATAGTTGTTGGCTTGATTTCTATAGTCATTTCTATAGTTCCGTGCATTAAAATGTAGCATTCGTGCTGTGTTCGATTGCTCATCTACTTCGGCAGCATATTGGATCGCTTCCTGAAGTGAATTAAGTCTCGCGGCATATACCATGTTTTTTATTGGTTCATTTAAACCAGTCTTGAATGCGTTTAGTCCGGTTTGTTCATTTAATTTAGTGATGATATCAGCATGTTTATCACCTTGCTCTGATATCTGTAATGCATTGAGTTCAGTTATCATACCTTCAATTTTGTTTCCAAAAGATTCGGCAGATAAATTATTTTGACGCGCTTGAGTGATTTGTGTTTGAATATTCAAACAAGTCGTCCGTTTTTTGAAAATCTTATTAAATATTAATTTAAGTTCTTCAATGCTATTGGGTTTTTTAATCGAAACTAATTTCGTTTTCGCGTTCAAGGTTAATCTGGTATCCCAGATGAATGCTATCAGTTTAGTTTTTTCTTCATCATTTTTCAGCGTACTGCTCAGATGTTGTATCAAATTTAAAAATATTGGAACATCATTAGATTTTCCATCGAAAGTCGGTATTATTTTCAATGTTTTCTCAATATCGAAGGATGCCATTTCTGTTCTTGGTATCTCTTCTGTCTCTTCTAAATTTAATATTTCCTCAGTATCTTGAAGTGAGCTCTCTAATAAGTCCTCAGAAAAAGTAGCTAATTTCTTCTTGAGTTCTTGATAAGCAGATTTAAATTTTCCTTGAAGTTTATCAAGGGTTTTTGAATCAAGTACTGTAATGAAAGTCTTTGATAGCTCTTTGTATTCTTGTTTGAGTGTACTTACTCTCGTACAAAGATTAAGGATATGCTCATGCGTGTAAGTTCTATTTGGGTTCTTTGTAAAATTAGAGTATAATCTCTCAAATTCACTGATTATCTCTCTCGCTTTTTGCACTGATTCCATCAACTAAAACTATCTTCCCAAAACAAAATATTTTCCACCAACAAAAACTATCTATCAACAAAATTACTTATCAACAAAATTATTCATCAAAAGTGTTTTCCAACAAAAACAACAAAATTATTATTTTAAAATTTATTATGCATACTCAGTCATAAATATATCTATTTTTTTTTTATTGAAAAATAAAATTATTATATGTGTCAAACAACAACACTTTTGTTTACTTGTTTCTTAATATTATTCAACAAGTACATTTTTAACCTATATATTATAAAAATAATTATTATCACTATAAGAGTGGTAACGGCAATAATTTCGTATTTATTTATTTTTTCACTAACTGTATTGCCAGTTATGTTAGTCGCGGACCCGGCACCGTTCGTGACTATGATTTCTTTTTCCTCGGGTTTTTGACTATTATTACCCATTTTCGTTTTAAATCAATTACAAACCGTAAATATAAAATAGGAAATTATTCTCGTTAAAAAAAAAAATCTAAAAAAAATTTTATTGAATTACTATTAGAATTGGGCTTATACTATAAAAAAAAATTTTTTATTTATTTAATTATTTCTTAAAAATATTAGTTTTTATTAAAAAATGAACTTATATAAAGATATTATTCTAATGACAATTTTTTATTTTTGCTCCTTATTTTCCTTTCTCTCTTTAAAATGGATCTCCTGTTTTTAATTTTTGCTGCTTCCTCTAAAAACAGTTTCTTCTGTGCTTCAGTGGTTGTTTCTAAATCTGCCAACATATAGTAATTTTTCAATTCACGAGCTAACCTTGCTCCTTGGCCCCCTCTATCTCTCTTGATCACTAAAACCGCTGCTTGATTATTAATTTGTTGTTTGTTTTGATTAATAAAATTTTTTTTTCTATAATCGGCTAATGAAATTGGCTGTTTTTTTCTGACCTCAAGCTGGTATTCTCCTCTTATTTGTTCCACGTCCGCATTGGTTTTGGTCGCCATATAATATATTTCATCCTTAACTTCATCTTCAAAGCCCTTATTTAGATTCTTTAAGTATGAAGCGAAATCATGCTCAAAATCGTGGTTCATTGAACTATAATTCTCTCGTTGTATTCGTTGGCAGGAAAAACTTTACTTGTTGCTTTCCCACAGATATCAATAAATATGAATTGAGTCAGCGTTCGTTTACAGTTGGAGAACTGTCCCAGTAATCGGCAAGTCTTTAACAGATCTAATTATTCGGTCTTGCGTTTTACTGTAAGTCCCTTTAGCCTGGGCTACTCGGTGACATCAGTTTGAGATATAATTCCAAATTAAAACAAGAGTTTAAGTTTAAAATCAAATCTGAGTTTTATTCAATAAAATCGTTCTATATATACCTAAAATATTTTACATAAATCATTTCCCCAATTATAAAATAAAAGCAATTTCTTTATTTACTAAAAATCTATTCTCCCACCAAATTCAATAAAATTTATCGATTCTTATTTACTTAAAATACTTAAAAATATTTATGTATGAAAATTTGTTTATTCGTCAAAAAGGAATAATTATTAAAAGAATTTTTAGTATTATATTTTCTTCACACACTTTTTTTTTAATGTTATAAAATTGAATCTGACCCATATTATTATTTCGTTTATATGTTTTACATTTGTTATGGTCAGTTATAAAAATAATAAAAAATCGATTTATGTTTTTTAATTTAGTTTCTACGTCATGTGTGAAATGCATTTGGCATGAGTAATGATTTATTATTATGTTTGTTGTTTTTTAGTTTTATGATTGTTTTTCATCAAAGTTTTATTTGTAAGTTAGTAGCTACATTTGAGATGTAGTACAATGTAAACTGCACTATGTTACTAGTAAATAACATAGAACATAGTGCAGTTTACCTCCGAGGTACTGATATTATGCAGCAATTTCACGCGATTTCAGCAAGTTTTTGGGAAATTTTGAGTTGACCTTTTTTAATTTTGATTATTTTTTGCTTATAGATAGTCTTTCATAAATAAAAAATACAAGTTCTCTTAGAATTTTTTTTTCGACCAGCAGCCAAATTCTGTAACTGTGAAGCGGTGAAGTGATAAAAATTTCTTCGTTTCTTTTCATTAAAAAACTTATCACTTCACCGCTTCACAATTACAGAATTTGGCTGCTGGTGTCTTCACAGGGTGCCCCTCAATTTTTTGTTATTTTGTGATGTGAGTGCATTTTGACGAGCGATTGTAGAAAAACTACTCAATCGATTTTTATAACTGATATGTCGTTGAATAGGTATTAGAACAAAGTTTTTAAAAATGTACACTGTTAATTTTTTAAAATAATTTTTAACGGTGTAACATAAGAAAAAACGGTGTAATTGAAGAAAAGATGGCGCTACACCTTTTTTTTTTAAAACTAAATTGAAGCTTATTTTATATCTAACAACTTGTGAAAGTTTAGTACTAGTGATATTTTTTGTTTTAAAGATAAAATTCGTTGTGCATCTGACTGTCGGGAATCAGGAATTTTTTTTGTTCTGAAGGAAAATTATAAAAATGGCGTTATAAACTAAGAGATTTTTTTTTAATGTTAAATATCAAATATTTTATTATTAAATGAACTTTTTAAAATATTATAAAAATTATATATGTAGTACAATAAATAAAATAAATACAATTGTTAAAAATGATATACTTATTTTACAAACAGAACTTTCTTTTGAACAGGAAAACACTTCTGCAATTATTTTCTTTGTATTAGATGGCATAAAAAAATGAAAGGCTTATTTATCACTTTTAGTAATCACTTATCACTCTTATAAAAAATAATTAGACAGTCTCGTCTGCAAACAAAAAAGTCGTATAAATAACTAAATCTATTTAGAAACTTTTGACTGGCAAAGTATTATGTTCGTATTGTTATTATGGAACCATAAAGTAAAAGATTGTATTTTAACATTAAATTACAAATATTTTATTATTGAATAAACTTTTTAAAACACCATACAAATTATATAATTTAATACCTATTCAACGGCAATACCTAACGGCAATACGTTTTAATACCTATTCAACGACATATCATTTATGAAAACCGATTCAGTAGTTTTTCTACAATCGCTTGTCAAAATGCACTCACATCACAAAATAACAAAAAATTGAGGGGCACCCTGTGAAGACCCCTGGTCGAAAAAAAAAATTCTAAGAGAACTTGTATTTTTTATTTATGAAAGACTATCTATAAACAAAAAATAATCAAAATCAAAAGGGGTCAAGTCAAAACGTTGTTGAATCTACGTGAAATTGCTCTATGATACGTAATATGGTGAATACGATCAAAGAAATTAGCTCCCAAAATGAAAGGACCTTATGATACAGTATGATAAAAAAAGTTTTACCAAATAATAGGTATTTAGTTGCCGATATAGAAGGGTTTCAGGTTACTAATACCCCGTTCGAAGGTATCTATGATCGTACCCAGCGTTGGTTAAAAACACTGTTTTTTTAAAAAAAAAAACAAAAAAAACTGTTTTTTTTGTTTAAAACGCGTTTTTTATTGTTTAAAACAGTTTTTTTGTGTTTTTTTTGTTTTTTTGTGTTTTTTTTTATTTGAATATGTTTCATGCTACGAATATTCGTTTTTGTTGGTTTTAAATGAAAATATGTAATTGGAGTGAATAAACTCCAAAGAAATTAAGTATCCTAAATATTCTCAGATTATTAAAGATTTTCAAGATTCCCATGATTCGCTAGATCATCTGAAAATTTTTTAAAATTTTAATGACGTTTAAGGTGCTAAAAGGTTTCTTAAGATGTTCAAATGTATTAAAAACGGTAAAACACGACAGTGCACAACAGTTATATTGAATAGCAAATAAGCAGCATTGCAATATTTAAAAAAAAACAATTTTTGTTTAAAACATTGTTTTTTTTAAAAAAACAATTTGTTTTAAACACTGTTTTAAACAGTGTTTAAAACAAACCAACTCTGATCGTACCAATATGAAAAAATTGTGTAGAGACCATAACTGTTTTCGGCCGGAGATTTTAGTAGTGACGAATTTTAAAGTGAAGCCGACTAATTAAAATATGAAGTATTTATTATTTATGGAAACATGAATTTATTTGAATCTTTTTCGTGATATTGTTTATTTGAGTTAGCAATTCAGTTATTAATTTATTTGAATATGAATTTATTTAATTTTTGTTGATTTTAGTTAGTTTAACAAAAAAAAATATTTAATTATAAATAATTTCATTTGATATTTTAAACTTTAGTGTATGACATGCAACATAGACGAGGACGTCTAAATGTCGGGATGGACGAGCTGTAGTAGGATTATATATTTATTTAACGGAAAATAGTTATGAACACCTTATCGTCTGCAGCGCTATCTATATGTTAATGAAAGTAATGTAAGTTTAGTTCTTAAATCATTCGTTGAGGACAACTGATGTAAAAAAAAAAAGATATATAAAAAAACAAATAAAGAACAGAATGTAATTTATTATTGGTGATGGTGGTTTAGCGAAAAAAAAATAAATTGTATTTTCTAAATCGATCTGATTTTATTTATTTAAAACAAATTAGTCGACTAATTAATCGACTTTACTGGCAATGATATTTGCCACGAGAAGAGACTGGGTTAGTCCCAGTCAATTTTAACTCGCTCTCCTGTATAATGTTGCCGAACAGCAAAACCAAAACCTCCGATATTATAAGCCCGCTTGTTGTTTTAGCACAGAAAATCATGAACATCGTGAACTTATAGCACCATTTTGAAATTAAAACTCAATATAAAAATGGCTGTTATGTTTTACAGCGGTTGGTTTGATCTTGAATGTTGCAGTTATCAGTTGATGGTCGCTGTGTATGTCTGCACCTTTTTTTGCTCTAAATTAAATCGGAGGAAATTCAATGCGAACAGATTGGTTGACAAAGACACCAGCCGCATCTTCATAGAATCGCTCCAACTCAATCTACCGCAGAACGAAACAACCAGTCTTGATCAAAAGTGGGATCAAATTGAAACGGTCTGTGTAAAATCTGCTACAGATGTGCTAGGATACCAAGACAAGTCAGCTTAAAATACAATTTTGTCCTCAAAGCACAACTGAAAACTGAAAGAAATATGAGAATACAGCTTAACAAGGAATGATCGCAGAAGACACACAGAAAGCATTCTCAAGACTGCTGAAATAGCATCAGCAAATAGAAATATGCACACTGTTTAGAATTAAAACTTACCTTTTTGATTTACGTCAACACATTATGTTCAAAGTTGGACCCTTTCATTTCACAATAATTAACATCACACATCATATCGAATTATCTAAAAAGGCATAAATTAATTTAAGTTAAGAATTTATATTACAAATATGTATACTTATCTTTTAATTCCATAATTATTCGAAATTATCCAACTAACATAAACATAAACACAACAATTACAAACGTGAAAACTAAACAAAAAATTTGACAGTACCAAGAAGAAGTGTACTAGATTTATTAGCTGCGTTCAGTAAAACAAATTAGTACTAGAACATGAAATACAATTGTACTTAATACAGTAACAAGTAGATTAAATTTGATTGTATTAGTTAAACTTCTAGTATATAAGCCATGAAATTCTGTATGTTAATCCTATTCAAAATTCAACTGTTTAAGAACAAACAATAAAAAAAGGAATTAAAAGTTTTAAAATAAAAAGTTTTATTAAATAAATTCTAAGTGAGAATTCAGAAAGAACCAAAAAATAGAAGCAAGTGATAATTAGTGTCGAACAGATTATAATTTGGGTTCTATTAATTTAACAAGTTATTTTCCAAAATATTTTTCAACAGGAAAATAGCTACTTGGGCTGAAGTTCTTAACTTAGTTTTGAACAAGCTTTCTCAACCATCAAGAGATAGCTACCGGGGCAGAACAGCTAAATTGAAATCACCGTTTCTCATCTGATAACGAAGTTAAGCAACGTTGGACGTGGTTAGTACTTCGGTGACCGCTTGGGAACACGACTTGTTGTGGTGTTTTTTTCAAGCTTTCTCTACACCACCAAAACCATCAAGAGATAGCTACCAGGGAAGAAGAGTTTACACACACTACACAAAAGTGTGAGAAAAATCACTAACAAATATACAAACATTCCACCAATAAAGGATGAATCTGGTCAAACCCTCACAACACATGAACAACAGCTTAATAGATGGAAATACTACTTTGAAGACAGCTGCAAAGAAAATGAAGGATACTTGTAGTCTCCGGATAACGAGACTATTAATATTCAATACCCATCTTCCTACGGAGCGGGAAGTTAAATTTGCCATACAGAAACTGAAAAACACTAAAGCAGTTGGTAGCGACAGCATAGCAGCAGAAGTATTCAAGGCAGATGCAGCTATAACAGCTGAGGTTCTAACAACAATATTAGCTGATGTACAACGCTAAAATACCAACCAAATGGAAAGAAGGTTTAACCATAGCAATTTCAAGGAAAAGTGGTCTAAGAGAATGTAAAAACTGGAGAGGTATAGCCCTACTGAATACCACTGTATCTTCTCTACGTGAACTTGTTTGGTGACTTCTTGGTTAATTTCCTGAGAATCACTAATTCTTTTTTTCTATTGAAATGGGTGAAAAACAAATAATAAGTAGTTTTGAGTGATTATAAAAAGGATTGTTTTTTTTATTTTATAAGAACACCAAATCACTTAAGTTAAGAAAAAAAAATGTTATACATGTTGTTCTGTTTTAATTAAAACAAAAAGAATAGTAGATTCTTGTTATAGTTAGAGTTATAGTTATATAGTATAGTTATAGTTATGAAACGTTGAGTATGTAAATATTCCCTACCGATGCAAAATATTTAAATGCATGGTTGGAATCATTAAATTTGGAAAATTGGTGATCGCAGAAAAATAAAATAAAAGTTTATGTAACAGATAATCAATCAATGCCAAGAATGATAATGAAACGACAGATGATGGGTTATTTGGATGAATATCAGTTTATTTCGATTCAAATGGCTTTTCTTATAAAAAAAAATTATCAACGTATGCAGGATTTGTAGGAACAAATCAAAAGTATTTTGTATGCTGCTATGTAGTGAGTTGTATGGTGATGCAAAAAAAATAATATTGCATCTGAAGAAGAAACAACATTGAAGAACAAAAAAAAAATTAATGTAAGTTATTTAAGATATTTGATCTGTATAAATTTTGATTTTTCTTTTGATAAATTAATTTCTTTGTGTTACTAAATTAATAGTAAATTTCTCTGTGAAACTGGCAAGAGATTTCCAAGTGATATTTGTTTGTGTGCTAAATTCAGTGTTTCAGGTTTCATATAGCTCTTTTTTGCTATCTCCGGTATAAAATATAAAATTGATAAATTGTTAAAAGTTCGATATTCGTTACATGAGCTTAGAATGAAGGCAATTCTTCACGAGGATGAAGTTTCCCGAAACGAGCATAGCGAGTGGAGGGAATCATCCGAGTGAAGAATTGCCATCATCCTAAGCGAATACAAGATGCTATTTTATCCACGACTGTAAAATATTTCGTTTAATTTCCAGTTTTCATGCAAAATTTGTATCGGCATATTGAAATAAAAACATCAAAGATAGCGAAAAACAAAACAAGTTTGTTGTTTAATTTGTTAGGGGAATATTTAATAAACCATAGAGTTGTTAAAGAATTTTAATCAAATTCACTAGTTGTGGAATGAATACAATTACAATGGAAGACATACGCATGGAAAGCATATATTCTTTAGTAGTCGTTGATAAAAAATTTTCTATATGTTGTTTTGTCAAAGAAGTAATGATCAATCAAAATATTAAAATTATATTCATAACTACTATTATATGTGTTATCAATCTATTTGTGAAGAAAAACTAAAATTGGAGAAAAAGATAATAGACCGAGAGCCCGCGACGGCCAGACCTTCGTTATTTTATAAAAGCTGAAAGTTTTTCTGCGCATACTTTAACAAATTGATAATGTTTAAGGATGTATGGCAGGGGGTTACCACGATAGTAAGTGTCTGGCAATGGGTGACGTGACTTCTAATACTACACCGAAGAATATATAAAAAAAATTACCTTTTATACTTTCACGAAACTTTGAAGGCCCTTTTGTTACCTGCTCCCTGCCAAAGCCACCATGATCCAAACTTCATATGTCGCTAATCGTTCCTACCTGAGTAGGGGGTATGCGCAGAGAAACTTTCAGCTTTTATAAAATAACGAAGGTCTGGCCGTCGCGGGGTCTTAGTCTATAAAATACATATAAAATTATTGTTTTTGTAAATAGAAAAATGGAATTTTGTTTTGTTTGATGTGAGGTTGCGAAGAGTTTGAAGTTTTCTTTTTCTTTTGGCCTGCAAAGAAAAAGAGATAGCAAAATCAACGATATATTTGCATACGCTGGAGGAATTGAATTTGAGAATTTTGGTTTTATTTTGCAAACCTGGTGCTTGGAGGAGATTAATGTTGGTACGTGTTGCCCTGGATAATAAGGATCGTGGAGTTTAGCACCAGGAATCACAGTGTTACATGAATACTATCAAGACTTCAATCAACTGAAGGAAATTAAGTTAAGTTCTTTTTTTGTATAATTACTAATATTATTTAGAGCAAACTTATTTTCATTTTGAAATTTAACTGAGATCAAATGATCCACCAAATCTAAACTATTAGAGATTTTTCCTGAGACAAAGTCCTCATACATATCCGCTCCTAAATAAATTGTAACTCCCGGTATGAAACTGTCAATAGTTATACTACTAAGAATAGTTTCATTACAAGACGATTCAATGATCTAGACTACGCAGATGACATCTGCCTGCTCACACATAGACACACAAACATGCAGCAGAAAAAAGAAGAACTATTGATACCCTTGCACATAAAGTTGGTCTCAAAACCAAGATCAGAAAAACAAAGGCCATGAGATTAAACACCAATGTATACCAATCACAATCAACAATGAACAAGTCGAGGATGTCGATAAATTTGTGTACCTTGGTTGTACTGTAAAACAGGTGGAACTGAAGAAGATAGTAATCAGCGCATTAACAAGGCCAGAAATACATTCAACGTGCTCCATTAGATCTGTAATGCGTCCACCCTGACAAGAAAAACAAAGCTACGAACGTTCAATGCATGTGTAAAGTCAGTACTGCTTTAGGGATGTGCAACATGGAAGCATACAAAGAATATTACAAACCTACTACAGATGTTTGCGAAGAAATGCTTCAGACGACTGATGACTTAATAAAATCAGTAATGCATAGTTTCCACAATGGCTAAGCCGAAAAAATTAACCAAACAAAAACAAATGTCAGACAAGTAGGAATAAAATTTGCTCGCCAAGGGCTGCGTGAATGTAAAAGAACACAGTATCAAAAATAAATGACATAAAGTTGTGTTGTAAAGTGTTTATATTGTCAGACCATAGACATATAAAAAATAAATGGTTCATCGTAAATATGGTGTCGGCGTATAGCTATACAGATGTAAAATTTACGACTGCTGAAAAAAAATTAAGAAATAATTTAAATCAACATCAACGGCATAATAGTTTTTTTATATGTTTGTATTTTCTCTAAAATATTTCGAATTTAATTGTTATATTTTATCTCTTTGCTAAATAAAATGAAAACGGGAGAGTTCATGGATCAACAATCAATAATTCTCTTTTTTACTTTATTTGTAATACTATAAATACTAAAAATATTTATGAACTTGTTGAGTTGAAAATTGTAATTAAAATGATAAAGATAAACCTTATGGAAAATAAAAATAAAAGAAAAATGTTTGTTGTGAGTTGTAATTATGGCTCAAAGAAAAAAATTAATGATAAAAATAAAATGATTCAAGAAGAAGAATGTAATGTGTTAAAATTATTATTTCGTTTTGTTGTTTATAATTTGAATTAGAAAATATGTAAAGAATAATTTTTATTTGCACTGTTTCGGTACAAATTAAATGTTTTGTGGGAAAAGAATTGCTAAAAGAAAAATTAATTTGGTGGAATTTTGTTAATTCTTGTTCAGCCATAGTTAAAATTTTTATTTGTTGTTATCTGTGAGAAAAAAAATAATAAA